>VZTX01021292.1:230844-323828 GCA_013400915.1 Pardalotus punctatus | reverse complement strand
GGCGCCATTGGGGGGGAGGGGGGCTGCGGCGAGGCCGGGCGGACCCCGGGGCGGGGGAGCGGCTGCCCCGGGCTCGGCCGCCGTCAGCCTGCCGGATTGAGTGCCCCGGGCACTTAGAAGAACCTGGGGGGCGGTTGCTGTTGTCGGCACGGTGGGGGTCTGTCCGCTGGAGCAGTGAAATGTGTGCTGGTGCGCCAGGGGGTGGAGGCGAGTCAGGCATACGAGAAGCACGAGCAGGGACATTGGAGTTCAGCGCAGTGTGAGGATTTGCAGTCTCAAGTATGAGAAGGCGTGACAGACGCTACTGGAATGAAGTAGGAAGAGGAATATAAAAGCCTGGAGAGATGGAGCATAAAATGGGTGATAAATACGTGAAGAAGCAGTAAAGGTTTGTAATAGCGTGCTTTTTTTATAGGACTGTTACAAGTAGGAAGTTGAGAGGCAACCTTAGAATAAAGTGTGGAACCTTCACTCCTTGAAATTCCTGAGGAATTGTGGCCCAGACATTTTCACCTTTAAGTCACAGGCATTCTCTTGTGCCAGAAGTTGTCGGGGAACATTTTTCAAGCATTGCAGCTTTCTTTTATGTACTGCTTGAGTGTGTGGTCATTGGGTGTGTTTCACCAGTTGGCTTGATTTAGAAAAGTATTTGGTGGGGATTTATATCTTGAAGCACGCTTGACTTCTGGCTTACAAGAGCTTGGCTTTTCTGACTATCTTGAATTTGTGTTTTTATTTTTTGTGTATGTCTGTCCTTCCAGTCTTACTTTTTGTACTAGTGATCACAGGATTTGCTGAACTCTTTCCTAGTCTTTTGCTGTCTTCACTGTTGTTTTCCTGTAGGTTACTTTATCAGATTTTACTGCACTGACTTGGATTGCATAGCCATAATAAACCCATCACATTTTTATTCTTTTTTCCATTCCCCTTGGCTATGTTCTTGGGATCTCTGCATAATGTGAGATACTGTATCTTCCTAGAATTGTGTCTGGACCCAGGTCTTGAAGAAGCAGCATTGTTGGAAATACTGCTGCTGTGGTAGATGTTTAATACATATGTCTTTAGACTGAGGTAGGAAATGTTAGGGTGTGTACAGCTTGCATCTAGCAGCTTAATACATTCAGTTGCATTCTTGCTGATGAAGAACCCCAGGATAGGAGTACAATTCTTATATCTTCCCAGGGACATGGGTGGAAATGTATATACTGCTAAAATTCCTAAATAGGGATTTTTTAATACGGTAATGTAAAGAATTGTTTTTTCTTAAGGTGCTTACTGTTCTCTTTTCAGCCTCTGCTCACATTCAGAATTATTGCTGATACTTATTTTGGGAAAGTATATGCAGTCCTGAGGAGTGTGTTCACCCTTTCTGAATGATCATTCTTGCATGGCTGTGTTTTTTCTGTTTTTCCTTTCCCTGTCAAAGTTTCTAGTGTTACATTGGGGAAAAATGGATGCCGGATCCTAACTGTTGGGTTACGTGTTTCCCCTTTTGTATCTTTTTTTTTAAATTGGTAACAAAATAATTGGTGCAGGCCTAAGATGTTCTGTTTACATGCAAAAGGAAGCAGGAACACAGCATCTGTAGAAAAGCAGATGATTGAAAAGTGATTGTTCAAAAGTCATGAACACTAAAACATGAAGATTTGCATATTAGGTAGTTTTATTTTGAAAGAAAATGACCTACAAAGTAAGAAGAACTTACTCACCTTTCACAGTGGAAGATAGGGTAAAGAAATCCATGGTAGTACTGTGTACTTCATACTTTATCTGTTTCTTACTGTGTTTCAGTTAGGCCTCCAAAACTTGATGTACTTTTAAGATTACCTTTGCATGGTAGGGGGAAGGTTTTTTAGTTCTTCTGCCACAAGCAGGGATTCTGAAAACATGCTCCCTCGCACTACTTCTCTAAAGGGGAAAGCAGGAAATGTGGCAGGATCATAGATGGACAGTAGCTGTCTATCTCATTAATAATAAATCCATAACTTGCAAGTAACCTGTATATCCCTTGAAGAATCATTGGTTGAAACAAAATATGATGCTTTGAAATAGGGGAAATATTTATAATGTTGTGTAAATTTTCTTCCAAAAACACTAAAAATATCCTGAATTGGTTGAATTTCATAAAAAGTAAATGTTTATGTGTTTCTTAAATATTTAGATTCACACTGAGTTAAGTAAGATTCTACCTGTAATCCAGTGCCTAATTGAATCTTTTGGGAAACTTTGTTGTGAGTAGGTTGCTCTTTAACTATTATCCTGCATATTTTTATGAAATGTCATTATTGATTGTCAGTTACTGAGTCATCTGTCACAAATCTCTTCAGAATGCCCACTCTAATTTTTCCTTTTGTGCCTAGAGTAGGTGGGAAGTGATACAAATTCTCATAGTTTTTGAGATTTCCTGGTTATTAGTCTCTGACACCGAGATCTAAGGACCCATTGTTCTGGCTGTTGAACTGGAGACTGTTTTTAAGCAATATGTCCAGTGTTGCAAATCATAATGTGAGTTTGATTACTGAAACAGCAGCAGTAGTCAAACAGGCTCAGATCTATGTTTCTGCTTTCTTATTTTTCAGTCTTGTCATGAATGTCTGAAATGTTTTATTTCAATCTGGGCATGTTCAGTATTGCTTGTCCTTCAAGACTATGTGCAGAGTTATTCGCTGCCTTGGTAATTGCCTTCAGGCAAGAACATGTAATTTTTCTCTATTGATCAGGTATTTGGCAGGAGAAAAAAACAGTATAAATAAAAGAAAGCTAAAATATTTCAGGTTTTATTAGAATGGGAATTGTAAATTGAGAAAAGTTATCTGGGGCTTCTGATGGGTATTTCTCAAAGTATCACAGCACAGGATCTTGAGTGGTGATCCTGTTACAAGATTTCTTCAGGCAAGTGAGATTATCTTGATTGGAAAAAGTAACCAGTAGTTTTATTGCCCTTCCTCTTGCTTTGTGTTTGGGACATACCAGTGAAAAGAGAGAGCTTTAGCATTTGCATTTCAGGAGGAGATTGCCCAAACATCAACTGAACATCGTCTTGTTTGCACCTGATACGAGACTCAAGCATGTAGAACTAAAATATACACTGGATCCAAGCTGCAGTGCCACTTAATCTGCAACTGCTTTGCTGTAGGGAGGAATAGCTCACAAGTCTGAACTGTGATGGACAGAGCAGGCTTATTTGTGTGACAGCAATATAGTGCAGCACAGTCATTAGGCAGGGAAAGGAAGTCATCTTTGGCGTCTTGAGTAGCTTCAAACTTCCAGCTATCTTAGCTCTGTGCTATAGAAAATGCATCATTGCTAGCTGAATTCAGACTGGCCAGTGAGCAACTAGATAGCTGAACAAAAGTCTTCAGTAGTTTCCAACACTTAGTGAAGAATTTCAGTTTAGATGATGCAGTTTATGGCACAGGTATATGTAAGTGAAAGCCTTATGCCAGAAGAGGAATCCTTGTCCACAAACAATCTTGTCTGTCCCATGTATGCATGTTACCCTTTTATCTTCAGTATACTCCGTGTATCGTGGTCTGGTTTTTTTGTCTTGTGTTTTTTTGTTTTGTGTTTTTTGTTTTGTGTTTGGCTTACTGGCTGCTCTGTTAGAGGCAGAATATTAGTGACAAACTGACAAACTGCAAATTTTGGTAACAAGTCTGTGCTGATTTAGAATAGATTTATAACTAAATTGATGACTTGGCTTGCAGTGGTAAAGTCACAGGTAGATTTAAGATTATGTAAACTGGGCTTAAAATCATATAGCTTTGAGATTTTTACATTGGTTTGACTAAATTACTTGTAATATAGCATGGAATAACTAGCTGGAGTATTGATGATATCCATGCAAATGAGCAGGCACTTTGGGTTCTTTGTCCTTTTCAGCAGCACACCTCAAGGAGATCTTGAATGAGCATGCGAAAAAGAGGAGTGGTGGTTTTTGAGTATCTGGTGTCATGCTGGTGTGGTATCTAGCAGGCTTTCCTTTGCAGAACGCCTTGTTTAATGCTCTGTATTCTCTTAGAATTGAATGTTCTCCCAATTCAATAAGAACCCAGGTGACTGTCTTACACTGTTTTTACTTTAAATTAATACTAGTTTTTCAGGACCTTGGCTTCTTTTTTTCAACACTGTCAAAACTCATCTTTTGGGTAGCTTTCACTTCTGTCTGCGGGCTGTTTTGTACTGCACCTTTCACAAAAACAAAGTAGTTGTTATCCACTAGATTTCAGTATTTCACATGTCAAAGTCAAACTACTGTTCTTCAAACATCTTATCACTTAAAATTCAGGCTTTCACTGAACCTATGCATATTCTCTGCTATTTTTGTCCCAAACTATGCAGTTCAAAAGATATTCCAGCATAGGCATGCAATCCACAGATCTTGTAGACTCTGTTCAAAAGGGGAAAATATTCATGTGTGCTTTTTCCAAAGCAGAGGAGTTTGTAATTCAAATCAAGCATTTAGAAGACACTGTCCAAGTCAACATACAGAAATGATAGCATCTTTCTTATATATGTTGAGATTTGCAGGATGGACACCAGGCATCTTATTATCGCTGCAAAATCTTACAAGATAGAGTTTTGATAAATGTTTCTTCACAAGACAATGAAATATTGATCTTTCAGGAAGAGAATGTATTTTGAATGTCACATCTAGCTTTTGCATTTCATGTAGGCACAATACAGTGTAAAAGTAATTCTTCTCTTACTTATAGTTTTGTATTCCAAAGCAGACCACAATCTTAAAGTATTTTTTGGCTACTTACCTGTATTTCCTTGTTATCTGTCTTAAAAAATTTTATATTCTCCATTAAAAATTCTGAATTAAAAATACTTCTATGACAGGTCAACTTAGTGAAGAATTGTACTTCTTCTGGGTTTTTTTGGTTTTTTTCCATGCATGTGATTGTTTGATCAGTGTACAATGTGTAGAACAATTGAGCACAATGAGTTGAGTGGTCAAAATTCCTTTCACAGTCCTAAATGACATTAGAAGTGATACCTGTAAAAATACCAATATGCAGTCTTATTTGGGAAAAAAAAAAAAAAAAAAAAAGGATTACTTCTCTAAAGCAGTTTTGACTGCTCAGAAATCCATGATTATATGCGTTGGAGACTTAGGAAGAGTTAAATGAGAATATTCTGTTATTTATGGAGTAAAGCCACCCATATTACACTTTGGGTTATTCAGTGCCAGAATTTGATCACTATCAGAGATTGGTTGTAGGTGATACTGTGTATTTCACAGTGTGGAAACTGTTATGACACTAATTGTCTGTTGCAGAATTTGCTTTGGAATTTCTTTGGGTTTAAAATTATTTTTTAATTTAATTCAAGACTAAGTTTAATAGGCATTTCTTGGGGAGGAGGACTAGGACACATATTCTTGATCTTTTTTTTGTGAGGCAAACAATTTAGGCTATGCTTAGGTGTAGAGCTAATTCTGAGTGTGCTGGTGTCTTCCTGCATTTGCAGGGAGCCTAAACCATTATCTCAGTAATGAGAAATTTGAAAAGATATCAATATTGTTGGTTTAAATGCCAGCACTTTTATATCTACTGGCACATGAGATCAACAGAACTGCCTGACTAGTGTGCTTCTCTGAGTTCTGAATTCAGTGCTGCATGCCTGATACAGCTGAAAGTTGCAGCTTACACTTACTTGTATGAGAGAACTTTTCTGATAACTTCTGTAAGGTAGTTTTGTATCACCACATAAATGTGGGGATACACCAAGTAGAAAAAATAGGCAGCGGCATGCAGTAATAAATCTCTCATGAAAAATTACGCTTTTTTATATAAATGAAGCTGCTTTTGAGTTTGCAAACTCTCATACTCGTGTACTAAGAAAAAAACCAAAAACATAGACTGTGCCACTTTAAATTTTTTTTCTCTGAATACCTAGGTATTTGGGTCTTCAATTACACTTACTCTGCTCTTTCCATGCCAGAGTGTGAAAGGCATGGGGTGGGTGGAGAGAGAAGGGGATGCTGCACAGAAGTGCATTTCTTATGTTTTTAAGGAGAATGCATAGGATAAGGTTTAGCTTGTGTTTAAACACTGGGAAAAAGGACTACAGGGAAAGCAGACATGATATGGCAGGTCACCATAGTAATTAGTATCAATCAATGAGAAAGGTCATGCTTCCTGGTTTAGGACAATACTTTAAAAGGGAGAAGGGTTTAAAAAGATGGCTGTAATTCAGTTTGGGCCGGAGGGGGTAGAAGGTCAAACCAAGAACTTAATGTGTGGGTGTGTACGTCCAAAAGCAACAAGGAAGATTTCACTAGTTCAGTAGTTATTGAAATGCTGGTGGATGTGGGGATTCCCTGGGAGGAAGATTTTTGTCTTATTTCTGAGCTGCTGCCCAGATTCTGTTGGTGAATAGTGTTAGACGTTTGTGCATTATTAAGGTGGGCTCAAGCAAAACGAACTTCGAACTCATTTCAAAACAGTTACTCCTTTAGGTTTGTACACTTCAATTCTTTTCTTTCCTTGCACAGTGCGACAGTGAATGAGGGTGTGTGTGTAAGGGAATTTGTCTTAGCAATGGTCTCTTTCAGAGACCATGTATGGGTAAAGCACTTTGGCTGGTTCAGCTCCCTGCTCCTCCCTCTCAGGGAGCTGAGCAGAATCTCTTCTGCTGAAAGGGTTGTTCCCCTTTCTGCTTTCTATATTTGTCCAGCAGAGCACACTGGCTCACCAGGCAGTGTGGCCAGCCTGGTGGGCATTTGCTGAGCAGCATTGAGAGCCAGAGCTTACAGTCTCTGTTACATCTGTCTGTCTGTCTATCTCTGCGTCTCTGGGGATGACTGGCGTTCCAAGTGAAAGGTGATCTGTTTGTGAATGTATTTTTTGTAAAATGCAATTCCTCCAAATTTGGGAGTCTAAGCCCTGGGAATGGAGGAGGGAAAGCAGTTGTCTTGCGGGGACAGTATGTAGTGGGTGGCAGTGGCATCAGAAAGACAGATTTAACCTCCAAAAGAGCTGCTGTCTTCTGGGATGAGGATTTTAATCTCCCTTCCTGCTTTGAGGAGTGATTAGCCAAGGCCTGTATCCTTCCATAAAAGGTCTGTTGTCACTGTCTGTCTTGAAGATTAATGAAAGCTAGATCCTGTCTTGGAAGATCTGAGTGCTGTCTTTGCTTGTTATGGGCAATGGGGATTAATGAGGAGCTAGACCCTGGCCTGCCTAGTTTGGAATCAGGAGTTGGTGTTGAGGAATGGGGCTTGTAGGAAATACCTTGTTAGGAAGAGCTGGAAACTTGCTGCTAAGGCTTCCCTGACTGTGTGCTTGCATACACTTTGTATTAAAGCCCTGCACACACTGGGATGACTATCCACAATGGCTTTTTTAAAGTAGTAGATCAGATGAACAAATAGTGCAGAAAGTCTGTTAGGTGCTACACTGTAGTAAACTTGATATGATGTTCTTTGAGTAGCAGAAAGGTGCTTAAAATAGTGGCAGCAATTGAATACACATTAAGAGAGGCAATAATTTTTTGAGAGGGAGAAAGAGGCAATTGTTTATAGGTACTTTCTCTGAATTTTAGTAAATACTGTCCACTTAAAAATTCTGCTGCCTTTTGAATATCTATTAAAATTGGCATCAGCCTTTTGTTTCTGGAATTTGAGAGAGGAAAACATTGTTTCAGTTGCAAAATTGATTTTAGCAAGATTTTGCCTTTTTTCTTGTGGACCATGTTCCATAAACTCAGTCTGAATTATTTTTCTTTCCTACCACTGCAGTGTCTTCAGTGTATTTCCTCCTGAGAAAGCTATGTGTCTCTTGAATTTGGAAGAAGGAGATTTTGGAGGCAAATTGGTGGATCTCAGCTGCCTGGCAATGTCTGGATTGCACTGATGTCTGCAGGCAGGGACCTGTGATTGATGTGTGACAGAAGGTCATCTTCTTGAACTGATTGCACTTAAGCAACTTAGCTGTTTGGCTGTTTTCTGATCATTCTTTGCTCAGTGGGGACACACTGCAGTAGTTTTTTTCATCTTCAAGAAGAAACCTATGGAATTTGTAGTAAATATGCAGCTTGTGTGATGTTAAGCTTGTTACCTGAAGTATCTTGGTATTTTGCCAAATTCTGGCATCCTCTGCTAGAATTAGGTCCTCTGCCTGCCTTTCTTCCCACTTTTCCACTTGCTGACTCCCAAGTTGTCAACCTTTCATTTATATGAGTTACCAGTTAAAAACAATTCTTGGTACTGTTTGAGGCCAGTGATAGGAGTTTTATGATTCCTTGGCTTTCAAGTGTTTTCTTGTAGCATACTTACCTTTTCCTTGTAGTCTTGGAGCAGGAATATGATTAAGCAGTTTCAAAGGCCTCCAGGAAGTACACTGCTGCATCTTTAAAAAATATTGTGTGTGTATTCTGTGAAAGATGCTATGATAAATGGATGAAACACTGAATAAATATATGTGCACCAAGGGCATTTGAGTAGATGAAAGATAGGCTGTAGAATGGCACTGGGCAATTTAAATCAGGCCATTTTGTTAGAATCTTCCTAAAGGCAATATATAAAAAAGTGGCATTGTTCAGAGCTAAGCCAAGCTGTCAAGACAGGAGAAATCTTGTTTGCTCTGTATACTTTTGTGTTTAAGAGAGAATACCCAATAATTTGTTCTAGATTGACTGTTATCCTGTTTGCAGAAAAGGTTCAATCGGGGTTGGAGACAAATGAAAAATTAACTTTTGTGTGATGTCCTTTGAAGGCACTGAAATTCCACAGGAATGCATAATCTTTCATTTTTGTCTTGTTCTACTGCTTTTTATTTTACAAAAATAATCCTTTCTTAAAAATACCATAAATATCATAATCATAATAAAGTTAGGTTAAGGGTGGACATATGGGAAGATTACAGAAATTTGGAATTAAGTCCAGTGTGCATTTCAAATTGATAAAAGTTTCAACTGCTATTGTGAAGTAATTGCAGGTATTAAATTCCAAGAAGAATAAATGAAAGTTGGAAAATATTTACTTGTGGTTTTAAAAAGTTAAATCATATTGTTTAATCAAGAATATAGAGTGATATGTCTTTAGTATCCGAGGCAGTCCACTGATAAAGAATTGGGACAGCGAAGATGATTATATGGAAAAATATGTATATAGTTCTTACAAAGCATAATGTTTCTTAACAGTAGTGGTGGAAGCCTTGTTTATCACTTGAGGCCTTTAAAAAGGATCAGTCAGTAGAGATTTAGTTGTGTGAAATTTGGCACCTAAATCTGATCTAGTTCCATGAGTAATTTAAGTGAGCATCTGCCAGTATTGCTCTGAAAGAGGCCTGTGCCATTTTTCATGTGTTTTTCCTTTTGTTTGTGCTACCAAGAACATCTGTGTGGTTGTGCAGTGATTTGAATCTAGGAGCATGTCTGGGTTAAAACTATTATTTTCCTGTTGTTGGTAGACAGGATCACACCTTGACCATTTCCTTTCTCAGGCTTGTTATAGAGAGGTGGGGATGGACAGCTGGTGAGGGAAGAGTTGTGCACAAACCTTTTAGCAAGAGTACCAGCTTCAACTGGATCTGTAGTAGGAGTATGTTGCTCTGTTCCTTTGTATTTCTTCCCCCTTTCTGTGGAATGTTTATGGAGAAGTCTTATCCAGTCTTCTCAGTAGTATAACCTGAAAATATTAAGTAAGAATTGCTTGAATGTGTTGCCTGCTGTGGCACATACAATTTGATTCCAGACAGGGAAGTCCTAAATGTTGTCTTAACATACTTCTTTATGAATGCAGTAGTTGATACATGCTGTGTTTGATGCTGCTGTACATAGAAGCCTGCTGTTCATTCGGGAAGAAATTGGTGAGTTTTTCTGATATGAGGACAGAGAAAATACTGTGCCACACAGACTGTCACATGTAAGGTGTTGGAAGTACAAGGTGCCTCCAGAGTCTAGGCACAAGATATAGAGAATCCAGAAAGGTATTTATTTTATGTCTATTTTGCATACTCATGCAGCCAAAGCTGTATTTATAGCTCTTGTTTTTGACATAAAGTTTCTGGAGTCTCTTCCTGCTAGCACTGGAAACCAGCTGATGTCATACCGTGCCTTCCCAGAAAAGTGAATGGAAAAGAATTGATGGATAAGTGTATAAGTGAAGAATATCTGAAAATACGTGCATAAAACTTGAACCAAGTAGTGATCCTTTAGTTCTTGGCAAAGTACATTGGCAGTCTTGATCCTTCTCCCCCCATCCAGCTAAAGTCTAGGATCAGGTTATGGGTTCAGCCTTGTACAGCAGGGAGAGTTTCTGAGGCTTTGGGAAGAGAAAGGAGCAAACAGAGCTGTACTGGCAAAAGAACCAATGAGCATCAACCACTGGAGATGAGCAGCCTGCAGAGGGTGTGTCAGGGTCACAGAATGGACCATGAGGGTAGTTTGTGGAGTAAAAGGCTGTTGATACAAGTAGGAAAGGCATTCTGTTAGTTGTATTCAGTTCCTAACTAGGAATGAAAGCTGCTTCAGACAGAGAAAAGTTCAGCTGAAGTCTGGTATTACATTTTTGATTGGTAGTCTGATAAAAACGATGCTTCATGGTGCTGCATGTCTTCATGTATTCCTGTGTTTTCAGTAGATTGCAAATGAATGCAGGGGTTTTGTTTGTTTGTTTTTCTGTATTATTTACAGTCATTTCAGATACTGTAAGATACTGAAGAGGGGAGTAAATGTTGCAAAAAAGAAATCAAAGTATATATAAATGATGCTGCAAATCATGACAAATGAGAAACTGTCAGAGAGCTGGTCTAGTAGCTCAGTGAGAACTGCTTTGCAGTGAAGTGGTTAATTTTATTAAATTTGTATTTTTGAACAAAAGTGGAACATTCCTAAGTTGATGTTCCCACAACAATGCCAGCATTTGCCTCTGATGGACAAAAAGAAATAGTATGAAATATTTTTTAAAGTTTCAGCTCTACACACCCAATACTAAATCTCTTCAAGTATTAATGAAAATTATTTGCTGTTGAAAGTGATTTGAATCAATATTCATTGGTTATAATAGAGCAGTATTCATTGGTTATAATAGAGCAGTAACTCCAATTCTTTGCAGATGTAAATGAGTGTAATTTGAGACTTGTATCCATTTACTTCTGCACAGGATTTACCGTGTACCTATTACAAAATAAAGATAAAAATAATTGAGCATATTTTTACTCTTTGGTTTGCAGGCGTGGCAATGGCCGATTCTGCACGGTAGAGTTCATGGCAAGTATTTGTCTATTATAAACCAAGCAAGACACACATACAAGCTTAAGGTAAATCAGTCTTTCTTAGTTGTGCTTCTTTGGAATAAAATATAAGTGTTTATACTTCAGCATTTTGCAAATACAGAATTTCAAACCTACTCAGAATTTTGTATACAGTTCAATTCTGATCTTTCAAAATTGGGACGCCACAAAATTATTTTCCTACTGAAGCTGGCAGTAGATGCTGGAAACAGCCATGTACACTGTGTCCTCCTTTAGCATTTTAGGTGTGGTAATACAGAATAGTGATCGCATTTGAGGATCTTTGTGGGTAGACCTCCAATACATTTTTATTCTCTTTTTGCTTTTGAATCTATTCCCTTTTGTACAGTCAGAAAAAAAGTGTGTAAGTATCTTGAATTTTTAACACAGAGCTATGCAAACTGTCTGTCTAAACATTGCACAGGGATGGTTTCCCCACTGAGATTTTTCATCTTACCTTTAATGATAGGGAAGTTGAAAGTGTTAGTATTTGAATCTTGTGGCTGAGATGGATGAGGTTGTTAAAGTTCAGCTGAAGATCAGTTGCTTCTAGGAGTAGGCTTAGTGGTTAAACTGAGAATATTGTTTGTGTTCACTAAAACTCAGTCTTTTACCCGAAAGAAGACCCAAGTCTGCTGTATACTATAGTTCTTCCTGTAGCAGGTACAGTATCCATAAAGCAAAACATGAATGCATGTTTTCTGAACATTTTGAACCTTCATTCAAAAAGTAAATGAAATGTTGCTTTTGTTTGTACCTTGTGTTTGCAACTCCTGGTGTGTTTTGAGAGTCCCTTAATACCATAATCTGGAGAGAAATAGCAAGATAAAATCATTGGTTGGTGAGATTCTTTGGGTTTTATTAACATACAGATACTTTGTGGAAATTTTTTTCTGTGAAGTTGTTTACTAGGATTTCATCTGAGATACAACTGTAACAATGTGATGATACTCCAGACCCTGCTTGAATACATTCTGTCACTAGTTGTCAGAATACTTTTTCACAAAGAAGGTATTATTTCTTTGTACATATTTGTCCATATTATACAAATGGAAATTCTTAGGACCAAAAAGTGACTATTCAGCCCCATAGCTAATAATAGAAGTGATGTCTTCTAAGCCCTAGTCCCATGTTTTCAACAGTAGATCATAGGATTGGTTTGCATTCTAAAAGTGTGTCTTTTGACACTTTAATTATGGATGGTAAGACTTAATGATCAATCTTGGAGGTGTTTGGGCTGTAATTGCTGACTGGACATGGAACAAACATTTCAAAAATGGTCAATAACCCAAATCTTAAGTATTTTATAATGTCCTAGTTGGAGTAACTGGAAGCATAGCATTTTAAATGCTTTCTTCTCTTTTTATCTTAACCTGCGGTGGTCCCAAAATGTGTACCTCTGCTATTCTTCATTCTTTTCTTCCTGTTATATCTTAAGTTGAAAAAACTTACGTCCTTATGGTAGAACGTACTGTCATTAGTAATTCAACTGGTCTACTGTCTGCTACCCAGTATGCCCTTTAGTATTTGTGCTGACAGCACTTAGAAAAACAGTATTCAACAGGTCTGTCTGCCAAAACAAATTGAGCAGGCTCAGTAACTGAGCTGTGGCCTTGCATTGAACAAGTAGCTTCTGATGCTGAGAGGTTTGGCTGGTGTAAAGGTTGCAGTTCTCAGATAAGAAAATATGACTCCTTCTCTGGTAAGGTTTTTATACTATAGGAGTTTCCCCCTTGCTATCTCTGTTGTCTTGCTGCCTCATTAGTAAGGGTTGCTACAAAGTGACACTTTCTGTGGGTTGTGGCCTAAGCTGTGTAAGTAATTGAAACTTCCTCTGGTTTGTGTAGGCCTCTCTGTTCCTAATCTGTGGAGTGCACTTGTGTCGTCACTTTTTGATGCATTATTATCTCCCTCTATTTTCAAATTTTTATTATTGATCACATGGGTTCTTAAAAGTATGTAAATCTGCAGTGAGTCCAGACTGAATGCTGATTTATGTGAGACACTGTTGATGCCAGGATGTATCTGAGGTTGTGCTATGTGGTCTGTTTGATCTGTTGGCCTCTTTAATTGCCAGTGGTAACCTTGACATCCCATAAACATTAGTTCCTGGAAAGTGTAATGAGAAATCAGAACTAACTGGTCTAGACAAGTGCTGACTGTGACAGTAATTTCATTGATCAGAGTCCATTAAATGATCTGGTATTCTCTTAGATGGTCCTGAGTGCTGGTGAGACTGAAGTTTTACCACTTAGTATAAAAGCAGTATCACTAGATTTATTGGGCTCATATCCATTGTCTAGTACTTAGTGGCTAGAGCCACTTGTTTTCATTACCAGCTGCAGTTGTATTTATATTATATTGTATATCAAAAGTTGCAGCTGTTCATCAGTGAGAGTATATTTTGTCACCTTTAGATCCGGCAGGCCTGTTAAATCTACTTGTTAAACCTTCATTTTTCTGCATGGAGTACTCGGGAGACATCAATAATTCCTCCCAACTTTGTGCAGTAGTTGAAAGTGACAACTCTATTCAGATGCAGCACTTTAGTCAGAGAACAACTTTAGGAAAAATTTTTATAAAAGTTGTGATGAGAGATCTGAATTTACCCCTGTTAATTGTTTTGCTGACCCCACTAAGAACGTACACTCATGCAACTATGAAAACAGTCGGCTATCAGCATCAAATGCAGGGCTGGGGAGAATCTAGTTTCTACAAGAGCTTAGTGCCCCATCAGTTAATTACAGAATTGACTATGCTGCACACATTGCTAGCAGCATCCAGCTGTATGCATGTATATATCTTGCTCTGAGGGATCCAAAACCCAGTTTTTTTCTAAGAAACACAGTTGTCAGATTCTTTGGCCTTTGGGTGAAGTTTGTCTCATGTATAAACTTGGATAAATTATTCAGTATATTTATATTCTGCATGCAATTAAATAAACCATACTAAACCAATTTATGATTTAAGAGCACTCTCTAAGGCTTTCTACAGGTGGTTGTCAGATTTGCCACTTGGTTTTTGAAGTTTTTATTGTCTTGGATTTTGCCTTTGATTCAGTGAAGTGTATATTTTTTCCCAAAGGTATCCAAGAGTTATGTGTTCCTCTGGCTATGTTAGCTGCACTTCTGGTTTCTTTGAAGTTTTTAAATTAATTCACTAACGTTACATAGTTACATGTGCAGAGGGAAGATTTTAACATCAAAAAGTTGTTTATATAGATATTCTTAAGCATTCACAAGATCAAGTAGCTGTGTATTTTTTTTTTTCTGGAAGCTAATTATCAAAGGAGTATAACGTAGCACATATGACAAGTTCCATAGGGCTTAAATATCTAGCAAAGATTTGGTTTAAAAGGAAAGCAAAAAATTCATGTTACCTGTTGTTTTGAAGACATTAGAAGTTAGGCGTGAAGAAGGTCTATTAGCAGGAATCTGAGACCCTTTTTTTTGGCCATAGACAAATATTTTGTAATTAAACTTCAAAAAAGCAGAGGAATCTGGGTGAGGTGGAAGGAAGTGTCTTAAGGTAACATTTGCCTCAATCACTAGTTGGAGCTTCATAATCCAAAATGTTGTGAAACAGAAAAAAAAAATAAATATGTAAAGTGTTGCCTGAACAATAGTCAGTTTTTTAGTAATATTCTAGAAAAGAAAAATTCAGAATTTTGAAAAAAAAAAATCAGATAACGGAGTTATGCTTATAAGGATTCATGGATTGATTTTGGTTTTCAACAAATATTATAAGAAAATTAATTTTTTTCTTGTGTTTAGGATTCTTTGTTCCTTTAGAGGCTTTAGTAATTTATTAAACAAATTGAACAAATAGGAAGAATTTAGAAGAATTGAAAATTCTCAAGAGTTTTCCCTTTGAAAAAAAAGGCATGAATACATGTGATAAATAACCATGTATATTCAAGGCAAGTTAGAAGAGGATGTGGCTCCCTTATTCTCACTTACTAAAAAAAATACAGAACAAATGTTAAGTAGGGGCCTGAAAAGCAGTCAAAATGTGTTAGCTCAGATAGCCTTGTATAATTCTTCTCGCAGATGGATGCAGTTTTTAGATTGGTAACTATGGATAAGTAAATGGATTTTCTATAAAGTACTGCTAGATTGACATGAGTGTAGTTCTGCAAAATAACCCAGAAGGAGGCAGAGTAAATTATTTGGGGGAAAAAAAATACAAGAAACCCCATGAATAAAAAATCCCAAGTTTGTATTTAAATATATGCTAGCTTGTGTTGAGAGTCAGTTACTGAGTTTGGAAAAAGAGAACTGTGAATCATGAAGTAGCATTCCCTATTTATGAGGTGATAGTACAGAAAATCTGTATGGTTCCTGGTTGGTGATTTGCTTAAGATGTAGAAATAGCATTTTTTCCTTCTGTTGTTAGTTCTATTCCCTAATTCAGCCCTTTTTCATGCATTGCCACTTATGCAATTGTATACTGGAGTTCCTATCTGCAGGTTCATGGTCATCTGTTAGTGCTGCAGCTGTCAAAATAATGTCATATAGGAGTTCAGGGTTGTGGGTACTGCTGTTGGTAGCTGCTTCTGTTGTGACAGCCAAAAAGCCAGACACATGACATAAGTGCACTGAACATTGCTAGGAAGCTCTAAGACTTCTGTTTTCTGACATGTTATGTTTGCAACCCATTTTTGTGCACCCTTTCATTTACTCTGTATTTTTGAAATACGCAAGTTTTGAGTCTAATGAGGGATGTTACCACCTCATGATGACTTTTGTTATTAGAAATATGCTTCACTTTCACAGTCGTCAGTGCTTTACCAGGTGGAGTTCAGGTAATGATTGTTATTATCTAATGTTAACTCTGTAGTCCTTAATGTCTGTTTTTCTTTGCCTTTTAGAGTGAAGACTGGAACGGCTGGAGGGAGGTGCTTAGCTGCAGGTATGAACCAACTACAGTTTGTATCCCTCGGCTGCGTATTGGAGCTTCCTTTCAAAGGTTTAGAGAGAAGTTGTTTTTACATTCAGTGATGAAAGCAGTCATTTTCCACTGCAGTGAGCAGTGCTCCCTGAACCTTAAACTCTGCAGTTTCCTGCCTTTGTGCTGCCAAAGGGGGTTGGGAGTGTTAACAGTTCAGGACTACGAGTACTGACTCAATAGTCATCTTTAATTCCAACTGTAATTTAATAATTTTAGAAACATAACCGTGAAGTAGAAATCCATGTCTTCATATTAATTTCTTGACCAGAAAAAATCAGTATTCTGTAGTATGTGAAAACCTGAAGGTGAGTATTAGTGGAACAACTCCTTCTGGGCTGAGACAAATTTGATTACGTGCAGCAGGATGGGAACATAGTCCAATATGAAAATTCATGGAGTCAAATGCAAGGATTTTTGGTGCAATTTTCTTACTGATAGAAGTCCAGTAAGGGTGTAGTTTCATGTGACAGCTGGGACAACTGCCCCTTCTTTCTTATTCAGTTTCCAACAGTGAGTTTAGTGCTGTGTCCTTTGGTTGTTTGGTTCTCATGGTACCTTGCATTATAGACAGAGCTTGACAACCCAGTAAAAAGCTCTTCTGTCATCTAGTTATTTCTCTGGTTTAGGAAGCTGGAATGATATACTCTGTGGTCAGAGGAGTACAAAAGAGCATATCAGACTGTTCGTACTGTGCACCTCAAGAGTTTCAGTTCACTTCTGAGGACAGTTGTCCTGGAACTGCTGTATTAAGTAATGCCGTCAGTATCACCACAATCAAAGTGTGATGATTTTTGCTCTTCCACTGAATCGCGTCTGCTATGGCAGAAATATTTAAGGTGTGCTTTGGTCTGTAGACAACCAGGGAGAGTAGAGTTTTTATATTGTCTTGAGGGAAGAGTTGTTTTCTGCTATGGACAGACGTTTGCTACAGTTTTCATAAATACGTTGGGAAGGATTTAGTTATGTATATATCAGAAAGAAAAACAAGTTTGTCTTTGAAGTGCAGGATATCCTGTCTCTCCATATGTTACTCATCAGGGTAGAAAGATCTAAAGTTGGTTTAAGACGTCCAGGAACACCTTCATTTTCAAGTGATTTTTTAGAGAATTGGTGATTAACCTCTGTATTTGGAAGTACTGGTTTGAAGGCATTTGTCTCCAGGGACTGTGTGGATTGCAAAACACTCAGCTTCTTTTCTAAATGACTGGTGCTCTGTACTTTGCCCTTCCTGATCCTTTGCTGTCCATTAGGACCATACAGAAGATTGGAAAGAGAGAATACTGGTCATTATGTTTGTGGCTTTTTTCTGAAGAGTTTGCATCTTTTGAGGCAGACTAAATTGATTAGGCCTAGTTTTTCAAACTCATAGGATTCTCCAATTGCAAAACAGACGTCCAGAATCAATACATTTGGATTACTCAAATAACCAAATAATCAGATTATTTTGATAGCAAAATAATCACCAAGTTTCTGGTTGATGAAAATAAGTCATTTCGATTTGGGACGAGATCCATAGTTTCTCATCTTTAAAGCAAAATGAAGTTTAACTCATCTGCCTAAATATGAATAAGAAAGTGGTCCAAATGAAAGAGCATGGAGTTTTTCTTGAACATCTAACAATGGTCTATAAAATTATGTGTATACATCCCAGTATGAAATGCCTCTTATCATGATTAACCCTACAGAGATATATCAGAATAAAACTGATGGCATTGTGCTTCTGGTCTGGTAGAGAGAATAAAATTGAGGAGGAGTCAGCTTTGCTTTGAGCTAAGGAATCAATCCTACCTCCTTATAGACTTGTCATGTACACATTTACCATGCTGAAGCATGTCTATGTTCAAAAAAAATTTCTGCAGATATGAACCCCTTCCAAAATGGAAGTCTTTGGCATGAAGAGAAAAATGGGCATTAAAAGATTGTAGATTGTCAAATGATAGTCATGGAATCTTTAAGGTTGGAGAAGACTCTTAAAGTCATGGAGTCCAACCATCAACCTAACACTGCCAGGTCTGTCACTAAACCTGTTCCTAAGCACCACATCTATACATTTTTCAAGTACCTTCAGGGATGGTGATTTTAATACTTCTCTGGGCAGCCTGTTCCAATGCTTGACAACCCTTTCAGTGAAGAAATTCTTCCTAATATCCAATCTAAACTTCTGGTGTGACTTGAGGCCATTTTGTCTGGTCTTGTTACTTGGGAAAAAAGACTGACCCCACCTCAATACAGCCTTCTTTTACATAGTTATAAAGATAATAAGGTCTCCCCTTCAGTCTCCTTTTCTCCAGGCTAAACACCCCCAGCTCATTCAAGTTCTTCCCAAAAGACTTGTGCTCCAGACCCTTTACCACCTTCATTTGGCCTTCTCTAGATGCACTCCAGCACCTCAGTGTCCTTCTTGTAGTGAAGGGCCCAGAACTGGACACAACACTCAAGGTGTGGCCTCACCAGTGCTGAGCACAGGGGGACGATCGCTGCCCTGGTCCTGCTGGCCACACTCTTGCTGATACAGGCCAGGATGCCATTGGCCTTCTTGGTTACCTGGACATTGCTGGCTCATGTTCAGCCACTGTCAACCTGCCTTCCTAGGTCCTTTTCCCTGCACAGTTTTCCAGCCCCTCTTCCCCCAGCCTGTAGCACTGCACAGGGTTGTTGTAACACAAGGGCAGGACCTGACACCAGGCCTTGTTGAGCTGCACACAGTTGGCCTCAGTCCATCAATCCAGCCTGTCCAGATCCCTCTGCAGAGCCTTCCTATCCTCTGGCAGATCAACATTCCCACTCAACTTGGTGTTGCCTCCACACTTGCTGAGGATGCACTTGATTCCCTCATTGAGATTGTTGATAAAGACATTAAACAGGACTGACCCCAGTACTGAGCTCTGGGGTCACCACTGGTGATCAGCCACCAGCTGGATCTAACTCCAGTCACCACCACTCTCTGGGCCCAGCCAGCCAGCCAGATTTTATCCAGCAAATAATACACCCATTCACATAATGGGAAGGCACTTTGTCGAGGAGGATGCTATAAGAAACAGTGTCCAAGGTTTTAATGAAGTTCAGTTAGACCGCATCAAAAGCCTTTCCCTCATCCATTAAGCAGGTCACCTTGACATAGGAGATCAGGTTGGTCAAGCAGGACCTGCCTTTCAGAAGCCCTAATGGCTGGGCTCATTCGCTGGTTGTCTGTGTGTGTTTTGTGATGGTACCCAGAATTATATGCTCCATGACCTTCCCCATCCCAGAGGTCAGGCTGACAGGCCTGTGGTTCCCCAGATACTCCTTTCAACCCTTAATGTAGACAGTATAATATTTGCTAACTTCCAGTCAACTGGGACCTCCCTGGTTAAGCAGGACTGCTTGTGAATGATGGATGGTGACGCAGCAAGCTTTTTCATCAGCTCTCTTAGTACCCATGGGTGGATGCCATTAGGTCCCATGGACTTACGCAAGTCTCTAACCCTTTCTTCCTAGATTAGGGCGTTTCATTCTGCTCCCCATGTCTGTCATTCATTTCTTGGGGCTGGGTATCCTGAGAACAGCTGGACTTGTTACCAAAGACTAAGGCAAAAAAGGCATTAAGTACCTCTGCCTTTTCTTCATCCTTTTTCGCTATGTTTCCCTCTGCATCCAGTAAAAGATGGAGATTCTCCTTGGCCCTTCTTATGTTGCATTTAAAAAAACATTTCTTGTTGTCTTTCAGGGCGGTAGCCAAATTAAGTTCTAACTGGTCTTCGGCCCTTCTAATTTTCTCCCTGCATAACCTCACAACATCCTTGTAGTCCTTCCTAGTTGCCTTCCCTTCTTCCAAAGATGATACAACTCTTTCCTTCCCTTACTGAGTTCCAGCCAAAGCTCTCTGTTCAGCCAGCCTGTTCTTCTTCCTCACTGGTTCATCTTTCAGCATGTAGGTCTGCTCCTGAGCCTTTAGATTTCATTCTTAAAGCACATCCAGCCTTCCTGGACTCCTTTGCCCCTCAGGACTGCCTTGCAAGGGACTCCATCAACAGTCTCCTAATGAGGCCAAAGTCTGCCCTCCAGAAGTCCAAGGTGGCAGTTCTGCTGGCATCCCCTCCTTACTTCTCCAAGAATCAAAAACTATCATTTTGTGATTGCGATACCCAAGACAGCTTCCAACATCACCCACCTGTCCTTCCTTGCTGGGAAACAGCTGGTCCAGTGGGACACCTTCCCTATTGGCACTGTCACCAGCTGTGCCAGGAAGCTCCATCCACACACTCCAAGAACTTCCCAGACCGCTGCTTCTCTGCTGTGTTATATTTCCAGCAAACATCTGGTAAGTTGAAGTCCTCCACAAGAACAAAGGCTGGTGATAGTGAGACTTCTCCCAGCTGTGTGCATTGGTGTAGATGCACTTCAATTGGGCTGTCAATCCTGCTTCCTTTTCAGGGAGAGAATCTCAAATTCCTGCATGAAACTTAGAAGGCATTTTGGCTCTTCTGCTGTAAGAAGTTAATTCTTCCTCAATACTTCTAAAGCCATTTATAGTTTAGGAAAGTAGATATAAATTTATTTGATGATAGAATTATTTATTTGTTTGAAGGACCTGGATCAGAATAGTAGTTTTCATTCTTTCTGGGCTTAGCTCTTCCTGAAGTTGAAACCTGCTACAATATCTAATGGTTATTTAGACCTCATTAAAGAGTGAATGTTTAAATCGACATGGTTGTATTTTCTTAGTTGATTAGAAAAACAGAGATACATGTATCATACTGATTCTCTTTTGACTCTAGCAGCTTGGAAAATTGTGATACTTTTTCAGAATTATACTCTCTGGCACTTAGATTGTCATCCTGAGAAGCTTAAAAGCTAGTAATGTTTTGCAGATCGTTGCTTATATGAAGTAGGCAGCAGGAGTCCCAGCTTTGATTAGGAGACAAAATAACAACTTCCTTAATCAATTGCATTTCTCCTGTACCAGAAGTGATACTGGAACTTCTCTTGTTGCATCTGTTTTTACCTCGCAATATATGTAGTAGGTTGAATTGTTTGTCTTTTCAGGGATACTACATCCCATTTCCATCTCCACTCTCCTCGTGGGCAGTGCTGAAGCTATACCTGTGTAGCCTCATGCCAAGGGCAGATGATGCCTTACTGTGTTCTAAGTTGGTGTTTGACATAAAAAATACTATTGCAGCAATTTGAACTGCATAGTGTGCTCTTCTGGAGAGCTCCTGTCTAGGCTATGTTTGAACTTTCTTCAGGTAACATGCAACCAAAAGGTTTTGTTTGGATAAAATGACATGAGAGAGAAATAATGACTTTTTGTAGTATGGTATTAACTGATTCTTGTTTGTAGCTGGTACTATACAAGTTAAGATTAAAGAACTCCTCAAAGTGGCTTGTGTGACTGTTCTGATGGCTACAAAGAACAATGAAACTTGAGACTTGTTGCTTTGAGTCCAAGAGGTCTCTTGAAACATAGAAGAAGAAAAAAAGACTATTACAAATAATTTTAAACAGGTCTAACTACTATTCTAAGACATTTTGGTAAGGAGAATGATAATTTGTAGTTTGTTCTTTTGAGTTAAGAGGACATCTTACATTTCTTAATTAAAATAAAAGGTAACTCTTGCCAGTTCTTACTTTAAGGTTTTGCTTTACATGGGCATAAGGTGTGTTGCTTGCCATAAATTTAGAGGCATTTTGATTCACTGAGGTTCTCCTCCTGCAGGTTGATATAACAATCTTTGTACATGGTATTGTCCTGCAATTGTAAAGGTGGTTCTGTTGTTCCCCATGGGTCCAATATGCAACCACACAGCATTCTCTGTGTAAATGTAGTTTCTTGGCCTGCTGTAATGCTTTATGGCATGTTTGGCTTGAGGACAAGCAGACTGTTGAGAGCTTTCCAAGAACAAGTGGATTTCCAGGTCCTTACTAGAGGAATCATTTCTGCCTCTGTTTCAGTGTCAGAAAACTGTACTAGTGTGTAGTAGATGAGTCCTTAAAAAACTGGCAAATCTTGCAGAGATTACAAAATGGTTTTTTCCAGTGTATCTTTTTGACTAAGTACAGAGCTGCAGATTCATGTAATGCAGGAAAGGACAGGAAAATACAGGGGTATTTGAAACTAGATTTATAGGTAGCGTTTGTATTTACAAAGTAAAAAAGTTGAAACATATTTAAAGATTTCTGTTCTATAGAATTGCTTGCCGGATTGTTTCTTGCACAAAAACATGGCCAGAAGTCATTTCTGTAAGTTCAGGGGCAACATTTAGGGGACAGAGGGCAAAGACACTCTTAAGTGGGATCTGTACCTTGCCTTCAGGGCAAGATTGCTTGCAAGCATTATATTCTTCTTCTCTTGTACTAAAGATTTAAGCATTGCAGTACAAGTGTGGTTTGTCCTCTGTATTTTATTTCTGTGTGTCCTGAGGTCTGAATTCAGTCAATAAACAAAAAGAAAGGGTGAGAGAGGAAAACTCAAACTTTGTCACTGCCCTAAGTGTTCCATCCTGTCTCCTGTCCTTCCACAGGGTAGAAATGTGTGTCCTCTCTCTTCTGATACTCATTTCCTGCTTTGTCTCCTGTGTCATACAGCTGCCTTCATTTCCTCTTGCTATTGTTGTGACCAAGCCATTTTTCCTACTTTCTCAAGAAATTTTTTTCTGTCTGCAGTGCCAAAGTGTCTACTGGTCTTTCTGACCTCTCTTAGGTACTTAAGGTTTCCATAGTTTTTTGTCTCTTGCAAAGTGAAAGCATTGTTATGTTCTAGCGCTGTGATTATAAAAACTCAAAATGCTTCTCGAACTCAAGCTACTGAAATGTTTGCAGATATTAAAAAAAAGTACTTTTAGACTGAAATTTTCTTTTACATACCTTCCTGTAGAGCTTAAGCAGTATCTGAAATAGACATTTCACGTCTGTTTACAAGAAAAACAAAAACAAAAAACAAAACTAAACAAACCATAACCTAGAGGTAGGGATAAAGAGCTTTCATTTTTTAAATTGTTTCTGTTATTCTTGTCTTTAATATACTAGAGTGAGGGGAAGAAACCTATACATGTCTGCTTTAAAAGCAATTGCCTTGGGATACATCAATGTTTTTTCCTCATATCAATTATTAATTGTAAAATGCCTTTCAAAGAGGGTTAAGCATGTGATGTTTACTCCTTGTCTGATTTGCCAAAATTAATTTTTCTAGGGAACCTGCATTAAGGCTTGTTGTTATCTATTCTAAAGGTACAGATGCTCTGAGGGTTTGTCCTGAATTAATTGCTCCAAATTCCAAGTTTTGTTGTGTCATGTGCTTTAGTGTTAAATTCACTACTATGATTTTTGTCTCTCTTTGCATTCCCTTAGTCTGAAAAAGATAAGGAAATATGCAAAATAAAGAAACAAAATTTATCAGGGAAAAACTGAAGGTCCTAATCAAGAACTTTAATTACTAAATTAAAGCTAGCAAAAGAAAGTATCTTACAGTATAAGGGAAAGAAAACAATCCAGGTACTTCTTATATTTCTATGAGGATTAATGCAAGCATGTAATGTATCATTGGGGAACAGGTATAAGAAGGAGATAATTAAACACCAAAGAGAAGGTGAAATTTCTAGGAAACTGTCTTAATTTGAAGATTTTACTTACATACAGGCATATTTTTTCTTTGTGCTAATGTAGTAGTCTACTGTCTTAGTGCTGCACAAGTACTCTCCTTGAAAACAGGGTGAGTAGATACTGTGTGCCTTTGGAAAAATCCACATATACTAGCTGAAGTTGCCTGTCACTCTGTAAATGGCACTATAGCAGATTGAAGTATTTGAAATTCTTTGGAGGTTTTTTATGTAAAAAAATAATTAAATCGATACAGATTCTGGAAAGAATACTTGTGATATACCTCAAGGTAATGCTTTGAAGGCTATCAACTTGCATATTCCCTATTGAAAATAGGGTAATGAGAAATTTTTTGGTCAGAGAGGGGTGTTTTAGGTCACTGTCAGGAGGTGGTCTCATGACCAGTCTATTTCATTTTTCTCTCTTTGGTAATGCCTGTGCAAGCCTTTGTAGCATCATAACTGGAGCAGCAGACTCAGCTGCAGCAGGTCAACGTGGGGTTAGCAACCTCATGCTGCTGTGTTAGCTGACAGCTGTGCACTAAGAAAGTAAAACTGGGGTAGCATTGTGCAGCTGTTCTGCCCTAGAGAAGCAGATCATTGTCTGCAGAGCTGTGGTTTGCTCACGTCACAGAATTCCAATACCCACAGCCCCGTCAGGATATTCTCAGCACAATTCTGTGTCTCCTCTCAGGCAAACAGATGTAAGAGGCAATGCATCAGAAGATGAGAGGAAAAGAGAACAAGTTTGTAGGCCGCTGCCTTAAACTTTGTGAATTTCATTTATGTACTATAACAGGGTCTTAAGACTGATAATTCAGCTTCTTCCAAGTTCTTGTTAGACATACTGTCAGTAGCAGTTACTGGCAGAGCAGGACCTATTTGCAGGTTGGGGGTGGGTTTTTCTTTTGGCTTCTCAGATTTGAACAGATGTTGTAACCTGTTTCCTGGTAGATAAATATGAGCTCTGCTCATATTGCAGAGCTATTGTCTGCCATTTGGTGTAAGTTGTCCTCAGGAGTGAGCCAGATATTGAGTATATCACAGATTGAATTTGTTCATCAGTTGTGTGGTGGCATATTGAAAGCAATTGCAAGGCACTTTAAAAAGAAGGGAAATCTGCACTATCCTGCCAAGGAGTTCCAAAAATGTACTAACCTGTGTGTGAAATACCATCTTCTTTCCTTCTCAGGGGGGGAATACTGTTGTATCAGTCATTAGGATTTTGCTTTCTTAGCTGTCTTTTGAAAAGTTGTTTTGGAGATAAAAGCTGCCTAAGGAATAGCTGCACATGACCTTTGACAACTGATATGTGCAGTCACGTGCATTCATTTCACTGCTTGTTAGTTGAAGTAAACACAAGAGGGACACCTAGACAGTTCAGACAAATAAATGTATGGTAGTCAAAGCAGAACTGTTTGTCATCACTGGTACCCAAAGGGACCCTGCAAGATGGAGACTATTTACAAGAGCATGTAGTGACAGGATAAGCAGGAATGGCTTCAAACTGAGAGCAGGTTTAGATCCGATGTTAAGAAGAAATTCTTTACTATGAGGGTGGTGAGGTTGCTACTGGAACAGGTTGCCAAGAGAAATTGCTGAGGTTGGATGAGGCTCTGAGCAGCCTGGTCTAGTGGAAGGTGTCCCTGCCCATGGCAGTGGGGGGTGGAAATAAGTGATCTTTAAGATCCATTCCAACCCAACTAACCATTCTACAGTTCTCTAATTCTGTGATTCTTTCTTGAAAACATTTGAATCCGTTGTTCGTATTCAAATAAATTTGTCAGACCAGTAAATGTATCAAGGCATTAAGTTCCTAATAATTTAGCATTAAGTGAAGGGTAAGTGAAAACAGGACATTCAACTCTTACTCTTTTCCCATCAATGTGGAAGTAGCTCTGAACTCGTCTGGCTGGTGGCTGTGGTCTACACAGCTAAACAGTGAGAAGTCACTGAAGGATCTTAAGATTTACAGGATTTAGTCTAAGAAGGTAAGACATATCCGTAGAAACATCTTTTGGTTTTAATTCTGCTTTTGGTAAGTATTGGCATATTTGTGTTAAGGGTTACCTCTCGAGTGTACAGGTTTATTGTATAGCAAACAGTATTCAGTTCTCTGTCCCCCAGGAAAGCATCACTGCCTCCTGGTTTGCCTGTGTGACATCTGGAAATTGAAGAGCTAAAGGAAGTTGCTTGGATTTTTGCATTGAGTTGGTACAATGCTGGAAACACAGCCTTCTCTTCTACCACAGCTTTCAAGCCCTTGATTTCTCTCTGAAACATCATTTTCAAGCAACAGGTCTTTCCTGACCAGCTTGGCTCAGACCCTTTTTCCAATGGACTTACACAGCTGTAGAACTTTATATACTACTTTGCCACCTCATAGTTGTGATATCAATGGCCACAGAGAGGCAGTAACTTTTGTGTGTTTAATTCAGACATTGTCTTCCATATCTGTTTTCACCTGAAGATTTTGTGCTGCATGTGTTGATTTAGAAAGGTAAAAAGTTGTGGCTAGGGATGTTGAGAACTGCCAGACTGGACATACTCTGGTTTTTTAATTTCCTTCTGATAATGCATAGTACTGTGTGCATTAGACAAATGGGTCTAAAATCTTTATTGATTAGGCTGTGTTTAAAGATGACATTACTTAGTTGATCCTTCCTAATGTTAACTAGAAGGTGGTAGATCTTATATGCAGTATTTTGAGGCAGATAGCCCATGGGTTATCTGTTTAAAAAAATCGTTGGGACTTTTATATATGTGCAGTAAATGAAAGTGGGAAAAAATATCCCTGCAAGTGTCCAGTTGTGTTCAAGCCTTGTCAAGCTTTGACAGGATTACAAAAGCCACCACCACTAAATAGTTATCTATGAATTTAGTAAGAAGTATTCTCTCCTGACAATTTCAATTTGCCTTTGCCAGACTCCTGTTTTGCTCCTGTGAACATAGGAAACTACAACTGCTTTGTGAATTGTGGGGCAGTGGATTCTGTGTGAAGTGAATGTTGCATAGCAGGAAGAGCAGATAAGCGTTTGAGGAGACCCATAAACAATTTGAAAGAAGATGTGCCTCTATGTGTTTCTTGTCTATATTTTTATAAGCTTCACTGCTTAGAATTAATTAGAATAACAAATCTATTCATTTCAGTGCAAAGTTTCATCTCCTTTTTCAAGAAAAATAATTCTCTAACTTTTCAAAATAAATTTTGTATAATTTACTTCTATCATTTGTCTTTAGTATAAAAAAAAAGATACATTTAGCTGCTGTTTCCTTTTTCTCTTTCTAAGATTACTTAGGCAGAGAAAGCATCATCCTGTAAGCCAGAAGGCTCGGTGACTTGCTGTCTCATCTGCTGGCAGAGAGCTGAGAGTCCTGGGGATTCTTCAGTCAGATGCAAGTTCATAATTCATTCCCTTTGAGCTTTCACAGAATTAATTGAAGTAGAAGCTACAGGACTTTATTCGCAAGCCAGAGAAGTAGATCAAGAACGTGTTGGTGTACCTCAAAATTTTTTCCCCAGAAATAATTTGAGGAAGGGGAGCAGGGAAAAAAGCTTTATAATATGATCTATTTTTAGAATTAAATTTACTTAATTTGTAAAAATTCATCTGCATCTAGACATGATTTATTTGCTCTCGGATAAATGCGTAAGAGGGAGCACCGCCAAACTTTGGTGTTTCCAAGGTAAATTGTCTGCCCCTCCTACCCAGTTTCTCCACCTGGGAACTTCTACAAAAGTTCAAATAAATAAAAATGTTTTTCAGTTAACTTAATCTGAATTGTAGGCTGCCCAAAAACTTCATGTATTTTGATGGTAAATTCAATATTCTGAATGTGTCAGATTTGTGTACTCACAGTGCATAACAGTCGAAGAGATTGGCAGAGGAAGAAACCGCAGTTTTGGCAACTAGGTAAGGGGCTTTTTGTACCCAGTGAGGCATGGGGAGACAGTTTGGATTTCAACACAGGCAGAAAACATTCTGACCACATGCTTACACGATCAACAATGAAACAACAAAATATTGACAGGTAGTTACTGTATTTTGATGCATGTAACCAAGGGGTTATCAGTTTAAAAACAAAACTGCAATTCAGCATCACTGTAAGAATCTGGATATGCACAGATAATACAAGGGGAAGTTTATTCTAGGACCTGTCTCCTTCAGAGCTTCACAGTGTCTGATTTCCCCATAGCTTACATCCTTTCCCATAGCTGTCTCTCACCATGCCTATAGTCCCTCAGTTTCAGATTTGTGCATGCTGTCTGAGTACAGAATGTATAAAATAAAAGACAGTATTATCTCCAGCTTTTAGACTTAATTACTCATTAGAACTAGGCTTTCTTAGGAAAGAAGATATGACACAGAGTTTCTGGTTTTGTGGTGAATTTTTGGGGTTTTTTTGCTCTAGGATGTGGTGTAATTATGTAAACTTAAAAATAAAACCAAAAAACTTTCAGCATTTGTACTCTGCAGTCTCTGAGGAGCATATATAATACATTTTGCAGCATCATCTAGGGCTTCAGAAGTGTAAAAATAGAGATCTAATGTGTAGTATGTAGAAGTTTTTTAGTGTTCATGTTGTCAGATGAGCACCACATTTAAATGTGTAGCTACAGTCCATAGAGCTTGGAATTTCAGACATTGTTTCTATTATCCTTTGAATAGAAACAGTAAAAGAATGGGATCTGGAAGCCAGCAGGAATTTGACATCTGAGCAAAAAATAAGTGTGTTTAGCTCCCTTATTTTTCTTTCATTGTGAGAAATTATTAGGATGACTTTTGCATTTTTTTCTAATTTTAAAGAAACACTTCTTCCTTGTTTAATTCTTATTTCTGCGCAGTCGTGAAATACCATCCTTTTCCACTACTGCTGATACTTTCACAAGTGAAATCTGTAAGTCTTTTAGTTTCACTAAAAGCTTAAAGCCTTCAGCTAAATAACACTAAACCAAACCTGTTTGTACGCTAGTGTTTTGTCACTGAAGTTGCCATCATTACTTCAGAAGTATGGCACCCAGAGGCACTGAGTCTTGGCTAACATATTTTCAGATATTCACTATCCTAGTATTGATTCTTCCTTTCCGACAAATTGTGCCTGTTACGTTGCAGTTTTGTCTTATGTGAAACAAGAAAATAGGACTTTGATTTTGAGGAGCAGAGAGATGGGGGAAAGGGTGGGCATAGGATCAAATCATAATGGTGCAGTGATTTTCTTCAGTAAATTAATCAATCTCAGTAACATTTTTAAAACCCATTTTCTAGAGTATGTGTTGCCAACATTGTCTTTCATCAAACCTACAGTGAACATGGCAGCTGGGGCATTTTAGTGGCTGCTGGAAAAAGCTAAAGATAGTGAAAGGAAGGAATGAGTTCTGGTCTTCCTGGATAGGACCAGAATTTACAGTGTTGGTCTATAGATTAATGTCATCTAAGAATCACACCCTGTGATCTGCTGTTTTAGTCTTATAAATCTGAAGTGTTTTTCTCCGCAGTCTCATTTTAGACAAATACATAAAATGGGGTCTAGGCTCAGTTTAACATTTGAATATGGTGGGTTTTACTCAACATGGCATTTTTCAAGTGGGAAGCCTGTAATGCATGTCCTAAGGTAGATAGAACAATTTAATTTATTGAAAGCTGAAAAATTGACCTGTGCTCCCTAATACCTATTTTCATGTTCATAACAATGGCACTTAGCAAATAGCTTATACCTTTTTCTTTAAAGAATAAGCTTTCTAGCATTTATCACATAGTAAAAGCATGTGTGAAGTAGTTCCTCTTGAATATCTGATGTGTGAGAAATTCATGTCCTCTCTTATTTTAGAGAGATATGCATATCTCTTTGTATTACAAGGCCTAGCCTCTTCTAATTAACCTCACTGTTAATAACTTGGTAAAAGATAAGAAATGTTCTCGTTTTTTAATTTATTTTGCCAGAGGTTGGGAACATTATTTATGAAAAAGCAATTGACATACTGTAACTGTGCAAGCTTAAATAAAACTGTATATACTGGCCAGTCAGAATAACTGCAAGTACATATTGCAGTCATTGACAGAGGAGAAAGATGTAATCACAACTGCAGTCCTTGATGCTCTGAGAAGTTGCTTTGTGGTTTTATTGACCATATGTAAGGGTTTCTGGGCTCATATTAGACTCTAATTAATCATTCCTTCTGGAGTGCTCTGACACACCCAGCTGCCTCTACAGCACTCTCTTCCCACAATCAAATATTTCTGCATTTCACAGTGCATCCAGTTTTATCCAGATTATCTCCCCATTTGTTTGGGTATTTGGAGATTGGACAAGAAACCTGTACTGCATATATAAATACATCTCACAGTTCCTTGATCAACATATTATGCCCATTTTAATGATGAAACAGCTGAGGTATTCTGATCAGTGCTCTCAAAGATTATAAAACAGTTTTCAGTAAATCACTGGGTTTTTCCCTTTCTTTGTTATTTGTAGGCTCTGTATATCTGGATTTATAGATGCATGATAGACAAAGTATTGTTTCCAGAACAGCGTATGATCTGCTTCTATAAAAGGAATCAGTTTTGATGTTCTTTGCTTGTTAAGGAATTTTTGAGTAATCAGGTGTTCTTAGCTTTAACTTTTTTGGCAGGTTTTGAGAAAAATTGTAGTTGACATTTTTTGCCATAGAAATTGAGAGTGTCAATAATAGAGCGCAAGGTGAAGAGACTGGAATCAGCTATTAGAAACGTTTGTGGTGAAGGAACCTCTTGACTTCACACCTTAGTATTGATGATATGGAAAGCGTGTGTCTGAACCTCAAGGCCTTGGTCTGCCATTTTGGGAGACAAGGAGTTAGTTGGGGGTGGAAAGACTGGAGTTTGTATTCTTTCTGCTCTGTTACCCATTTCTATCTTCATGGATCTGACACTCTGTTTATCTGACAGTGCACTCAGTACTGCTTCGCCAGGGAAAATTGCACAAAACAAGCCTAGTGCATCAGCATTTTCATTGTGTATTAAGCTGAGCCTCCCTTCACATGGTCACATCCCCTTTTTAATCTGGGATTCCATGTCCCTTTCCCAGTCCAGCCTGTTTCTGTGGTGTCTATTGCTGGTCTCCCTGAGCTGCTGTTTCTGTGGTTTGAGTGTTTTTTGTGTGGCTGAGTGTTAAGACCTGCCGGAGTTTTGGAAGTGGCGTTGTTTGGGGGTTAGGCAATACACTGATTTAGTGTTAGTAGTTTGTCATAGACTGAGGTGATGGCCGCGTTCAAGTTGGATTTCCTCCCAGAGATGATGGTGGACCATTGCTCCTTGAATGCAAGCCCTGTGTAAGTATTTTCTCTTCATGTCTAAGTTATAACTAAAATGATAGCTGGAATTGCTGTCTCAAGCCTCTGCTGTTTGAGGGGGCAGAGGGGGACAGGAAGGAGATATAGGAGAGCCTGCGGTTTGTTTTCTTGAAGTAATTCTAGTGGTCATGGAAAATTGATGTTGATTTCTAGATGGGGGGAAAATGGTCTGATAATTGTGGCAATAAGGACTAAGGAGGAATAAAGCTGTTTGACAATATTTATAGTATGCTACAGGTGCTGATGTTTTTAAATTAATTATTTAAATCAGTAGTGGGGAGAACAGTTTCTGTTCTTCCCTATTAATGACTCCAGACTAAACCTTTTAATTAGGAGTAAAATATTCCTTGAATACTGTTGAGGCAATGTTAAGAATTGCCCAGTTAACAGGAGCCATGTAGTGCTCTTGAAGCTACCCATGGAAGGCAGGGCTGAAAATTATTATTGGAGAGGGTAAACAATTTCCAAGTGTTCTTAACTGAAATGAAAAGAGGTAGTTTGCATTTTTGTAAAAGGTATTGTTGCCCTTGGCTCTTTGGAGAGGTGCTGACCCTTTCTCAGCAGAAAGGTGGAGAGGAGTGAAAGGATTTATGATGATTCCCTTCCCTTCTAGTAAGAAGCTTTGTTGGTTTTGAAGTCTGTTCATACAGCTGTAAAATTATGAGCTTTCCCTGGCATTAGTTTTTCCTTAGACTCTGAGCAGCAGTGTATTGATGGTAAAAATTAACTAAACGTTGCTGAGCTTGGATTTTTTTTTTTAATTCTCTTTGGGGGGAATATGATTTCAGATGGACAGTGAGAAGAATACTGTTTATTATCATGTGCAGTTAATAAGCCATTCAAACTGTCTTCAAAGGAAAAAAAGCAGAGATGAAGAGACCTGACTACTCTGGAAGAAGACTGCCTGTATTCTTCAACAAAGAGTTTGAGGGTGGGGGGAATCATTGTATAGTTGCTGTTCCACTCCCCATGTCCTTTCTAGATTATGCAGGGATTGGTCAGCAATTTTAACCAACTAATCACTATAGCTACAATAGGATGTCAGTACAGTGGGACTTCCGCAGGGATAGGTCCTCTGGTGCACCAGGGTGGGGGTACTGATAACAAGACCTCACATTGCACCTAACAAATGATGAGGAGTTGATACAGAGAACAGTGTATGACTGTCAGCTGGCTGGGTGGAGCACAGCACAGCTTTTATTAATAGGGTGTAAATTGCTCATATGGCTAGGTGGAATGCCTTGAAACCTATTGAGGATTCCCATACTCAAAACTTCTGTGTTGTTGTAGTCTAAGAAGTGACTTTTTTTTCCTGTGTTAGCATCCTGTCATTATTGAACCTGATTCAGTCTGTGACTAACTGGATTGTCCTATCCTAGCCTGTTCATGTACAATCTAAGCCTGGATTTTTGCCAATTATTGTTGAAAGCTCCCTAGTTTCACGAAGAGGTATTGCATTGTAAACCTTTAAAGAAACTTATCATTGGATCAGTTGATTCTGTTTCTCTGTTTTAGTATGGATCTTCATCTTGGGAAACACTTACAGTTAGTCTCATTTTAAAACATTTTAATAACATTATCCTCTCATTTTCAGTGCTAACTGGTAACTTCTGTAGTTTGTAGTTAGAGTAAGTTTAGGTTCCTTTCAGTTCTGGTTTCTTTTTCTGTATGATTTTACGTGGCTGAACTAGTGGTATTTTTCAGTTATCTCAGCAGATTTATATCCTGAATCCCAGATGTTGACTACATTATGGGAACAAAGTTTTGAACAGCTGTGTAGAGTGTGTTTGGTTTTCAAGTACACAGATTGCCAATGAATGTGAATGTACTCTGGTATGCAGTACTGAAAATGTGCAAGAGTTTCTCTTTATATGTATATTTTAATCTTACACATTTATATATGTGTAGAAAATTAATTTTTTTAAATTTTGCCATAAGCATGCTTTTATCTAGAATCTGTAGGAAGATATGAACCAGAAATTTCTTCTTGTTTTTCATAGCTCAAAGAAAATGAATGGCACACTGGATCACCCAGATCAGCCTGATCTAGATGCTATCAAAATGTTTGTGGGTCAAGTCCCACGGAGCTGGTGTGAGAAGGATCTGAGAGAACTTTTTGAACAGTATGGTGCTGTCTATGAAATCAATGTCTTGCGGGACAGGAGCCAAAACCCTCCTCAAAGCAAAGGTGAGAACTTCTGTACTTCTCTTGAGAGACTTGGGGTTTCAGCCCCTTTCACACAGTTGCAATCTTAGCTGTGTGCCTATTCAAACGTGTGTAGGGGCTCTGTGTGACCAGATGTGCATGCAAACCCGGGCTTTATCAAGTCTTTGTGTATTTGTCTAATTATACTTGAACTGTGATCCAGTCATTAGCCAAGCTGAGGAAAATAATAATTTCTTTTTTTAGAGCTCAGCACTGATAGAGATGCTTGAGGAGTATGGATTATAATTGCAAAGCAGAACATCAAATTACTATTGTGTTGCTTCAGAGCATCACTGTGATGCTGTGTTATGATCAATATGTTGCTGGATGGGACACAGTTTCAGATAAAATATGAAATTGAGGCCTTAGTCATTCATGTAAATCAAATACTTGTAAGCATTTAATCCTAACTAAATTTTATGCCTGGATTTGCAGTTCAGTTATGTGCAATATTTCCTCTGAAGCTAGGTGGGGTTTTGGTGCTAGGAAATAATTGAGTTTGAAAATTAAGTAGCCAACAGATGTATCTAAGTGTTTGTTTCAATGGTGTATTAGTGATGTTGGGTCAGTTCTGAACATATTCTATTTTATTACACTTATAAATCTCTTTTAGACTGTCACAATCAGTAGCACCTACCTATTTCAGTGCCTAACCTCTTCTACTTATCATACATTTTGCGTTGGAAGGATGGAAGTGGGGCTTGCAATTCCTGTACAGCACTCCAGGATTCAGCATTCTTTCCTGGCCTTTTGTTGTAATTGCAGGGTGCTGTTTTGTTACATTTTATACCCGTAAAGCTGCACTAGAAGCACAGAATGCTCTTCACAACATGAAGATCCTCCCAGGGGTAAGACCAGAGCCCTGCTTTCTTCACAACAGTCTTGTTTCTCTGAGGCCCAGCACCACTGAAGTACAAACACATTGTGTTGCCCTAAAATAGTGTTGTAAAAAAACTATTCAAAAGATTAATGTTATGAGACCTATATAATAACAGACCTTAAGGGAATTTTTGAGTATTTAAAAGAATAGTATGGTAGTGAAGTGGGTGGGCATGGCTTTTATAATACTCTGAGGAGGAATGATGGCATATAATTAGGAAAGCCTTTCTTCTTGGAATTTTTGTAGTGTTATGCACACACCTCTCCAGAGGCAATTTAAGCTACAATTTCTTTCTTTCACCTTTTTTTTGGGATATATTTCATACAGTATGAAGTTAATGTATCTGGGATTAAATAATCTTTTTACATTTTAGATGCACCATCCTATCCAGATGAAACCAGCTGACAGTGAAAAGAGTAATGGTAAGCTTTACTAAAGTCCCAGTTTGGTGTCATCATTTGTGCTAGTCAGGAAGTTTAAGGATTTCCCTTTTGCTTAACAGCTTCTGATGAAGTCTTGAATTGGAGGCATGGTTTTTTAAAAGAAAAAATGTGAAAAGAGAAAGATGTGTTTTCAATATAGTAGGTGGTGTGAGTGATGTCTCTAAAATTCCATGACTCGGAGTATCTCCCCCTGCTGCTGCTTGTGGTAGAACCTGTTGTCAGTTAGGGAAACATCCAGTGAGTTCTTCTTTGTACTAAGGTGGTTTAAATCTTTGTTGGGGACATGGACAGTGGGATTGAGTGCATCCTCAGCAAGCTTATGGATGATGTCAAACTGAGTGCTGCAGTTGATACCCTAAAGGGAAAGGAAGCCATGCAGAGGAGCCTTGACAGGCTGGGGAGGGGGGGGGGCCTGTGCCAACCTCATGAAGTTCAACAAGGCCAACTGCAAGGTCCTGCAAACATGGATACAGGCTGGGTGATGAGTGGATTGAGAGCAGCCCTGATGAGAAGGACTTGGAAGTATTGGTGGCTAAAAAACTGAATATAAACAGGCAGTGTGCACTTGCAGCCCAGAAAGCCAGTCATATCCTGGGCTGTGTCAAAAGGAGGGGTTACAGGCTGAGGGGGTGATTCTCCCTCTCTGCTGTACTGGATCCAGCTCTGAGCCCCCCAGCATAAGACATGGACCTGCTCAAACATGTCCAGGGAACGGCCATCAAGCTAATCAGAGGGATGGAGCACCTCCCCTATGAGGACAGGCTAAGAGAGTTGGGGTTGTTCAGACTGGAGAAGAGAAGGCTCCAGGGAGACCCTCTAGCAGCCTCCCAGTACCTGAAGGGGGCCTGTCAGAAGGATTCAGAGAGATTGTTTATCCAGGAGTCTGGTGATAGCACAAGGGATAATAGTATTAAACTGAAAGAGATTTAAATTAGATATTGTGAAGAAATTCTTTACTGTGAGGATGGTGAGACACTGGAACAAGTTACCCAGAGAAACTGTGGATGCCTCATCCTTGGAACTGTTCCAGACCTGTCGGGATGGGGCTTTGAGCAGCCTGGTCTAGTGAAAGGAACTAGGTGATCTTTAAGGTCCTTTCCAAACCAAACTATTCTATGATTCTATGAAATCTAGAAATGCTTTTTCAAGTGTTTGTCCAATTTGAAGCAAGGCCTGTTGCAGCTACACTGGGAGTCAAAAATATTTATTGTAGCATACAAGAGAGGTTGAGAATTAACAACAGTTCAGTAGAGAAGAAAACCTGAATATTTCTGCACATTGGCTGTTTCAGATGGATTAAGAATTTAACATCTATCATTGGGTAAATGATCATTTATCCATGCATTTCCTTGTGGGGTTACATACATGCATTGATGCATGTTCAAATATATATATATGTATATTGCTGCAACATAAGCAAGGTGTTTAGCATCCTGTAGTTTCAGCCTTTGTAGGCTTGGCTGAATTTTATTTTCTTCATTTGCAATAGTTTGTGTGGCATTATGGAGAAAATAATCCTGGTTTGAGAAAGCTTACATCTTAATATAATTGATAACAGAAGGAGTATGTGGTAACATATAGTAGGAGTAATTCCATCTGCAAATTCCTCCATGTGTATACAGGACATATTCCTGTGTATATATATCTAGAAAGGAGTAATTCTTTTGAAGTATTGTTGGGAGGAGAACAGAATAGGTTCTCTAAACTAAAACTGATCTTGCATTACATACAAACGCACATACACGTATCCTGGGAAAATAATGGAAAGAGAAAAAGTACTAAATAGAATTTTAGCATGGTAATTCCAAGGCTATTATTTAACTCTGAGTATTAATAAAAGGTGAAGGTGACAACAATATGTAAGAAAGCATTAGTTATGGTAGTATTTGAACTTGCCTCTAATAAAAGGAATTCTGGATCTCTTGAACAAAAATGCTAAAAGAATTTGAAAGCAGCTTTCTGCTCTAAGACCAGAAAGTGAATTGGGTGCAATATTAAGATTTAATGGCCAGTTAAAGTTGTGCCTGCTGGAATAGTTTGGAGTTTTCCTTTCCAGCGCCATAGAAGACTCAACAAATAAGTTGATATTCCCTCACCATAGCACTGAATAGGAGAAAACTTTATTGAAGCTTCCAAATGTGCTAGAGCCTTCATCATGCTATATTTTATATAGTGATGAATGTTGTATATCTAAACTGATTTATATATTCAAGTGATATTCTGAACAATTGCTTCATCCTTTAAAAGAAAGGTGTTTCAGAGGTGATTAGCACCCTTAAGTAAATTGAGAGTATAAAATTCTGCTCTGAATTCAAATTTACCCCACTCCCTCCAAGTGACCTTTAACTGACTGATCTTAGTAACAACTAACTGAAAAGTTAGGAGAAATGTCTTTCTTAACCATTTATTTTAAAACAGTCTGCACACTGAAAGGTAGTCTTCAACTCTAATATATCTAGTAGCATCAGTATTTAGAGCCAAGATATAGTACCACACAATCCATGGTTTGATTTTAAGTGTTATTTTTGTGCTTTTGGTGCAGATCAGAACGGGTGTATCACTAACAGAAGTAAAAGTGTTCTGTTTTAGCAACTGTTGTTGCTTGCTCTGTTGAGAGGAGCGTGAGGAAATGGGCATATCTAAATTTAAGTGATTGGCATGAGGCTAGAAGAAAGCTTTCTGCAGTTCACTTGCTTGTTTATATGCAGTTATGTATGTTGGCAGTCTAAAGGTAGTACAGGCTGAGGAAAGATGATTAAAGTAGTCCAAGGAACCATATTCAAGCCTTCTCTCACCTGGAACTGAAGAGATACAGGGAAGTGCTGAATCTGACATACTTTCTCCCCTTTTTTTAACACTCCTGTTGTTCACAGACTTCACAAGCTAAAAACAGTCAGCAAGTTATAAACATAAAATCATAAAACAGGCATCCATCAGGTTCATTGAAGTATCTCATATGCATCCTCTTAAATTCCATTAAAATCATTCCATTACTGAGAATGTGATTTTAATAAGCCCATATGCTAAATACAAGTGAAATAACTGTAGTTAATGAAGAAGACTTGACAAAATAAGATCTAATAAGCGCATATTTGCTGGTAATACTCTTTATCTTTTCATTCCTTAGCAGTAGAAGATAGGAAGTTGTTTATTGGCATGATATCCAAGAAGTGCAATGAAAATGATATTCGAGTGATGTTCTCCCCCTTTGGGCAGATTGAAGAATGCAGGATATTACGGGGCCCAGACGGCCTGAGCCGAGGTAAGCAAACCAAGAAGCTTTTTTGGCAGTTTGAGGTTGCAACTCAGCCTGGCATTTGAGCTATTTCTGCAATTCCCACCTAAATCCCCTCCCTGTCCAGTAAGCATTTTCATTCCTGTATTCATCGCAATAATTGTGGAGGTAGTGAATAACTTGATTCCTTTTTGTTCTTTCCCCAGGTTGTGCATTTGTGACTTTTACAACAAGAGCCATGGCCCAAACAGCAATCAAAGCAATGCACCAAGCACAAACCATGGAGGTAAAACAAGTTAGTGGGTGTCAGGAGCAGATGTAATTTGTCAGGCAGTCACGATGGTGTTTAAGAGACTAGAGAGCAGAGAGAAGGATAGGTACAGTGTATATTTCTTCAAAAATACTACTCGTGGACCTTTGTGTTTGTTCTGCTGTATTTTTAGAGTTTGAGATACAAACTTCATCTGCAGAGAAAATACCAAAACACAAAATAGAATTAAAAACAAAGAGGATCTTGAGCCTTTGATGAAATCTGCTGTTTAAATATATATATATTTATGTCTTTATGTATGCATAGAGGAGGAGGGGAGTGCTTCCAATGACTGGGTCTTAATGCAGTATTTTTGTGACTGCTGGGGATAGCAAGTATGTGACTGTTTGAATTGCTGTTTGCAGGGTTGCTCTTCTCCCATTGTTGTAAAATTTGCAGACACGCAGAAGGACAAAGAGCAGAAACGAATTGCTCAGCAACTTCAGCAACAAATGCAACAGATTAGTGCTGCCTCAATATGGGGAAACCTGGCTGGTCTCAACACACTTGGACCCCAGTACTTAGCAGTGAGTTTCTGATTTGGGTTCTTTTCATCTCTTCAAGGATTGCAGTGTCTGACTGTCTTGCAGTGTTTAATATATTCATTTTTAGAAGACTCCTGATAGATAAGAGCTGGATTCTTAATACCCATTTTGTGGATGAGAAGGCTGAAACTGTTGTTACGTGCTCTCATCTAGTCGGGATACATTTAAGGGAGAATTTCAATCCCAGTCACAGTAGCCCTAATTTATTGAAACCTTATGTTTTTCTCTTGCATTCTGTAGAATGTGCTTTTTCTTTATATACTACTGCCTCAACGGTTGCCATATAAATGCCCTTTTCATGTCTATCTGATGATATAGTTCTTGTATTCCTTTATAGTTTTTCTTTATTTCTGTCATCCTCTTCCAGTGAAACCTGGAGCAGTACTTGGTACTGTCCAAATAGAAAAGGTGATCAGATTGGAAGCAGAGTAAATAAACCCAAACAACAAAAACCAACCAACCAAATAAAACCAAACCCTACAGAAAATAGAAACTACTCTCTTTAGCAAAAATGATGTGACAGAAGGTAGACTGCAGTATCATTTCAGTTGATTTTGCTGGGTCCCTAAAGGATGAATTTTTCAAAAATTGATACGCTGACTCGTGGGGTGCCAGAGTAGCTCTGAGAATTGTATTCATGTGATATAAAGTCTGAGGAACAGAAAAGGAAAATTTCATCTCATTCTTGGCATGGGGTACCGTTGAAATGGGGCAATTCTCTTAGTACTGTTTTTGTTTTAGTAGATTGGATTTTTTTTTTTGTAAAAGCGGCTAGTTAATGGAAAAAGGAATTGGAAATCTCTAAATAGCTTCTGAACTGAGGCTTGAAATGTCTCTCATGTCTACTGCACATAAGGAAAGTAGAAGAGGTTCCCTCTCATGGTGGCTCTTTGGTTTTTGTATGGCGTTGCCATTTGTCCCATGCTGGCAGTGTCAGCTATAAAGTCTGTTTTGAGGTAGCATATCCTTAGGGGTGGCAATCCTGCCTTAGGTGCTTTGAATAGGAATTCTCTCTCACTACTGATTCTACTGGTTTTATCTTGGTGTATTAGCTAATTTTCCCTCAGCATTGATGATGTTGAGTGAGCAAAGCATTGTGCCGTTGCTTTGGCTGCAGTGTGATGCATGGGCTATGGTGGAGTTTCACTGTGGTGGTGCTCTGGCTATTTTGTTCAGGGGAATTCTCTTTATGCTTTGCTATGATGTGGTGCATGGGCAGCGGGAATTCATTTGTGACGGCGCTCTGGCTGTGGTGTGATGCAGTTTCTCCCAGAAGCAGAGCCAGCCCTCACTCTCACTCTTGTTTTGTTTTTTGGTGTAATGTCTAGCTTTATTTGCAGCTCCTTCAGCAGACAGCAGCTGCTTCATCTGGGAACCTGAACACACTGAGCAGCCTCCACCCAATGGGAGGTGAGTTTTTTTTCCACTAGAAGACAAATTCAATGCCAAACAAAAGAGAATGAGGATAGAGAAAGTAGCCAAAAGGCTGTAAGCATTTTAATCTCATTTGGAATAAGTAGTCCTGAGTTTACCTGCTCCTTTGAAATGACAGGAATTCCCTGCTACAAGTGTGGATGTTCCTTCTTGATCTTAGTTAACTATTATCCCCAAGGTAAGTGATGATACCTCCCCAACCTCTGGCATTTAAAATTATCTACCCTTATGGGTAACAAAAAGAATGATCTCTATATTTGTTTTCATCCAAACACATGCATATGTGAAGAACTGTGTTTTGAAATAGGCACTAATGCATATGTTCCAGTGATAATGGATTCTTAGTTTTCCCATTTTCAATGTATTTAAGAACAAAGCATTTAAGTTGGAAATACACTGTTGTTAGGAATGTGAGCTAGTCCTTCATTCAGATTCTTTTATTCATTCATTTGACTTACAGTTAATTATGCCATTGCTGTTAGGGGAATATTAGCTTAATAGATATGAGCCAAATTCCTTGCTGTGGACTGCTAGTCAGAATATTCAGTATGGCAGTCCTGGGGCTATAAATTGGTTGTCCCTTTTTTCTTCACACAGTTGGGAATAATAAAGCACATGTTAGAAATTCCATTCACCACATTCTCTGAACTTTTCTGCTGGCAGAATAATCTATAGTTTTGGTTTTAACACTGAACACTTTTCAAATTGCCTCCTGGAGTTTTACAGTAGTTCCCAATATCATATGCCCTGTCTGTGCAGAAGTTCATCCAAAAATGTCTTTGTATATCTGACTTGTATTGGCTGGTGCACCCATCAGTAGCAATTACGAGTGTTTGCGAAGTGTTATGTTTTGTTTTGTAACAATTTCGGTTTATTCTGGAAGTTGATTGTAACCTTAGCTTCCTACTTGGATTTCTTTGATGTTAAATCTCTTCAGAGCTCTTAGATCTAAGACTCTTGCAAAAATCAATTATTTTTAAAAAACCATTTCACTAATATGCCGTGTGGTGGTGATCTGTAATGGATTTTGTTATGCACATGATCCTGTTTTTTCTACCTCTTTTGTCTGTTTCAAAATAAGATGTAATAAAGGAGAAAGTACGGGAATAAGGGCTGGGGCAGGGGGAAGGGGGTAACTAGCTGAGTCTCAGAAGTTACCAGAGTAATTCTGTCTTCACTATTGGAAAAAAAACCCAAAAAAACCCCTTAAAAACTCAGAAACCAGATATATAAATAGCATGTTGCATGGTTATTCCAAATCTGTGATTTTCTACAGAAAATGTTGTAGTTTTAAGATCCTGATAATATCTCAGCTGATCTCCTTTCTTGAAATTCATAGAAAGAAAAATGAAGTAGGTAATTAGATCCCAAACTGTATCAGACTTTGTAGACAAAATTTAATCTCGACGCTGTTTGAAAGCAGATGGGAAAACAGTGTGATGACAAGAGGACAGGTGCAGTGGGCACATGACAAACTGCTTCAGCAAGGAACAAGCTGCTCTGCTCTTCATTAGCTCCAGCACTTGCACTTTTAACCCTCTGTAGCACAATAAAAGTAAAGTAGAAAACTTTTTGATTTTAACTTTATGCTTTTACGTTACAATGGCACCTTGAGGATCTAAATAAAGGAAAAATCCACTTGTTTTGGAAACTAAATGTGCCTCGGGAAACAGACCCTGCCACAAAGGGAAAACAATTCAAAAAGAGTTGAAAAAACCGAACAAACTGTACTAAAGGTAGTAGAAGTGTTTTAGAAAATAATTAGTTTGTACTGCATTGTCACATTCTTATGTTGTTTGTTTACATGCTTGAATTGTAAAACTGAGGTTTTAGTTATGTAAGATGTGTGCTTTACTCCCAAGGTCTTACTAAGTGTCCAAAAGATGAGATACCACCTCTGCTTAGGATGGTTTGATGTTAAATGAGGGGCAATTAATGTAATCTTGGTTTTAATTATGTTGGGAAGAAATATTAGGGATTCTCTGAAGTCAGATGAAAAGAGGAGGAATTGTTAAAATAATCAAAGGTAGAGACAAAAAATGGAAAATAAGGGAAAAGTGAAGAGGCAGAATTGGAAGAATGAGGCTAATCTACCAAAGGATGTCTAAAATACAGAATTCAAGAGGAGAGCCATTTCAATGATAATCCTATAGCAGGAAAAGAGAGCAAAATACACTCAGTACTGACCAAGTGGTTTCATTCAAAAACAATGGCTCAAGATGAAGGTGAGTCAGATGAGTAAACTGACCCGTAAAATTCATAAACATAGAGGTCCCTTCAGCCCCCTGCAAGTGTTCCTTGCTGCTTACCCACAACATGCCTGAATTTTCCTGTTCTCCTTGCCAGTATGTTTGACCAGCTTACACATGCATCGGCTGATCCTGTGGTCAGGAGTTGCCACTTAACAATTGTCTCACAATTGACTACTGCCTCTTGGCTGTCAGGGGGACCAAACAAAACATGCTGATGCTCAGCTGATGGTGGGTAAAAGCCATGACTCTGTGGCCACTGTGGTGTAAGGCCTTCATGAAAGAATTTTGCAGTTACTGCTGTCCCCATACAAAGAGTGTGGAGGGACAGAAGAGTGGAGGAAGCCACTGGCCTGGTGTCTAGTAGGCAAGTTCCCTATAGCTTGCACATGAGCCCTCAGATCCTGACTTAACTCTTACGCTTTTGTTGACTGGAGAGAACGCTGCTTGAAAATTTCTGTACTTTGGGTACATCTGGGGTAAAGACTACGTGGCCTTTTCCCTAATCACATCTCTCTGGACAAAGAAAAACTTTTTAAATTATAGCAAGGAATTGTGATGTAGAAAAGATCAGTAACTACTATTAAGCCTGTTGCTTTTAAGCTCCTTCCCATTCCTCCCTCGTGATGAGGTTGCTGGATCTGTTACACTTGGATGATGGTGGCTCTTACAGGAGAAACTCTGCATTCTTCCATGTGTTGCAGGACTGAATGCGATGCAGCTACAGAACCTGGCCGCATTGGCAGCTGCGGCCAGTGCAGCTCAGAACACACCAAGTGGCACCGCTGCACTCACTTCCTCCAGCAGCCCCCTGAGTGTGCTCACCAGCTCAGGTAAGAGACTGCCTGTGCTGTAGCCTGTTATGACAGGCATTGCCTTGGAAGTCCTTTCAGGATACATGTCACCTGTTATGTCTGTCCCTTTTTGTCACTTTCATGTTGAACTTTAATAGATAAACATTTTACTAGTAGATTCACTAGCCTCTGTTTAGGGTAGATATCTTTGCCACCAGCAAAGGCTTTTTTACCCCTGCTGTGTCTTTTCCTCCAAATGGTCAGATTAATTTAGAGTAAACAGAATTTTTGAGGTCATCATGAAGCAGAAAGGTAGGTGACCTCTTTCCAGTCATGTTAATACAATCTCATCACATATTTGGTTTATCTGATTTTAGGCATGCACTGTGGCAAATACACCCTGTTCCTCTCAACATGGAAACAGAAAATGCCTTAAGCATGAAGTAATGCATTCTGTGCACTAGAACAGTACAATTTATATTTGTTAATGAGGACAAGGATACTATAACTTCCTCATAAAAGTAGAATAAACAGACACTTAGACTTAGTACTTTTACTGGAAAGTAGTTGTCTAGAACTTAGTGTAAGAGTTGCACATAAAAATCAGTATTTTCCTTTTGTGTGGCTCTTTTGTGTCTTGTTTGTTTTGGGTTGGCTTTTTTAACTTTAGGTTATGTACATTAACCAGAGAGCTAGAATGTCCAAGTAGTGTTCTTTTGCTGCCTTATTGTTAAATGTGATCATTAAATGCAACAAGCAAAAAAACTAAAACTAAATTCAATTCTGCTTACAGCAGACATGCTCAGTTATTATCACAAACAATGATCAGTATTCTACTCAGTTATTTCTGCCCTATTTTGAGTTATTACTAGATCCTTACGTGAGAAGGGAGACCTTGTATTTTTAGGGTGTCAGTTTCCCAGCATCAGTGGCTTCTATCCTGCAGAATTGACATCCTCACCTGTAATTGTGAGAGACCAAAGAGGGTTGGAGGGGTGAGCTTTTAAATTTCCACAGGTAGATTTTGAATTGCGTAGGAGGACCAAGGAGCCAGGCTAAGAGATTATAAAGAGATTACAAGGAAAAGCTGTTTAGAAAACCTTATGTCACATGATTGGGAGTTAAACCATGGGTGCTTTGCACAGTTTTCTACTTAGAGAAATTCCCAAGAAAGAATTTTGTTCAAAGAGTGTTCTGTTACTGGACATTTTTTACATAAAAACCTTGTGGCCTGCAGTCCTTAAAAGATTGAAATTTTTTAATTTATGTTGACTCCCAGCTATGTATCCTATTCTATAATTAAAAAATAAAAAACAATAAAGAGTTCAGACTACAGAAGAGCTGCATTTATAACCCACTAATGCTTCTTCATCATAAAGGAAGCATGAAGGTGAATATATCTTGACAGTTTCTCCTATGTTTCCTCATGCTTTGTTGGGTTACAATATGCTGTCACTGGCATTTAGAACTAATATTTCTTCACTGGCTGTCACATCTAGTGACTGCAGCAAGTTTGTTCTCTGTTTTGTTGAGGTGGAGAATGGGGCTGGCAGGTTGGGAAGTTCAAATGTCACATGTTCCAGAAAAAGCAGACAGCCCCTTTGCAGAAGCATGCAGTGAAAGTTAAAGGGCAATGGACACAAGTTGCAGCCAAAAAAACTTCTGATTAGACAGAAAAATAAAATTAAAGGCAAGAGTGATCAAGCTCAGGAACAAGGTGCCAGAGGGGCTGTGGAATCTCCACAATTTCAGAGACTGAGAATGCAACTGGAAAGGACCCTGAAGAGGGTAACCAAATTCAGAGGTTAAACTGGCTCTGAGCAGACTGTTAGACAGGATGACCTAGAGGTCCCTTTGAAATGAAGTTATGCTACTATTGCGTGATTCTTTCGAACTGGCTTCCCCTGTGTCAATTTTGGCTGTTCCACAGAACTATGCAGGTTCCTTTTCCTTTGATGGGAGACTTATTTCAGGACTCTGTTCCATTTTTTTATCATGCTGGTGGAGGGGCTAGGGGATGGGGAGCAGCCCATTTTTGAGTACTTTCTGTGCTGAATTCAAGTAACCTTCTGATCATCAATAATATCAATAAATGATTGTGTGTCGACAATTCAGTTATCATGATGGATCATTTGTATTAATATCCTGTACAGATGTATCAGTTCATTCTTCACAGGCTTGTAACGTGAAGTAGGCACAATTGCTCTTTAAACTTAATTTCAAGTATAATTTTAAAGAGTAAAGATTAGCTTTGTTTAAAAGAAGTAAAGATTTTGGAGGGCATGTGGTCTATAAGTAGTCGCTGACATCAAACACTGAAACAGTTCTAGTGCTTTTCATTAGAGGTATAAATATGCTTCACCTTTTAAAATTACTCAGATGGGGACAAGGGGAAGCCTCAATGTGTACAGACACATTCAATCCCATGATATTTCCTGTAATTATACAGCTCTTTAACTGCAAACTTGAAGTTCTATTTTGATTAATATTCATATGTGCATTCAGTTTTTATGTATTCACATAGAAGGCTGTTGGACTACACACAGAAAACATCTATCCCTCCTGAACCACACCTAGACCTTGAAGAAACTCAGTATATGGCAGTTCAGTACCATGTGTTAGTAAGTGCCTGCCTTGTCTGAGGGACATATGGCAACATCCACTGTGATAACCTCTTAAACCTAACTGCAGATGAGACAACTAACTCCTTGACTTCTCTCCATCTGTCATCCAAATGTTCACCTGATGCTTATTTGGACATCTTTCCTCAAATTGCATAATTGGTGGAAAAATCCAGACAGTCCTGCATAGTTGCCTTTTTGATTTTCTTTCCTCTGCACTGATATCATTTGTATCTGGGGAACTTGGAAGTCTGCACAGTGCAGTCTGTGGACTATGAATAGGTTCCATGTCCAAACAGTTGAACTCAGAGGCGTTACATATTGTTGTTGCTCATTCCTATTCATTTCAAACAATTTTCTTTATATTTCCAAGCACAATTGTGTATTTTGATGTAGAATGGGATGAAGTAAAACCTTCAACCTCGCTGAAGATCAGCTGCTCTTGGAACTGACAAGTCTGCTGTTGTTAGGTAGTCATTGTTGCAGATACCATGGCTGTAGATAAACTCACTTAAACTGCTAGCTTGTGAAAGGGACATTCAAGAAAATATTATAGAAGTATCTCAGGATAGGAGTGTTTTGCCTGCCATCTTTTTGACAATAAGAATTGTCTGCTCCAGAGCAAAATAGAATGGTTGCAAATGCTGAGGTATGTTTCCATTTCTCCTCCTTCTAAAGGCGACCTCAAAGGTCCAGAAAAGCCTAGATGATTTTCCTGGCCTTGGTGTGTCTCCAGCAAAATTGTTTCCAGAGATAGCATAGTATTTCTTGTTTTACTGGAACTAATTCTGGTACAGTTCAGTCAGACTCATTGCCTGAATTTAACTTTTCATCAGGTCATTGCTTGGATGCTGCGTGACTGAATTAGGACAGACTTACTGTTCCCTCGGTTTACCTCCCTCCAGAAGTTGTTACTTGATGACCTTGTCCAAGTTTCATTATCTTTCTAATAATATGTCTTTCAATATCTTTCTATAAAGCTGTTCTTTATTCAAATTTTCTGAAAACCTCAAGTATTTTCAACTACTTCAGTTAGAGTTAGCCTTTTTGACTAGATAAAACTTAGTAGATAGATCTAAGAAAACATAACCTTAGTAGCAAGAAAAAACCCCAACAACCCACCAAAAACTGCACAGAAACAATGTTAATAATTAGGAGTAATTATGTAAATGGAGTAAAGAACATATATGAAACAATATTGGTTTTCCATCCCCATTGCTTTGTACTCTTTTCTGACCTAAAATATAACACAAGGAAAACAAGAACAGAAATGATGACTAGAACTGTGGAACTCCTTCCCTGTTACAAACAGTCTGAAAAATAGAAGACTGACATGGGAGAAGGATATGATTACAGCCTACAAATACATTAGTGCTGTGATGAAGATGGATAGGGAAAAACCAGTCATTAGATATTTCCAGAAAAGAATTGCAGGATATCAGGTCAAGTTGTCACCTGATAATTTAAAAATAAAAACCCTATTTTTCTCAGCATAGTGCATTATTAAATAGCAGAAATTGTGCCTTAGAACATAGTAGAGTCCAACAATTTGGTGTTCACAGTGCGCTGAAATTAATGAATGAAAATTGTAATCTTATTACAAAGACATTGCCTTTGGCTGAGGAAACCCCAGATTCACAGATGGCTGTGTTGGTATGACGACTATACATAGGAAGCATTGCTTTGTAATTGCCCTGTATTTCTGCTCTCCTGTTACTTATCTGCCTTTTGTCATCAGAAATGGGATGGTGTCTTCAATTCCTGCATACGTAGGATAAAAAAAATAAACACAAGTCCTCCATTTTCTTGGTGTTTTCAGTACTAAAGCATTTTTTGTTTTGCCTAAAGAAATTTCTGATAAAGGCAACTAAACTAAAATAACTGTGTGATCAGCTTTTTGTAGAGGTTTAACTGAATTTATTTAAAACGCAACCTTTTAAAGTGGGGAAGGTGTCCATTCTCTATCTCACTTTGTTCTCGAGCTTTTTTTGCCTTAGTTGCTACCATTTTATTGGGGATAGGTTTGGGGGGCTCTTAAATGATGTCCTCATCTGTCAGATGTAGTGTCTTTTTGAATTATAAAGATTAGCAGTGAAATGTTGCAGAAACAAGTGTTATTTAAAAAGCAAGGTAATGGTATGGTTTCTGAGCTCTGGCTTTTATTCAGCCAGCTGTGCTGGTTTTTCTGCCAACTCGAGGGTTATACTGTAACTTGTTCTCTGCGTTTTCCCAACAGTTAGTATGCTACTGATAATAAAACAGGAAGTGTCTCCTTTTCATCAGAGTAAGCATCTTAAAATATAGTTCAGGACATTGTTTTGATTTTTTAGGAGCATTTGTCTAAACATTTTCTAGAGGAGGTTTCTCATTTCTTTTGTCAGTACAAGAAGTGGTATGAAATGCAGCTCTCTGGTTCTCATGCAGCTAATTCTTTTAAAAGTTTTAATCTATGTATGCAGCATAATTGGGAATCACAAAAACATGAGGAAAACTGAAAAAGCCTCAAATTCAGCTCTCTTACCCCCTTGGTCAAACAGATAAATTTCTCTTAAAAACAGACTACAAGATTCCTCTACAGCAGCAGTCTTCAGTATATTTTAATTTTTAGCAGCTATTTTCTGGTGCATCTTATGCAGTAAATTTAAACTTCTTGGTTAATAGCAGTATGCATAGCTTTTCTTTTTCAGTCGTGCACAAACCTGTTAGAAAAAGTACTGCTATATAGTCATGAAAATACTATGCATTTCTTATTTTATCATGGCCATAAATCTTTGTAGATGACCTCAGTTTGAACTTCTGGTTTTTTTTTATATACTAGCTTGGAAAACTTTTTTTCCTCATTATTTTGATGTTGATTTCTGTAGAACCAATTCTACCTGTTGTAGAGTTTCGCATGCCATGTAAGCTGTTACTCTGCTAGGTGCTATATTTGTAGACTTCTCTTACTGGGTCAGTGTGGCTGAAGATGTTGCTGGAATAGTCAGTAGTGGACAGACTATGTATTTTTGGATGTACATTTCAAGACTTTTCTCAGTCCCAGCCCCAGTGCTGTGGCAGCAGGATTTTTAATAAAAAATTATTTAATGTGTCAAAATAATCAGGGCATTTTGTGTTCCTGTTCTGGCAGTATGGGAAAACCCCATGTTCAGCCTTCTTTAATGTCCCTAGTATCTATGTTTCAGGTCTTTTTCACCTTGTGTGGCATTTCAAAGATATATGTTAATCCATAGCAAGTGACTCTTGCTTTATTCAGCAGGAAACAGGGCATCACTGCTGGTTACCCTATGTTGACATACAGAGTTTAGCCAACATCCGTGTAATGTCGCAATCTTAGATGTCTTACACTTAATGAAATTATTATTGTCACAAAGAATAGATGTTATGATGAAGTAGAAATTTTAAAAAAGAAAATGTAGGAAGGGCTTGGAATGCATAAAGCAGTATGAGCAACCAAGTTGTGTGGGTTTGGGGTTTTTTACATAAATATACTGTGTTGCCTGGGGTCCGTTCCTTGCTAATTTTTTCTGCTGGAATAACTTAATGAAGAAGTTGAATTATCAGGACCAAAAAATATTAGTTGAAGTTTAATTATTTTATTTTAATAGCAGGTTCCTCACCTAGTTCCAGTAGCAGCTCCTCTGTTAATCCAATGGCTTCTCTTGGAGCATTGCAGACGCTGGCAGGTGCTACAGCAGGCCTCAACGTTAGCTCTTTAGCAGGTAAGCTACGTGTAGGGGTGGGTTGGGGGAATAGTTGATTATCATTCCTCAGCCTGTGCTAGGTCTCTGGGGTTATTTTTTCTGCTCCCTGCTTTTTCGTAGTCATGCAGAGTGTTTGAAAGGTTATTGATATGGCTCAGTGGAAACAGTAATTTTTTATTTCTTCTTTCTTATACAGGGATGGCAGCCTTAAATGGAGGACTTGGCAGTGGTGGTCTCTCAAATGGGACAGGTAGCACAATGGAAGCCCTCACACAGGCTTATTCTGGAATCCAGCAATATGCTGCTGCTGCACTGCCCACACTCTATAACCAGAGTCTCTTAACACAGCAGAGTATTGGTGCAGCAGGAAGTCAAAAAGAAGGTAGGCAGCAAGTTGTAGAAACTACTTGAGAGGGGTTTTCAAAAGGGCAAGCTTAGCCCTTGCAGTTAGCTTATCTGCAGACTTTTTATTTGGTGGCATTTTTTAGAATCCAGGAGTAACTGAAGATAAAGAAGATCTGTGAGATCTTTCTACTAAGGGCTGCCCAAAGTAATTTTTATACAGCACATTTCATGGGGTTTGTCTAGTCTTAAACACTTCCTTAATCATACTCCTCCATATTCTCAGAGGGAAGGAGAGTATGATTCTACAGCCTGATACATCCCACTGTTAGAGAATCAGATGTGGTTTTGTTAATGTTGTTTTCTTGTTCCTTCATGGCTTCCCACAGATAGTTATGCCAGTCTTTTCACTCTTCACATTTAGGTCTAATATATAGTGTAAAGTAATGAAGAATGTAGGAGTAAGTTTCCAGCAGAATGTAGCATGTTTGGAAGAGAATCTGTCAGATTACAAGCATTGTGATTATTTGTATTTTGTTTGGGAATTTACTGAGTTGCTTTGGGACCACAAGTTTTGCATAGCCATTTTTGGTTTAGTCAACACCTAGGACTCAAATTTATTGTTCAGCTTTCATTGCAGCAAGTATCTGTGAACCAGTTTTGGTATAATATGTAAAGTATAAGCAAAAGTGGTGAGAAAGAGCTAGAATTATTTGAGTGATCAATCCCAGCAAAGGGTCATGCTAATTTATTCTGGAATCAAGTGTTCTGCAGTAGTGTAAATAGCAGTTTCATTGTTTTATCTAGAAAATTTTTCTTGGGTGGCTCTTCCACCTTTTTTGTGCAGTGGGTATATGTTATCCATGCTCTTTCTGAATTTATTTTCCTATGTCTTGTTTGAAGGTCCAGAAGGAGCCAATCTGTTTATCTACCATCTTCCCCAGGAGTTTGGGGATCAGGATCTGCTGCAGATGTTTATGCCGTTTGGAAATGTCGTCTCTGCCAAGGTTTTCATTGACAAGCAGACCAATCTAAGCAAGTGTTTTGGTATGTTGGATCTACAGCTTCCTTATGAGGCAAAGCAAAGGGGCAGGCACTGATCTCTTCTGTCTGGTGACCAGTGATAGGACCCGAGATAATGGCCTGAAGCTGTGCCAGGGGAGGTTTAGTTTGGATATTAGGAAAAGGTTCTTCACCCAGAGGGTGACTGGGCATTGGAAAGGCTCCCCAGGGAAGTGGTCACAGCCCCTGTGTGACAGAGCTCAAGAAGTGTTTGGAAAGTGCTCTGACACATGGTGTGATTCTCAGAGTGTCCTTTGCAGGGACTTCAGTGATCTTTGTGGATCCATTTCAACTCGGGATATTCTATCATTCTGTAAATAATTTTCTGTAAAAAGGTGGCTTTTTAAGTAATCTCTTTTTCAGTATATTATCTAGTCTAACTTTCAAGTAAATGGGGAATCTCTATATTCCTAAAAAATAAATAAACCAAATACTTCCAGAAATAAACTGTATTTTCCTGATTTTCAATGGGACTTCTTGCTTTTCCCAATTCCATACTATTATGCCTCATAGTGTTCTGGCCTTAGATAATTCTCCCTGAGATTAACTCAGTTGGTTAGAGCATGTTGCTAGTAATGCCCCAGTTGTGGGTTTGATCCCGTTATGGGCCATTCACTTAGGAGTTGGATTTGTTGATCCTTGTGGGTCCCTTCCAACTCAGAATATTCTGTGATTATGATTTGTGTTCACAGACTGTAATCCTGAGACAGTTCTTCCTCTTTCCTCTTCCTGTCTTTTCAACAATTGTTTGTGTTGCTCTATATTTTACTTAGTACATTATAATTATGAATTATTTCTATTCATATCTTTATATATAATTATTGTGGGTACCCTACTGCATTTTTGTAGTACTGTAAGCTCTCATGACTGTTTTGATAGATGGAGATTCCTTGTAACGGAATAGGAGAGGTGAGCCTTTCTCTGTGGTTTTGATAGCTTTGTGCCTACATAATATCCAGAATTTTTTCCTATTTGAGCCAAAAGATATAGACAATCTGATGCTTTGTGAGAATACAAAAATATGCTGATCATTCAGCTATAACACATATACTGTGTTATAGCTGAATATTATAGACAGGTAGCTATTGACTGGAGTGGGAGTTATTCTCGCTACAGACATTGAGGAGAGTTGTTTTAAACAGGCTTCTTCAAAACCCTGGAGAAGTTTATTTTCAGGACAATCTTTTCCGGGAATGATACACAACCACTCATCTGAGAGCAACCTAAACCTAACAGTGCCACCCTTTCTTGACAGCTATTTCACTCCAAACAAATCTGCTCCCCTGTCATGAGGGTGATTTCAGTCTTTTAAAGAGCTTTTGCATCTAGGTGAACATTTTCCAGGTTGAGTTTTCTCCCAGCTATGGATTCTTATAAAGAAGCAGCAGTACTCATTTTGTCAATAGGCTAGAAATTTTTTTTTAATTTCCTGAACGTTGTATATCTTGGCTAAAGTTCCATATGTCAAAAAGCAGTGCTTTGTTTGAGAGCCCTTAGAAGTTATTATGAGGAGTCTGAAACAGTTGTGAGCTTTTGAAAATGGCACTTTCATGCAAGCCTCTCTCAGCTTGTGCGTGCCTGCGTTTCCAGTTGTGAGTGCCTGAATTTCCAGTTGTGAGCAGCTGTTGTGGACAGCTTTGACATGGGGTAATTGTGTGTTTTCCTCTCCTCAGGTTTTGTAAGTTACGACAATCCTGTCTCTGCGCAGGCTGCCATTCAGTCAATGAACGGCTTCCAGATCGGCATGAAGCGGCTGAAAGTACAGCTCAAGCGTTCCAAGAACGACAGCAAGCCATACTGAGCACCCCTCCCCTCCGGGACTGGAGTGAGAAGGATCTTCTGGTAAGTTGGAGAGGAGCACACTTAGTGATTCGAAGCCCTAAGGCTGTGTTTTTACAGTCCTGGAAGCTGATCCATGCCTTCTATCTGGCACATCTTCCCTTGAAGACTCTGCTGCAGCCTCTGCTGAGAATCCCGCTTCGGATGGAGGACAAGTTTGTGCTTTTGTTTCCAGTGTTTTACTTTGGAGTTTAGGTGCCATATCGCTGAGGTTTTTTGTTTAGTTTTGTTTTTTTTTTTTCCTCCCTTATTTGAAGTTTGCTGTGTTTGTAACCAGTGTGTGTTGAGAAGGACCAATGCCAGCTCCTTGGGGGTGGGGAGAGAAGGTTAAAGGGAGCAGCAGAAACTGACACCACACTGCCTTGGGGTAGAGAGGAGAAGGGAAAGCAGAAATAACACAGAACAGCTGGTGAAAACAAAGATGGGCAAGGAGAGCAGAGTCCTGGGTGAGAAAGCACCGACTCCATGTAGCCTTTGTCATGCCCCATCCACTCTTTGAAATTTCCTTTACTGTATGCCACAGTGGGGTTTAATAAATCATCTCTAAAGCAGGAGACGGGCTAAAAGGGTGAGCACATTAACAAACCAAAGGAAAACTGCAGTGATTTTTTTTTGTTAGGTTTTGTTTTTTGCTGTATATAAACTAGTGTTTATATAGCACTGTGAATGTACACAGCACTTTATAAAATCATTAGATAATGTCTCTGCCCAGAAAATTTCACTCTGTCTACAGTGGAATATTAATGAAATGCAGTGAATTTCTCCATATATAAGAAAACTTAACCTATGTGCTTTATCAAGGTTTTGTGGAAAGGTAGAGGCAGCTTAGTCTGGATGAATACATCTGGGTCTGGAAACAAGAAACTTTAGATCTCTGGTAACCTGCAGAAATTTTTGACAATTTTTCTTCTTAACAGTTGATCACATTCCCCATTTCTGTGGAATAATGTTCTTTTTTGGCAGAGATTGCTATGAATTCCTTTTCATAAGCATAATGTATGTGCTGATTGTTTATTGAAATTCCTGTTTTGTTGGGGTTTTTTGTTGATTTTTTTTTTAATGAACAAAAGTCGTGCAGTGACTTAGTCTATTAATTAGGTGTTTCTTTATACTGCAGTTTTCCTTTAAGGTGGTGTGTACCAGTGTAAAACAGGCTAAACTAGGATCTGGTGACCCAGAGTATTGAGCCATTCAGTCTTTTTCTGCCTTTTGGTACTAGCTGTTATCTTTTATATTAAAGGAAAAATGACCACACCCCTTAACTGAACACACACACTTTTTCTGCACACTAGTGAAATTGCTAGTGCATCACTGAGGGCCTTTGTTATTCACTGGTTTTAGGGGGCTCAAAGGACTTTTGACACTCTGGCCTGAGCTGTTTCAAGAAATCAGTGTAGAGTTCCATTTTATAACCACCAAAATCCACCTCTGTCACAAGAGGAAGTTTACAATTTCTGTGTCTTTAACAGAATTTCAATTTACCTCATAATATCTCCTTTTCCTTGTTTTCTTTGTATTCCTGGGTTGTGAGGCTGTTTCCCAGGGCACCAGCTAACACTGCAATCTGGGAGCCAGCTGCTAAATGATGTGTGTGGGTCAGGACTTTTGTGTTCTGCTCCAGCAGGAGGAGCACTAAACCCATCAAACCTGAGATCTCGGGTCGGAATCCCCACTTGTGTGCAGTGAACTGTTGGGAATGTTGGGCATTTCCAGGGACTGGGCCCCCTGGGATCTCAAACCTCAGAATTACAAGGCCTGATATGTAATATCCAAGGGGAGCCCTTTCCAATTCTTAGATTGAGAATCAAACAGTTGATGTCAGTCTGTCCCACATTGATGGCAGACAGGTAAATGTGTCAGTATTATTTAAATAATTTTGTGGTGGCAAAGTTTCAAAGGCCAGATTGCCAAATTTCCCAGTTATGCTGGCATGTGGTACCCTTCTGTGTTAATTATTTGAATCTCTCTAGAAACTTAAAAATACACTGAAGTGAACCATGTACACTTGAATTCTGCACCATAGGAAAGATGTGTCCTGGTTTTCTGAGAAAAGAGTGTTGGAGTGTGAAGGCCTCCAGGGTGATAATGGGATTTTTTTTATATATATATAAATTATATACTTTTCAAAAAAAGAAAAAAAAAACATAAAAAAAACATAGTTGGGAGCAACTGCTCCAAGTGCAACCTGCTGTAACCAAGAATGTTGTTTCTATTTTTATAGAAGTTTTATACCGCTCCAGGGTGGAGAATATTTATTACCTAAATTATTTCACTGGAAAAAAAGGCCAGGGTTTTGTAGAATCCTGAATGTGCTTGTTTTACACACATAATGATGTGCATGATTGAAACTACTGATTTTCAGTGGCCTGTTTGCAGCCCAACAACTGCTAAACGAGGAAGATGAATGCTGTGAACCAGTGGAGGAGAGCACTGTGCTCTGGGGTCTCTACAGTCACTCTTACCTTCTTTGCACCCTACCCCATTGTACTATCCAAGACCTTTGTCCTGCTTTTCTTTTAACCTGATGCTCTGGCCCCCTTACTAGTCATTTCAGTTGCCCAAAATTAGATATTTTAGCTTCTTCATCTTATAGTGTGTCCTCAATACTGTAACTTACAGATCAAGCTTGGCATTGTTGCAAATAGGTGTGACTCCTATTAACTTCAGGAGATTCACCAGTTTACACTGTGGCTTAGTTTGATCAGTGACTCCTCCCAGACATAATCACCTTAAGACACCTAACTTGGGCTAGATCTTGTGCCTTACTGGCGTAACTATAAGTATTGCCAAAAAGAAAATAAATCTATGCAGGTTAAATTTTAAAAGATGTGATCCTCAGATGTTTTGAATCAATGCAGTTCAGCTCTCTGAACACAGTAGAGCTGCATCAGTTTTCACCAGCTGAAGATGTTGCCCTTTTTGTGTATCTGTTTCAGACTTCCCTTTCTTGGTGTATCAATGTGTATGTTGCCAAAGTTAATAAATGTATCAAGTTTGTGACTTGGGCAGATTTTTTTTCTGATAACAAAACTGATCAGATAAAGTCAACATTTCTGTGTCTGTTTGGTGGCTGCCGCTGATTGTGGGGATTTAGGCTTCTTGCCTTTTAGTCTTAAGCCAGTTTTCTTCCTCACTTATTGACAGGAAAATCTGGGATTTTGGGGACTTGGAACTTTTAAATTTTATTTTTAGTTCATATGATGCTCTCTTTCAAGTGCAGATCAAATCAGTGTCAAATGCTTTATTTCTTGGATAGTAAGATAAGAGGTGGGTAAGTTCAAATAAAGTGCAGAAGGTTGGCTAAAGTAGCCACATGGACAAAGTATGCTGTATGCTTAAAACCAAAGAACCTGATTTTCTACAATAAAAGCTAGAAGGACTTCTGATGAAATAGAATTCCCTATTATGTGTACCACCAGGAAATACTTAACATATTTTTAATTTAAAAGGTGAAAATGCTCTACTTCATAGATTTATTTTTTTCTCAGGAGATACTTGGTTTTACTGCTGTAATAAGGTGAAAGACTTATGAACTTAGTCTGATACTGCTTAGTGTCAGTACTGTAGTAAATGAAATAATAGTTTCTTCAGTCCCCTGGATAATCAGCAGTCCAAAATGGGATAGCTCTTTGTAGTTTAGCTTTTTTTAATACAAAGCTAGCATTATTTTAAAAATTCCAGCTCAGAAAAATTGTCACTGTCAAATGCATCGATCAGGAAACAGCTTTTCACCTGAACACTGAAAGTCACATACTATGATAATTCTATCATGCAAGCTGAAGCTAACTGAACTGGTAATGGCTGTGGGCTAGGGAAGAACAACCAAGCAGAATGAAGTTGTTCCTGTTTTATTTGGAAATACCTGAAAACAACTTGGGTAAAGCAAATTGCAAATGAAGGGTGCAACTATGAACAGGTAAAATGCTTTGAAAGCTTCTTGTTGCAGACATTTAAACCTGGGGATGATTGATACCCCTGAGCATACCTGCCACAAAATATAAAACACAGAACACAGAATTATCACTGCTGTGAGAATAAAACAAGGACAAACTGGAATAACTTTCTCCAAGTCATTAAGACCTTGTCCAGCATCTCGTGGTTCTGTTCTTAGAGGCCAGTCTTTCCACAGGGCTTTGATGATATCTTTCCCCTCAACATAGCTGAGTGAAATATTTGAAAAATCCCTATCAAAAAAATCCTCGACAAATCACACAGGATTTCAGTGGCGCATATTAGATACCACTTGAGTTCACATTTCTTGTTTCTCATGCTTCAGTTCATGATGAATTTGCCTTTCTGGTTTAGGAGTGAAATGTTGCACATATCTGCAAATTATCTAGAGTATTTCTAGAAATACAGAAATAACTGCAAGAGTTGCATTATGCTCTGTTTGCTGGAGTTGGTTTAAACTCTATACTAAAGTCTTTTCCCTTTATTGGGAAGCATGAAAAGCAAATTAATCTCAGCAGTTCTAATAAGAGGAGTGTTGCTTGCTGGTTTAGTAGACAGTGTGTTTCTTGTTGCTTTGGAACTAGAATGCAACACTTGCTATTCTCAAATTATGTAAGATAATATGCAAATCTCACCTTGTCCTAGTCTCTAACCAGAAGCTTTTAGATGTGCTAAAGATTAAGGACACAAACAGGAGCTAAAGAGGAGTTGGGGGTGTGGGGAAGCAGAATAAGAAAACAAACTGCTTCCGCTCCCCTCTGCCTCCCACTCTTATCCCAAAATGTTCCATGCAGCTTACAAGCTGAGGGGAGAGAACAGAAGTATTTATGTCAGCTAATGTAAGAATTATTTTTTTTTATAAACTCTTCAAGAAAATTTCAGGAAACACGTTTTTTCTGCTCATCAAACTGGCAACAGTGACTGTAGAGCTTCTCAGAGCCCAGAATCTCCTCCTCATGAAGTCAGGGAGCTGAGGGCTGTTTTATGAAAGGTTGGGAATGGAAAATCCCTGTGCAGGTCTAATGGTATGAAAAGTGCTCAGCTAGGACAAGTCTTAACTTGAAGTCAAGTCTTAAGGAATTCTTCTCTGATGTGCAGGCTTTTTGTGTTGTATAATCCTTTTTTTTTTCCCCTTTTCCAAATTACCCACCCCCAGTTACATGGGCTCCTAGGGAATGAGAAGGGACTGTAGCTAAAGGAAAGAACATGAATTTGCTGGGCTACTACTGCCTAAGAACTTCCCATGTTAGAGTGCAAGAAAAGTCTCAACCGTCAAACCACCTGTGAATCCCTTGTGTCCTCTGTCTTGTCTCTCATGGTCTCAGTCTGTGGGCAAATGTTTGCCCTGGAGTCATATTTTTTGGAATTGGTCTCCTGGGGAGGGAGCTTACTCTGTTCTAAACAAAGGTAGTCGTCACGCTGGGCATGGGGCAGGGTGAATGCATGCTAACCAGTTTGTCACTAGGCTGTGGAACGCTCCACAGACTGGGTGCTGAGAGGGAAATCCAGGCCTCTGCTTCCATTTGGTTTCTGGCAGTTTGATGTTTACTTGGTGTCCTTCATGTACTTTGACTTTTACTTGTCCATCGTTGGCATGTGCTGCCCTTCCCTGTCAACTCCCTTCCCCAGGAGATCTCATTGTACAGTGCCCATTCTTGTTCTCTCTCTCTGTGTTTGGATGTACTGCTCTGTGTAACTCAGTGGGTCTCCCTCTTTCTGGTTTGTTTTTTTTTCTAGATTCCTGCCGTTTGTTCATCGTTGTGCCTAAAGCATGTCGATGTGGCGTTCAAGTACATCGTCCAAATCCTTGTCTCTTCAGCTTCTCTGATGCTTGAACTCTCACCTTTGACCTTGTGTTGACCTTTGATGCTGATGTGTATTTTTATTATGTTTGTTTCTTTTTTTTCTTTTTTCTTTTTTTTTCTTTTTTTTTTTTTGTGCTGCCAAATTGGTTTTGCTAGAAAGACTGCTGAAGGGGAATATTTAAACTTGCATTTGAATATAAAAGAATTTCTATTTTTCTAGACCTTCGTAAGATAACCACTTGATTTTGTGAATCTGATTCTTTGTAATTGTCTTCAGAGCAGCCTTGCTAGCATACCTTGTGGAGTATTTGTATTTCTGTGAACATACAGCCAATCACTTTCTAGGCTTAGTTTTTTCTGTGTGCTTAGTTTTAAAAACACAGTTCAAAGAAAAAGTCAGTTATATGGTGTGACTCAATCTTTCAGGAGACTTCCTAGTCACATTTTGCTGATCTGGTTTCTGTGCTTGAGGAGACAGCATGTGTTTTTATGAGTTCAAACTTGTGACTTGAAGTGGCATCAACAGAAAACACTTGAACTACGTTTTCCTCTGATTGTAGCTACATTTTTGCCCTGGCATTTACTGATTTTTTTTTTAATTATTATTCTTATTTTTATTTTTTTCCCCTGCTTCCCTGTGTGATTATCAGTCTGCAGTGAAAATTTGATCAAATTTGATGTTGTATTTTGTTAAGCTCTGGCATGTTTGGTTTTTTTTGTAACTACAATCTCCTCAGCAAAATGTGATGTTTTTGTTTTAATCTTTCAAACTAAGATAGTGCCCAGAAATGTTGTGCATGTTTCCTGCTGTTTTCTTCACACCCTCGTATATATCACCTTCACCTCTCTGTTTTCTATAGTTTGTGCAAAAACTGAGCAATTTAATGGGTTTCAAAGGTATCCTTTAAATTGGTGGTTTTGGTATGACAAATATCTGATCAGAAGCCGCCTGAGGGCATCTACCTGTGCACTTAGACTGTCTGCCTGACAGAGCACCTGGGCCATGTTCCATCTCCAGTGCTGTCAGAGGCTCTGAGGGTGCTTGGTTACACTGATCCAGTAGTGGAAATTTTGTTGGAAGGGGATAGCTGGGAGCAGGAAGGTGGGGGAGCTCACAGTATTTCTGTTTCCAAGCCGTCTGAAGCTAGGGCTCATTTGAAACACTAAACATTTTGTACAAGTCAAGGCACATTTCTGTGAAGTCCAGCCCCAATTTAAAATCATCAGACAGTTTGGTGGCAGGATTCTGGAAGGATCTAGGTTAGCTCATGAAATTAAGTGTTTTAAATATCCCAGAGAAAGCATTTGTAACACTGGTCCTACAACTGCTGGCTCTTTTCCCAAATGACAAGCACAATACAACAGCCTCTGAAGCTGTTACCTGAACAGGGTACCATCCCCAGCTCTCTTTTCAAGGGCCTTAGCTGGGGAATCTCTGCGGAGATTTTTTAGTTTTTGTTTAGTTTTTAATTGGGTAATGAGCTGAGCAGTTTTTGTGGCTTGCAGGATGGACTAGAACAGGTTACTGCTCTCTGGGTAGCAGGCTTCCCCTGCCCTATGTACCATCTGCACAGGTAGAAACTGGGAAGTAGCTTCTAGATGAAGGCACCTGAAGAGTGTGTGCTGTGATTAAATTTCAGTCAGAAGCAGCAGCAAGCTAGTGTAGGTATCTTACGAGTTGAAATAATGTGAAATGGAATTCCAGGAGAAGGGTTTTTGCTGAGAAAACAAGTAGGGTTTGATTGGATAGAAATCTTAATTTTGTGCAGTGTTCAGGATAATGTAAAGATGCAAAGATTGTTCTCTGTCCTACTCCTGAATTGGTTGAGGGTACTGTATTCTCAATAGGTATTGACCAGACTTGTGTAGACAGTCCTTAATCTGCTTACAAAATAGAACAATTTGAGTATGGTACATGTACCTGGGAGTGAGTTGTGAGACTGAATGAAAAAAGGGTAGAGACTGGTTTATTTGGGAAGTAGGGTTTGGGGGCTGGCTGCTGTTAGTCCCACAGTCTGAATGCACAGGGCTGTGTGCCAGGGGGCACTGATACCCTGCATTGTATGGAGGAACTGCCAGTACGTTTCTGTACATGTGCATTTGGTTCCGTAAGGAACTTTGGGGAAACCTGTGGAAAAATATCTGGAGAAAACCAAAATGCCAAATGTTGGGTGTTTCTTTCCTTTCTTCTTTCCTTTTCTTCCTTTGGTTGTTTTAATTGTTCTGTGGTGGTTTTAATGGATTTGAGACAGTGGAGCAGCAGCTGCCTTTCTGATTTTTGGCTGCTTTTTGTGAATAATTTAAAAAGAAAATTTACATTTTGGAGACAAACCTGTGGGCTTTTTTATTGGTACAAACATTGTATTTAACACTAGGGGTTTTGTACAGTTTTTTGCCTTTTCTACTAGAAAACAATGTAAAGTGATTCACAATGTGACAAGAAAACAAATTGCCACTATGACCAAATGTAGAGTCTGTTCTGCAGTTAACGGGATTTAATCAACTCGAAGTCGTGGTTCAGTCGTAGAAATGCTTTTCTTTACCTTGTTTGAGCTGTTCCTTTTTTTCTTGTTTTGATTTGCAAAACAAAATGTCTTTTTGTGTGAAATTGTGTTGTACTCTGTAGAGAATTACAGATTTTACTTTAATGGTTTAAAAAGCAGAGGAGCGCGTATTGCTTTTCTGATCTGATCACAGAGTTTGTGTAGTGGATTTAAAAATGCAAAGATTTGTTACAAGTTTGGAACAAGCGAGTATGTGTTAAAGGAATTTTCTTCCTTTTGTGTGTGTGTGTGTTTTTTTTTTTCTTTTTGTCCCAAAGGGCAACTTAAAGCTGTTTTAATTGCACAGACACACCGACAACAAGTCATTTTGTATATGCCAAGTGTGGTACCTTCCTTTGTTTATTTGCTATTAAACTGTTTGAGAAGAGTCCTTGTGTGTTGTATTCGTGTCTTAAACTTGAGGTTGGGTCCAAGTGTGAGAAGATGAAGAGAGAGATGAGAACTGTTTTCCAGTTTCTTAGCTGTGAGTCACAAAAATTTCCATGGCCCAATACCACTTGTTCTGGATGTACAGTGTAGCCCTGTATTTTTACTTCTGTGTAGATGAGCTACTTTGAGTAGAAATGGAAAAGGGTTTTTGGGTGATATACCTCCATTTTGTATCATTTGACAGTCAAGTCCCCTTTACATACAGAAAAGCTGAGGATCTTGGATAACACAAATATGTGCAACACTTGGGAGTGAGGTGTAGGCATATGCAGCCTCACAGAACTGGTGCCATGTAGCCACTTGCTTGTCCATGCACTTGTGCTTCATGGTGTTTCAAGGGCTCAATATCTTGGGCATAGCAGCAGCCCTCAGCTCTGCAGGAGCAGCACGAGTGTGTGTGGGATTAGAGGCACCAGCTGATTCTGCTCTCATAAACCCCATACTTGCCACCACCTCCTTTCCCTTCCAGGAGCACAGCCAAGCTTGCTGAATCTGTCCTAGTTCTGCAGCATCAAGGTGTCTTCAGTGCTCCTGGTCCTGGAAGTAACAGCACAGGAAAACCCAAAATGGATTTGGATTACTTACTGGTGATAAGCAAAGCCTACCTGCTTCGCTCTTAGAACAAAGATGTCTTTATAACTCATTTTATTTCAAATTAATAAAAAGTATTTGGCATAGCCAAAGCATAATTTATTTAGAAACGTGCCACAAGTTTGACATCAATATTGCCTCTCTCAGAAGGAAAGCACCACAACAGCTATGATTTTGCCACATTTCTGAAAGCTCCTAAAATTCCGTGATGTTATTCCCTTCCTTCTGCTGCCTTGCATCTTGAAGACTGCAAGCATTTTTAAGGCAGCTATGTTTCTCCTCTGTGTCCTTTTCCTGTGTTATCTGGCATACTCTCACCCCATCAGTTCCTACATGATTGTAAATCTGAGAGCACTTGCAAGCAACAGGATTCAGTGCTGCATTCCTTGCCCTGAGCACACCAGTCGTGGCGTGAGGCGCCGAGCCACCTGTTACAGACTGTGCTGGGATCCCTGCAGTTAATTTGCAGCTGTTGAGAAGAGAGGCTGGAGGGATTTCTGTTCAGATAGAACTTGAGGCAAAGGATGGAGAGAAACAATTGAATCAGAAAAAGGGTTTGTTTAGGCAGAATGGGAGATTCCAGCTTCTGCAGAAAGTTCACTCACCTTGTGTCTTACACAATCAAAGTTTTGTCAGCTACATCTTACAGAACTGACACCAGATCCCTCTTGGGTAGGTGGCTTTTTTATTTTTTCTCTAATTTAAAAGGCCACCACCAATCAGTATACAATCAAACTACACCTAAGAGCCGGTCTATTCATCTCTGAAAACAATCAATTTTCATGTGAGTTGTTATATTTATAAGCATCAATAGGAAATACACAAAGTTGTAGATGAAATCCTGATGCTTAATGTTCTAGGACAAACCTTTTTCCTCCCACATCCACCTCCCCCTTTCACTACTTGTTTTGACTCCAGTCTTCCTGACTTTACCAGCCATGTTCCACTCTCTTCATATGGCCAGGAGTCATTGGGGACATTATGAAGAGCAGTGGGGAGGAGGACAAGCAGGTCAGTGTGGTCTCTCTGAAGAAGTGAGTGCATGATGAGCCACACTGCACGTATAGCTCTGCTGCATGACAGGTAAGATTCCCTAATTTGATGTTGTCAGGTAGCATTCAGGCTCCTTTATTTGCAGTTTCTGAGAAGAGACTGTGGATCATATACTGTAGAAGCTGTACCTGAATCTTGTATGAATTTGAGCTGTCTTGAGCCACAGACTGATGCCATTGCATTTTTTGGAGTAGCACAGGCAGTCAGTGTTGATCTTTAATCTCCTTATTTAGGCAGCTGCAACTGGGCTCAGAGGGGTATGTTCCATATCAGAGCATGTTCCTGGTTTTTTGAAAATGACCAGTTTGAACTTGATGGATTTAGTCCTTATTTTACTAGGGTAAGTTTTTATCTCAACAGGTGAGTTTCAAGTTGATTCTTAAGAAATTTAGCACTGTTTCATAGGAGAATTCAAAAGCAAGGACGTAAAGAGAGGTTAACAAAATGCAGGGCAGATCATTTCCTGTTACATGTGTTTTGTCAGGCTGCAAGGCACCCTCTTTTTACTTTGACTATGTTGTGTTGGGAAGGCAGCAGTGCTTTACTGAAGTTGTCCAAAAGAATCTCAGGATGAGTTTGAATTACAGGCAGGTCACTTGTGGAAGGTTAATTTTGCAAAGTAGTCTATCTACCAAGGAATGTACAATTTTTGTTTTCCCCATTCTTGAGTCCTGGCTGGATTCTGTGATGTAGCAGGCTCCTTTCCTGGCCTCCTACCTTCTCCAAGCCTAGAAATCTGAATGGCCTCACCATTATCAGTGCTTTCCATGGGCATTGATCTTCTGCATCTTGTTTCCATCCCACCACCTACATCCAGAGAGACTTTTAAAAAATCTCTCCTCCTTGCAGTAATTCTTATAATTCAGACTTTTATGGAAGTTCTAAAACCTGTAAGTTTCTACTTCCATAGTTTGAGAGTACACAGTCTATGCTGAAACATCATCTAGCACATTAAGTCTTTGAAAAACAAAGCTAAATTAAATAATGCAAGTATCATAGTGTATATGAGCTCCCAAAAGACAATCAGTCTTATTGTAGCAAAACTCTTCTACAATTTAAAATGCTTTTCTTTTTAAAATATTTTTCTGAGGAAATTTGGGATAAAGGTACAGATGCAATCTCTTAAGATCATGACTGCTATGATGTAAAGTCTCTGGGTAGAAAGTCGTTCCTTTTGTTTTTCCTGCTTTTGTTAGGAATATTACCTCAGGAAGGCTCCCTTGGGTTTTTGTTGACACAGACCAGGATGGTCTGATTGGTACCCTTTGAGGTGATTCCGTAGGTATTTACCTTGGGGAAGAACTGCTGCCAAATTCACCTAGAAGCAGGGAGGCAGCTGGAAACATGCCTGCTTTTGCAGGCAGGTCTGTTAAACTTCACATTGCAATTGCTTCTCTTTACCCAGTAAAAGGATCACAAAACTGGCTCTTGGAACTTCTGCATCTGAAAAACATTAGGTATCCCCATAGCATTCTCCACCTGCCCCCCAGGTTTGGTGTATCTTCTTAGGAAGGACAGAATAAATCTCTAGACAACCAAGGCTTAAGCCATTAAAAATGCAGCACACTGGTGAGAGTATGAAACTTGACTCCTAGAGGAACCAGTCTGACTTTTTCAATGGAGTGTGGGAGAGACAGCTTTATCTTTTAATGGGGCTAACACCTCTCATGCAACCAAAAAGTGCAGAAATCAGTTGTTCTGTGTTTTTATGATCATTCATCATAAAAGATCAGCAAGTTCTGGATGCAGAACTTAAGCAGTGCCTTTGATGACTTCTGTTGGGAACTCTTGGAGGACTGCCACAGGCATCAAGAGCAAAGGGTTTCAGGATGGTTCTTGTCCCTAAAATTAGGAAGTCAGCAGTATATTTGCAGCAAATCTGTGACAGAGCTGACCTATGCCCGCAAAAACGGTCCATGATGCCAGCTGAGGTCCTCAAAAGAGAGGCTGAATTTTGTGCCTAGCAAGGTATCAAATACATTGTTGCAAGTGTAACACGGCATGTGTACACAGTGAAGTTGCCTTGTTCACACCTGACTTTTTAAGGCATGTATTTTTCCTAAAGCTACTATTCCACCTGAATCTGCTCCCTCTCAAGCTAGCCCACCACCAGCAGTGCTTGTCAAAGGGAATGGCCAGAGAGAGAGGGAAGAGACAGCCGAGGCATCCTGAGGCTGTGACTGCAGCTGATTGTCTCTCCTGGGGTATTTATAAGCTGCATACTGGCGGGCAGGGGTGGGCAGTTGGCACCGTGACCTTGGGAGCTGGGGAGCCTGACTAGAATTCCTGGGAGCCACGTGAGCTGGACTGGCAGGAGCAGCTGCAGCCAATGGGGAGGAGACCAGCACTGGCTGCTCAGATTGAGTTTCACTCCTGTGGCTTGAGATTTTTCTCTTTCTCTCCCTGTTGTGCTTTTCCTCTTTGTTTACGGGATTGGACAGATGAATGCACTGATGGAGCCCTAGCAAGCAAGATGTTTGCCTAGTGGATCTGGGATTCTGCCTTCAGTGCTGAGCACCAGCTTCTTGCCATTGCCTACCACAGCTCCAGCCCCCTGACATGGCTGGGCTTTTACGGCTCTGGGCCTTCTGAGCACACAACCCACCCCCTTCCACGGGGGCATTTTACGTTGTGTTCTCTTACGTGTGTAAGCACGTCCTTTTTGCTATCCTTAGAGGTTAGTGTATGAGGCTTTTTAATCCATGGGAGATGGGTCAGGACCAGACAAAGCAACAGATAGAGAAAGGACTCCATCTTTACCAGTCTAATCAGACCGAAAAGGCCCTGCGAGTCTGGATGAGGGTTTTGGAGAAGTCTGCGGATCCTGCTGGCAGGTTTCGGGTTTTGGGTTGCCTCATCACTGCTCATGCAGAGATGGGCAGGTACAAAGACATGCTGAAGGTAAGGTGAACTGGAGATGAATGCATGCCATTGTGTCGCACCCACTATGGAACGTGGCTGGAGAGCAGAACCTGAAATGGGGGGGTTATTTTGTGTGTAACAGAAAATACCAGCTATTGCACGCATGTTCGGGGCTGCTCTAATCCCTGTGCTGACCAACAGCTCCAGCCCACAAGATACACAGAATACAATTTTTCACTGGGTCTGGTTCCTCAGGATGCCCGGGTTATTTAAGTTCTCCAGTTAATCATGGGAACCTTGATTATTGCCCACATACAGGCACACCATGTTATTAGGCTTCAGGAAAAGGTATAAGAACAGGGCCTTTGTCCACTACAGGCTGCTTACAGTGTGTATGTCCGCGTAAAAGGAGAACTCCCGGTGGATTCTGTAGAATAAGTATCAATCTTGTGGAAACAGGTCTGTTATCTTGTTCAGCTTCTGGCTGATATCTAATATAGATCTTATACTGATTTTTTTAAATTACAAATATTTCTTTGCAAGGGGGCTGATTCAGAGGGAGAAAGAGGATGCTGTTCTGGCGAGGTAGTTGAGACATCCTAGGAGATGTCTCACAGTTAAGGCCAGAGAGCAGCTCCCAGTTGTCAGAACAGCATAGAAGAAAGAAGAACGGATATGGGACTTGATGGAAGAGTGGTAAAAAGCAGCTGAAGTTACATTTCAAGCGAATGACAATAAACAATTCATTTAAATAAACAAAAAGAAGCTGATGTGTGGATCTGAGAAGTAACAGGATGTATACAGAGAGCAGCAGGCAGCATTTGGGACGGCGACTCAGGAATCTGTAAGACAAGGCAAGAGGATGTTGTAATAGTCTTAAGAAACTATCCCAGTCTGAAATAGGGTCTTACTAAAGGGCTTTAATATTCTTGTCCTGACGTTTTGGGCTGCCTCTTACTAGATTGGTTATCATTCAGCATTTAGTACAAAACATGAAGGGGGTGTCTACATCTCATTGAAAAGTTTTTGGTAGCTCTGTTTGGAATTGGAGCAGGGGGAGGGGTACATCTTACTGGTAAACCCATGCACATGTCAAAGCCCTATATTGAAACCAAATACTTAGGATGAAGAAGAAAAGAGAGGTATTAATACACTTGGAAAACATTTGAAGACAAACAATTCTGTTAAGTGGTGTGAAATTAAGTGGTGGCAAAAACAATAGACTGAATGGGGAAGAAAGAAGAAAAGGTAAGATGTAGTGACCTGAAGGAAATACTGAAGACTCTGTGGGGAAAAAAACAAAAAGGCAGAGTAAGCTTAATATACCTGAATATTAATTTGCTTGAAATAAAAGAACAGTATTCAAAAAATCCTGAAGGTTATAGAACAAAAAGTGTCAAGATCACGACTGCAATTTATTAGTAAAAAATTAATTAAAGAAAGTAATTGCTTACTTTCTTTTATTAATAGAGTATTTTAATAACTTAGGAATTCCAGATAAAGTGGGAAACATTAAACTGAGTGAAAAAACTGAAAAAACTGGCTTCTTTAGGGCCATTTAACAGCTTTTTTCCTGTAACTGCCAGCCTAGTTCATTTTCCCTGCCCAGAGAGTGTGTGGAGAGAGGGAGAGGTTTCTTTGGAGTGTTCATAGGCCTTTTAAACCACCAGATAACTGCTCAGGGCTTACAGTGCTTCTCCATGTGCTGATGGCCTTGTCTGCCCTGCTCAGAGGTGAGCCTCTTCTCCAGCACAGGGCGCTGCTCTGTGGGTGCTTGAGCTGTATTTAAATAAACTACACACTTTTATAAACACTGTCTTCTCTACTTAAAGTTTGCAGTGGTACAGATTGACACAGCACGGGAGCTGGAAGACCCAGATTACCTTACAGAGAGCTATCTAAACCTGGCTCGGAGCAATGAGAAACTCTGTGAATTCCAGAAAACAATCTCTTACTGTAAGACGTGCCTGAACATGCAGGGCACCACTGTGAGTCTGCAGCTGAATGGCCAGGTGAGCCTCAGCATGGGCAATGCCTTCTTGGGCCTCAGCATTTTCCAGAAGGCTTTGGAGTGCTTTGAGAAAGCTTTACGCTACGCACACAACAACGATGACAAGATGCTGGAATGTCGAGTTTGCTGCAGCCTTGGGAACTTCTACACCCAGATAAAGGTACAGTAACCTAAGGGACAGCAGGGTGATCGTCCCACGGATTCAGGAAGGCATGGGAAATCACGTGAATTTCAGCCTATGTCTTTCCTATAGGAAGTGAGGTACTGAGAGAGCATTGTAAGCTAAAATCCCTTTGTAAAACCCGAATGGAGTACTCTCCTCCACAGTAAGGATAGGAGGATTAGTGTCATGTTTATACAGCACAGCAGAAGCAGCTGTGAATATGCGTGTTGAAAAGATCAAACTTCGCTTCAAAGAAGATCACATCAGAGACACAGGGCTGGCAGCCAAAACTCATGGATTCTCTACTTCTACCACTATTGTTGGCAAAGGGCTGCCAGGAAGCAGCTGTAGGTAAAACCAGGCAGGGACTGAGCACGGGGGTGATTTTCCAGTTCTAACTTTTAGTACTAACAGCAACAAATAGGTTTTTCTCACAAAGTCTTGATTTTGTCACTAATAGAAGACTCACCAACTGAAGTGTGGTGAGCCTATCAGTAAATTTCCCTCATTATACCAAAAATAAAGAAAATAGCACTATGCTGGATATTTTTCAGGTGTGAAATAAGAAGGGAGAAAGGAAATACAAGATGTTGTGGTTTCCATTGTGCATTGTGGAGAATTAAAAAATTATGAGGACTTTTTCACTTCTGCAGTCTCATATAACTTACTTGAGAATGGTTTTAGATATTTAGATAAGTTTTACATAATTATTGTAAAATAAGATTAATTTCTAACATGCTTTTAATGCAAAAAAAAGATGCTTAAAGATCAGAATGTATTATTACTTATTGTGAGTTTGATGAGGCCATGATTCTTAGTTCTTATTTCCTGCAATGATGAATAATGAGCTTCTTGGAGACCTCAATTCACCTTATGGAGAAAATGAAGGCTCCATGTAGATATTACAAGCAGAGATGATGTAAGAGCAGAGAACATTTTCAGCCTTTGGTTATAGAGGAGGGTAAATGGTTCCTGCAGAATGAAGTTAATGGCATACTACATAAAATTCATTTGCTGGGTCATTGCCCCAGTGTCCTGAACCCAGAGAATAATATGAATTCAGTATATGGCAATTCCACCTTTCACAGTTTGATACCCACCGAAATACAACATGTGGAAGAGGAGCAATGCAGGTTTAAAGATGTACAGAAATCTGGTAGCTGTTACAGTGTTAAATAAAAATAACTGGGCTTTTTTCCTCTTTCCTTTTTGCTTTATTTTTGCTGTGACTACTGTCTGTGTGTTTGTCTGCCTTACAGGACTATGAGAAAGCCTTGTTCTTCCCATGTAAAGCCGCTGAGCTGGTGAATGACTATGGGAAGGGCTGGAGCCTGAAGTACCGTGCCATGAGCCAGTACCACATGGCCGTGGCCTATCGGAAGCTGGGGCGCCTGGCAGATGCCATGGATTGCTGTGAGGTACAGGGGGCGGGCAGCCACGGAGCTGGTGGGGGCTCTGCCAGGGATCTTGCCATGGGACTGGGAGCAAAAGAGATACCATGGCATTCACACTTGACTCTAGATCTTGCTGCTGCCTTCCAATTGTAGAGCTGTGGTTTCTCTGTAGCCCAGGGGCCTCAACATTTGGGTCTATGAATGGCCCTTGGTTAGGAACGTGCAAAAAAGACTTTCCTTGCCTTAAAAGATGGTGCCAATTTCTTTGGAGCTGATCTTTCAGTGGCCAGAGCGCAGAGTCCCTGTTTTGAACCAGGAGCAAGCTCTTCTACTGACTAGAGGCGATTTCTTTCAGGAGTCCATGAAGATTGCCCTGCAGCATGGTGACCGGCCGCTGCAAGCACTGTGTCTGCTCTGCTTTGCAGATATCCATCGCAGTCGCAGAGATGTGCAGGTACAGCTTTTTCCTGCCAGGAAGTATGGAGGGAATAGCGACAGGGCATGAAAAGCAGATCCCAGCAAAACATGTGTTTTCCTCCCTGCTTCTGCAGACAGCCTTTCCTCGGTATGATTCTTCCATGAGCATCATGACAGAGATTGGAAACCGCCTGGGCCTGATCCAGGTGCTGCTAGGAGTGACTAAGTGCTGGATGATTCAAAAGGAGCTGGACAAGGTCAGTTAAAAACTTGTTTCTACAGAAGTTTTTTTAGACAAGATTAGAGCACAGTCTTGTACTGCACTTTGATGAGGGTACAGTTCAAGAAGAGACCTGTACGCCCCTGGTTCCACCAACAGGATCTATTGCTTGTACAGTTTTATTTCTCTGAATGGTCTCTCTCAGCCAGGAATTTGTTACTAATAGTGGGAGCATCCATTCTGAGTCAGACTGTGCTAAGTTACAGAATTGCCTCATTAGCCAATCCTGATGACTTTTAAGCTCTACAGTGAGAAACCAGCACTGGAGGAAGGAAGCCTTATGCTCTGAAATAGATTCCCCTGTCTACTTTTTAGTTAGATGACTAAGCTCATTGGTGTACTAGATGTTTAAGACAGCTCTATAGCTCCACCATGTGCTTTTCAGCCAAATGTGGCATAAAATTCCAGGAGAAACTAAATAAACTCTGATGTGAAACAGAGAAATGAGAGGAGGAAGTTATCTGGGGAGAGACAACTAGTCAATACAGAACAAGGAGGTGAAGTTACTAATTTTGAAAATGCTGTATGTGTGTTAAAGTCCAGATTGCACTAGACACAGCACACTGCACTGCAAGAACATTACTTGGCCACAGAATGAAATGCTCAAAGGTTAGCCCTGAACTAGCACTGAACAACCTGGAATACCTGCACAGGGCCACATCAAGATGCTGGTTGGGTCTAAATATGACTAAATTCACCCTTATCACTCATATTGAGACACCAAGAATTTTAGCTCAAATGAAGCATCCCAGATGTCAGGATGTCCGGTCTATGTCTGTCAAAATAGACACATTTTGGGTGCTGTCAGCATGGGAGTACCTCCATCAGCAAATCAGTCGGGTGAGACACACCATACAATCTCAGTAAGTAAACACTAAGTTTGTTAGCAATGGAAAAAGAAACTGTGGGCTTGAAAAGTTTGCTCAGTGTCAGAAGAACAGGACAGGACACAGCAGGTAGGCCTCTGCAGCAGAGAATATCCAGAGTATTCATCAAACCCTTACATTCACTGATTCAATCTCCAGCCACTGTCACCCTCTGATATCACAAGCAGCTCTCACTTGCGAGAATGTGGTGAGGGCTTTGCACAGAATCCTAAACTTGCCAAAACCCAGAGAACAAAAAAATGGAGGCATCTTGTATTCTGTTCCAGGCATTAGAAGGAAGTCTGCCCTGCTGGATCAGGGACCTTATGTCTGTTGATCAAATGCGATCTCTTTAGATGTCACAGCCCTGAGTACTCACCCAAGCCTGTTCTTCAACTTGCCAGTCCCAGTTTCCATTTCTCATGCTACTCATCCCTATATCAGTTACCTAATAAAGCAATTTGTGCACTTTCCACTTGCAGATTTCCTGGTTTTGTCCTAGCTTACTCCGTCTTCCCAGTCTGTTCGGCCATTTACTCCGTTTCATTTGCATGTAGTCAATGCTATTGCAGATCCTCCCAGGCTGCTCACAACTTGCTTGCCCTCATTCTTGTGCAGGTTCATATTCCTGTCCAAGACAAACTGTCTCTTGGACTTGTCAACATCTCTTCCCCTACCCTACATGCTTCACTTTGATTCTTAGTCAGTTATTAATTTCAGGGGTTTCCAGTACACACTCAGTCTCTCTAAGCACAGTTTGCAGTTATGTTCTCCCTTCTGGTCTTCAGTTCCTGCTTCCCTCTTCTACCATTTCCTTATCCTAGGCTGTGACTGCCATCACAGGTCTAATACCACCTCCTCTGCATTCACAGTGCATTTTTGCATTTCAGCTGGTCCTCACCTCCTACAATAGCAGTAATGCCAAATTATAGGGTAGAAATTTTACAGTGTTCCTCCTGAAAACTACTGCATCGCAAGGCACACCTCTTCTTCCCCTTAGACAAATATGAAGCAGATTTCAATAGTTGTGGAAAAGAGAGACTAATCATCAGAACAGCAAAGAACACTGTGACATCTAGGGGAAAGTAGGGACTCATTTGGTATGACAGCTGCTATGCTAAGTATTTCCTTCAGATTTAAAACATGGATAGCAGAACACTCCTACATCACACCATGTGTAAGTAAGGCAAGGTGGATATATGAACAGCAGGGGGAAAATGGATGAGTGTGGTGCACTGGTGCTGCTGATCCCTTTCCTCACCTCTTATGCAAGTGACATTGGAGCTGCCCAACAATTATTGAGCCTGCAAGGTAGGATGGGGACAAGGCTTGCTTTGCTTGTGCTCCATCCCAGCCCCACTGTGACTGAGTTTAAATAAGTCTGTATTCTCTCTGCTTGGAAACACCAGCCTCTGCCAGCATTAACTCTGTGTGTCTGGAACATAAATGCAGCTCTTGGATTATTTATGGTCTTTCAGAAAACAACCTTTTCTCATGGATTAACTTTTGGGAGGGGAGGGAAATTTGCCAGAAAGATTTCTTGATTCTCCAGAGTTGCAGTGATGCTTGTTTATCCAAATTTTACTCCGTATGACTTTACCTCTTTCTTTTAATTATTCTCATAGGACATTCATACAAGCCTGTTTTTTATATATTTGACTGAGAACTAATGACAAGTGCTCTCCATTCACAGGCTCTGGAAAGCATCGAAAAGGCCCAGGAGCTGGCAGAGGGACTAGGGAACAAGGTAGGATCCTACAGCTTTTTCTCAGCACTGTTCATAGTCTTTCATCAGGCAATATAAGAAGTCAAACACTGAAGCATCCAGACTTCTTGTTGATCATTAGCATTCCTATTAACCAGTGAATGCTTGGGATTTGCTTTGTCATTAAGTGTTTGGTTGTGGGCAATTGCACAGATAACCATCAGTATGCAAGTCTGAAAAGTGAGTGAGGAGTCACAATGGGATAGGCAAATGGGAACTGAAAGCAGCAAAAATGGGGTATGAAGCAGGCAGAGAACTAGAGGATTAGAGATCTCTTCTTGAAAAACATTTTTGCCCTGAGCAGCTGCTGAACTGTGTGCTGGCTGGAGGCAAAGGAAAGTGAAATACACTGTATGTCATGGGCAGCTCAGGGAAACCAACAGTGAAAGAGCTGCTGAGTGTCTCAAACCTGGAATTACCTTTTGTGACACAAAGAAGTAGGGTTAATGGCACGAAGTGCTGAGACCTGCTGATGTTTCTCCAGCTGGCTGATGGGGCTGTAGTGTTCCCACTTGTGTTTCTCATCTGGCTTCACTCTGTTGTTCACTTTTCTTATGTTTCTGCCCTTCATGTGCAGCTTGGCCTGCTGAAGCTCCACTGCCTGTGTGAAAGAATCTATCGCACAAAGGAGCAGCAGCGAGAATTGCGTGACCATGTAGTGAAGTTCCATGAATGTGTGGAGGAGATGGAGCTGTACTGTGGCATGTGTGGAGAGTCCATTGGGGAGAAGAACAACCAGCTCCAGGCACTACCTTGCTCCCACTTCTTCCACTTGAAGTAATTAACTGGAAGTACTAAATATTATTGTCATTACGTTAGTCATAGGAAAGAGCTGCTTATGCCCAGAGTAGTCCTATGCATGCTGCTCCCCAGGTCTTTGTCTTGATCCTGCTGTGCAGGATCCCATTGCAGTGCTGAGTCTCACAGCCTTGGAGGGTGAGATTTTGGCATCATATCCATCACACTACCACTTCTGTCCTCTAAATTATTGGTCACTGATGTCCTCACTTTGTAGGTGGTCAGCCCAGCTCACAGATCCTTATTGGATTCCTCTTGGGGAATCAGTTCTTCACTCCCAGGGGCAATCTGGATCTTTCCCAAGTCAGCTCACTTTCTGTCTTGGCTGGTGGCACACAGAGGTGAAGAAGTTGTTCAGCCTGTTACCATGCTACTGTCACGAAAGAAGTTAGCTGTACCATCATTTTATTGTAGAAGAAACATGAGCATTACAAAACACAGTGATCTGGAAATTAAGAATTTAAAAACAAAGCCTCACACTGACACCAGAATTAGGATCAAACTACTGGGCAGGGGGAGATGCCCGATGAGCCCTGTGGAACTTGTCTCCAGCAGTACGGGAACATAATTTTGTAGAGGAATCTGCCGAAGTGCCTCCATGGAAGGAACGGGAAAGAGATCCAATCTCTGCCCGTGGCGGGAGGGCCCACGGGGAACAGCTTTGTGCTGTACAATAGCCGTGGAGCGGCCCTGGGGGAGCCTCCGGCCCCGGAGAGCACCCTCGACCCGACCTCCTCCCGTTGCAGGTGCCTCCAGACCAACGGGACCCGCGGCTGCNCCCACGGGGCCCCGCGGCTGCCCCAACTGCCGCCGCTTGTCGGTGAAGCCCGGCTACGTCTGACCGCCCGCGGGGCTCGGCCGGGACTGACGGAGCCGCTCCCGGGCCCCCTCGGGCTGTGCCTGGCGGGGGCGTCCTCGGCCTTCCCTGCGCGGGGCCAGCTCCGGCTCGGCTCGGCTCGGCTCGGCCCCGCTCCCTTCCCCTGGCTGCTGTGTACGCGCACTAACTCCAATAAAGGCTTTCTCCGGGAGAGCGCTCCNTCCCCCGCCCTGCGGCGTCGGGAATCCGCAGTGCGGAATGTGCCGCGCCGAACCCGCCGCGCGGTGCGCCTGCCCGCTGGCCGGCGGAAAGATGGCGTCGGTGTGGGATGAGTCGGAGGTGAGGGGCCGGAGCCGGGCCCGGGGCCGGGGCCGGGGGCGGTGGGGCCGGGGCGAGGCGCGGGCTGGGCCGAGGGTGACGCTGCCGTTGTGCCCCCGCAGGACGGCGTCGGCGAGGAGGTGCTGAAGATGTCCACGGAGGAGATCGTGCAGCGCACCCGTCTCCTCGACAGCGAGATCAAGGTAGCGGCGAGGGCCGCGCCGCCTTCCCTTGGGAATCTGTGCTGCTGGTGTTCGGGGCGGGCGGGTTAGCTCAGCCACGGGGACAGCAAAAAATTAAACACGGTTAAGTGAATCGAGAGCGGCAGATTTAGGAATACTGAGCCGCTAAGGTAGGGAGAAAGCACTGGACAAGCATAGACCCGAGGAAGCTGAAGGGATGGTTGTTCGACGCAGCCATGGATGCTTTAGCTAAAGTTACCCAGGCCCTCCCTGCCTCGTAGGCACAGGGGAAGGGGAAAGTCTATTCTGTGGCCTGAGTCAGATAGGATCATTGGGTAATTCAGATTGGAAGGAACTTGAGCAGACATCCAGGCCAAGCTCCTTCTCAAAGCAGGGTCAGCTATAACCCAGGCTACTCAGGGCTTTATCTAGTTGGATCTTGAAAATCTCTAAAGACTGCATCGTTTCTCAGGGTGTTCAGTGCTACTGCTTGACAGACCTCGTGAGCATAAAGATTTGCTTTGCATACAAGTTGAGCCTGTCCTGTTTCAGTCTTTGTTGTTTCATCTACCCGTTGTGTACTCCTGTGAAGTCTCTGTTTCAGTCTTTTTGATACCTCCTTCCCCAGCAGTTCTGTTCTCCAGCTGAACAAACCCACTCCCTCAGCTGTTTTTCACAGGGCCAGTGCTCCAGTACCCTGGCCATCTTGGTTGCCCTGTGCTGAATTCAGTCCAGTTTATCAGTGTCTGTGCTGTATGGGGGGACCAAAATGACTGAGTGCTTTAGGTAGGATCTAAAAGTGTTGAGTAAAGGGAGCAGAACACTTCTATCTACTGCCTACGGTCCTGCTAGTACAGCCCAGCATGCGGTTTGCAACCCTTGCTGTCAGGGCACATTGCTGGCTCCTGTTCAGTTCATTCTCTTATGGAGACTCCCAGGTCCATTTCTCAACCAGGCAGTCACCAGTGTCACTGCAAGGTGCACTTCCCTCCCTGGTGCAGGGCTTTGCATGTATCTTTGTGTTTTGTAAGGTTTCTGTGTGGCAACTCTGCCCTTGAACACAGATTTGGTGTCATCCGCAAATGTGATGAGAACACACTCTGTCCTCTTGTCTTCTTCTCTCATGAAGATGTTAAGTGGATAGACCTGTCTCAAGATATACACATTTTGCATAAAAGAGCACTTACAAATTTAGAATAAGTTTGTCTGCTGCCCAGTGTGAGCAGTACTGAGATAAAATACTTTATAAATTCTACAGAGCAATTTCACTGTATACTGCTTCAGGCTCCACAAATAATTCTGACTTACTAATGTACTTTATTATTCTTTAAAGGCAGTAAAGGTAAATATGTGTCTTATTTTTAAATTGCAGAATACAGTAAGGAGTAGAAATAGCCTTTTTCATTTTATAGTAAGAGCATATGTTTGTCAGAACCCTCACTTCAGGCAGTTTTCTTTGAATGTTTTCTAGGCTGTGTTTTATTAAATTTATTAATTTTTTTACATTTTTATGTAACAGATTCTGTATTGGCTCATGTAACAGTTCAGTCCTGTGAATATGTTACAACACAGTATTATGCTTAGGCATAAAAAGACTTTTAAAAAGATAGTTTCTTAGTGAAGAATGGATTTCCCCATTAAACAGAATCACATACACCAATTCAGGTGTCACCAGTTCTCCTGAGACTTCTTGGTGCTACAGTCACTCCAGTGGGGATCACAAACTGTGTCTTCACACTGTGTGACTAACCAGGAAAGGGAGCAGAACGCCTGTCAGTGTCAGCCAGACATCACTGCAGACACCTGTGTTTGGTACATTAGTGTTAGGTGTAAATGTACTCACTGTTTGATGGGGAGTGCAGAACTTTTTCTCTTAGAGGTTTTTTTTCCCTGACAGTTAGTAGGATCATAGAATCACAGGATAATTTGGGTTGGAAGGGACCTTTAAAGGTCATCTGGGCTCCCTGCAGTGAGCAGGGGCATCTTTAACTAAACCAGGTTGCTCAGAGCTCTGTCCAACCTGGCCTTGAATGTTTCCAGGGATGGGGCATCCACCACCTTTCTGGGCAACCTGTTGCTGTGTTTTACTATCTTTATTGTAAAAAAATTCTTCTTTATATCTAGTAAATTTACCCTCTTTTAAGTTTAAAACCCTTACCTCTTGTCCTGTTGCAAGAGGTCTTGCTAAAAAGTCTCTCCCCATCTTTCTTAAAAGTTACCTTTAAGTACTGAAAGGCTACCATGAGGTCTCCCTGGAGCCTTCTCTTCTCCAGGCCAAATTACAGAATGTTTTGGGCTGCAAGGGACCTTAAAGATCATCTCATTCCAATCCCCTTGCAAAATATAACAAGGTGTGTTATAAAATAGGCGTGTGTGCTTATGTAGTTACTTATGTATCTGTATATATTAAAATATCACAACAAAACCAAACCACAGCTGCCGTACCTGAGACATATTGTTATGTAAGTCACATTGCAACCCTGTAAGCTGATGCACTGATTAGGCTAAGGCTACCAAGTGACACTGGGAAGAAATTATTTGGTGTTATTGATTAGTTAGAGACCAGAATAGACTGTGTAGCCTTGATTCCTAACCAATTTTGGCTAATTTGCTGGCTCTGATTTTTTTATATTACATTTCCTTTTATTGCTCAGACTTAGGTTTCTATAACTGCTTTTGGAATAACATATGAATTTTATCTTGCCTTAGACTTCTGATACTACTCCTTTCTCTTTCTTCTGTGTACCGATTGCAGATCATGAAGAGTGAAGTACTGAGAGTGACCCATGAGCTGCAGGCCATGAAAGACAAGATCAAAGAGAACAGTGAGAAGATCAAAGTGAACAAAACCTTGCCATACCTTGTCTCCAATGTTATTGAGGTGAGAGTGGTGGGCTGTTGTGCAGCAATGTGAGAAGTATATAGTGGTAGAGAGAAAGGCACGGAACTCATCAGGGATTCAAGACATGGAGTATTCTCAGACTGATGCTGCCAGAGCCAAGACTTTCAGGGTTTTCTATTGGTCATGTTTGTGACCTGGAAATGCATGTCACTTGCCCACTTGTCTGGGTCATTCCTTAGGCTTCGGGTAGTTCATCTGTACCTAACAAGCATCAGAGGGTGACACAGCCCTGCTGAGTGTAGACTTGGGCATGTGAAATAGGACGTACGCTCTCTGAAACTTGTAAAACAGCGAATGAAAGGCCATGGCTCTGTTACTCCATCACATTCTTTTTGTAACTCAGTCATTTTGATGATAAGGAAAAGAATGCTGGTAGTTTGCTATTTTTAAAAATGGGATTGGTTTTTACTACTGTTTTAAAACTTAATGAGCTTAAGCCTTAATGTGAGCTGCTGTATGGGAGAAGGAATCAATGCCATTAGCTACTACTTTGCTCTGAGTTTTGTAACATCCTTCTGTGCACTCTTATGTGCTGCTTCATGAGGAAAGAAAGATATCAATTTTTACAGGAGGGCTTTAATGCTTCAGGATTCTACTGATGGATGATGGAAAGTTTTATTTCTTCCAGTGCATGTAATTTAGAAGCATTAATCCTGGGGTTATTCTGCTAGCCTGGTTACATTGTCGTGAACTCTTTCACCGTGGTTTTCAGCTGCTGGATGTTGACCCCAATGACCAGGAGGAGGATGGAGCAAACATTGACCTGGATTCCCAGAGAAAGGGCAAGTGTGCTGTGATCAAGACCTCTACACGTCAGGTAAGACCCATGTGCCCAACCAGGTGTGAGGAGTGATACAAAGGACCTTCTCCTAGTACATCCTGGTTTTGCTTACTTTGATATCTTTCTTACAGACATATTTCCTGCCTGTTATTGGGTTGGTTGATGCTGAGAAGTTGAAGCCTGGAGATCTGGTGGTGAGTGATTCTATTGTGATAGTTAGATATGATGGTGGCTAGAAAATTGCATGTGTCTTGACTTTAAGAAAGGAGACAAATCTGTCCAGATTTCCAAGACCATTTCTCTACTAAAATTTTAACAGAAAGGTAATACGGGTTCAGTTAGATTTGTAGTAAAGAAAAGCGGTTTGGGGTGTGTGTCCTTTATACGTACAATAAGGTGCTGAAAGTTTAGAGATCTCTTAGTAAGTGTTCTAAACCCTGTCTTTTGTATTGTAAGTAAACTGAACCGCTCTTTTAAAATGTGGTTAACTGTGGCATTGTCCACTGTGCCAAGCTGGGGTGATTTGATGAGTGCCAGTGTAAAAGCTGGTTATTCCCACATCCTTGAGGTCTAGTAAATCAGCTTTGATTGCATGTTTATTAAGTGCTGACTGAGGGACCTGGTAAAAGCAAAGGACTTGTGTTTACAGGGGGTGAACAAAGACTCTTACTTGATCCTGGAGACTCTGCCTACTGAATATGATTCACGGGTGAAAGCCATGGAGGTGGATGAGAGGCCCACAGAGCAGTACAGTGACATCGGGGGGCTGGATAAACAAATCCAAGAGGTGATACTTTATGTGTAGTTTCTGGTGTGACTGGACAACAGTCTTTCAACTTCAGCTCAAAAGCAGGCAGACTGGATCTGTGGAAAAGAATGGGTTTATGTACTAATATTTTTCTTTTGTTGTAGCTCGTGGAGGCCATTGTCCTGCCAATGAATCATAAGGAGAAATTTGAAAATTTGGGTATACAGCCACCCAAAGGAGTCCTTATGTATGGCCCTCCAGGAACAGGGAAAACACTTCTAGCTCGAGCATGTGCTGCCCAGACCAAGGTAAAAGGAACCTGTGAAAGTGTGTGCTGCTGTAGAATAGTACCTGAAAAGGAGTAAGAATACCTCCAGGGGAGGAGGGTCATACACACAAACTGGTGTTACAAAGGCGAGGATTTTCTGTCTATTTGCTTGCTTGCTTGTTTTAAGGGCTTCTTACAGTACTCAGAACTGATCCTACTGAGAAATGAGGCATGGGATTGATTCTCTTTCACTTGCCAGGCTACGTTCCTGAAGCTGGCAGGTCCACAACTTGTGCAGATGTTCATTGGTGATGGAGCGAAGCTGGTACGTGATGCATTTGCTCTCGCGAAGGAAAAAGCTCCTTCCATCATCTTTATTGACGAACTGGATGCCATTGGCACTAAAAGGTGAGCTGTAGTCCACATTGTAAACTTCTTGGGAGCTGCCTAGCTGCCTTCTTTGCCTGCGTGTGTGTGAACAGAGCGTCTTAAAGCATGGCCTACTCAGAAATTAGAGTGTAAACACAGTCACAGATGGATAGCAGTTGCCACAATCCTTGGGCTCAGGAGTGAAGTTCATCAGATCTGGGATATGATAGTCTCCTGCTGTATAAAACTGTTTTCTGATCACTGCAACAGGCACTTGGTGATGTTCACCCTCATTTACTACTTGGGCCTGGACAACATGAACCCCATTCAGCTGGACTAAATAAGTCTTAGGTGCTTCTGACAGTTATTCTAGTTGCAGTCCTCATCAGGTAGGACTGTAGTTTCAAGGAAGAATTTGGAACACTTTGGCCAAGGAGAGTGAACTACAGTCGTTCTGTGTTTTGATGTGATTAAAAAAGCAGGGACAAGGTGGTCAGGTTCACACTGATAGTTTTACCCTTGTTTCCCCCTCAGGTTTGATAGTGAGAAGGCTGGTGACCGGGAGGTGCAGAGGACCATGCTGGAGCTGCTTAATCAACTTGATGGTTTCCAGCCCAACACACAAGTCAAGGTTGGGAGCTAGCAGGGAATGCTGCTGAGGTGGAAATGGAAAACAGTTTCCAGGGGATGGAGAACAATGTCCAGGGAAGAAGCCTGGTGGATCTTTGGGGAGCAGAGGCATGTCTTCCAAGTGCCTCACACTGATCATCCTACTTCTGCTTAGGTGATTGCTGCAACCAACCGTGTTGATATCTTGGACCCAGCTTTGCTCCGCTCTGGACGATTAGATCGGAAGATTGAGTTCCCAATGCCCAATGAGGAGGCCAGAGCCAGAATTATGCAGATTCATTCACGCAAAATGAATGTCAGGTATGGCCTTCTGGCGCTATGTTTGTCACTCACAGTGTTAACCCGGGGCTGAGAAGTGGTTGGCAGTCATTTGTTAGGAGCTCACTGTTGGGCTGAGGAAACTCCCTGCTTTGCTTTTTCTATTTGGTATATACTCTCCGACTTTTTTCCCCTTTGCTCATATCAGCCCTGATGTGAACTATGAGGAATTGGCACGCTGCACAGATGATTTCAATGGAGCCCAGTGCAAGGCTGTGTGTGTTGAAGCGGTAAGTATTCTGCTATAGGAATAGCACTGATGGGAGGGAAATGTGAAAGCTAGCATGGAGTTTACTTGGAACTGATGTGGTGCTCACATTCCCTCTCTAAATACTGTCTCGTTGGGCAGGGGATGATTGCCCTCCGCCGTGGCGCTACAGAGCTCACCCACGAGGACTACATGGAAGGAATCCTGGAGGTTCAAGCAAAGAAAAAAGCCAATCTGCAGTACTATGCCTGATCTCTGCCCAGTCAAGGTTGTGGCCTTGGCAGAGGACAGGAGTAGACTGGACTGTATCACTTTGTTTGGAAAAAATAAAGCATTTTTTCCCTTTAAAAACAAATCCATGATGTGTTGGGGCTGTCACCCTTGCTCGGTGGTTCTACATCTGTGTGAGGGAGGCTGAAAGGCTCCTGTCCATGGTGCCCATCATGCTGCCTTTGGACTCTCCTCCAGCTAGAACTGGACTAAATCCTGCTCTGATACTTCTGCTTCAGGACCAACAGGTTATACTGCAGTAAGTGTACTGTGGCACTGATGATCTGCAGCTCAGACAGCATTCCTGGTTCTTGCCTGTGCAGCCAGTGAACAGACTACACGCTTGTTAGAGTTTGAGACTTCTGAATACTCACTTTGCAAGGGTGAACACAATTCACACAGGAATGATGTTTTAACTTAATCAGCTGAACTTAACTCTTGAAGCTTTAACACTGTTGCTGCTATGTATTATGAGCTCTCTGGTGAACCAGTCAGGTGATTAGTCATAAAAAATTTGAGGTTTCATCCACTGAACAAGTCTTTCAGTACTTTTAATGCCAGTTGAGAATTACAACTTCCATTTAAAAATTACACTTTTCATAAATACACTGACTTTAGCATTAAGTATCTTACATGCCACTGTATTGTATTTTAAATACAATGTAAACATCTCCAAATGCTGGCCATCTTATCTTTACCTGTGCAGTTTTTGGACACTTGGGAGAAGGGTGGGGATGTGAGAAGAAAAAAAGAATACATAAATGAAAGAAAAATGCACTCCAAAGTACTTTGGCTGATGTTCCTGAGTTAGCCCTAGTACTTGTGCTGGTACCAAGGTCCTTAGTGCTCATTTTGGAGAGGGATCTTGTTCCAGCAGAACATACGTGTTCTTGACACGCTGTGCTTGGGGCATTTGATGTTGGAAAGGGTCGAGTGGAGAACTGAGCAGAAGCCACATGTTCCTGAGGAAAATACACTGCGGTTCCTTTGGACACTAATAGTAGAGGGGGCTGTACATCTGCTATTTTAGCAGTACTGTTACTTGAGCTCAGGGACAATTACTCATCTCCTTTCACAGAACAGGAGTTGCACCCACAAGTTAGTTCAGAAGTGAAAGTTGATCCTGGCAGCTCAAACTATGACATATTTTGAGAAATGTACCTCTGGTGGAATAGTTAAAAGCTGCATGTTGCATACATCTCCCCATTAAAACAAGGGTATGTTCGCCAAATGAGCAACCTAACCTTAACTGTGTAAGAAGCTGAGAAAAATCTTCCTCTGCTTTCCTAAAGTCCATTAAGAGTTCTGGAGTCTTGCTGCTCAGTTACAGCTACCTCCTTTTGGAAACAGTTTGAGTAGTGAGTAAATAGCTGAATCCACAGCACAGAATAGCACAGGTTTCTGATTTAAATAATACTAAGAATGGGCTAATTCTTTGGCCTAAACCTCAGCTTGGATCAAGTTCTTTTGGGAAAGGATGGCCTGAGCCAACACTAGACATGCCTGTTGCAAAAGTGTTCAAGCCAACTTCACTTAGCTCCTTGCCCTAAATTGGGTCTGAATTACGCAGACCTGCAGCAATAGAGTTGGTGCGTAAACATCCCTTACAACTGGACAATAACAGGACCATGGAGGTACAGTTCAAAAAACAGCACAAAAAAAGACACAACCTCGGACTTAATCCCTTGTAAACAGAAGAAAAACAAATTGAAAGAACTGTCCCCCTTAAACCATCAATGATCAAGTTGCCAATAATTCAAACCTGGAGTTACTTGCAATGTCTGTGTCTGCGACTGGAGGCTGTAGCAGCGTCCTATGGGCTGGTATTTCAACAGCTCTGGCACTGCTCTCCACACGCTGACATGCCACCTCTTCCCGGTGTTAACCCACAGCTCTGCCCAGGCTGCGCTTTCCAGAGTCTCTCGTCACTCCCTCTGGGGTCACACGGCCCCATTTTCTTGTCTGGGTTTTTGTACAGATGCCCGAGAGGTGTTGAGTGATGGGGCCAATGTGCAGAGGAACCCAGCCAGCAGGGTGAGGCCCAAGCCCCCCCAGGCACAGAACATGGACCAGCCATAGCCATGACTGATGTCCTCTGGCAGCCCATAGACGTAGCGAGGATAGCGGGATAACTCAAAATTGATCCCAGCTACGCATGTGCAGAGTGAGATGATACAGCAAGTACCTGCAGGAGAAAAGCAAGAGGGTTCTACACTGCCCTCAGACAGGTTAATTATGCTCTGGTTTTTTTTTCTTCCGTATTTTCAAAGTCATGAATTTTCAAAATCAAGAATTACCCTTGGGGCTTTTTCTGCAGTCCTACCAGCCACTCTTCTAAGGCAGAGAAAAAAAAAAAAAAAAAAAAGGACAATATGTAGGACTACAGGATACCTCGTTTCACAAATAACCAATATTACCTTAGCTCCTTTCATTGCAATTTTGAACTCAATCATAGTTCATCATGCTTTGATTCTCCTGAGACTGTTTCCAGTGACTAATGTCATCAGCTTCCAGACAGTACTCGGGCAGTTTCTCCTATAGAAGGTAATTAGCTCACTGAATCCCAGGGCTGCAAAGTGCAGCACTGCTTGGTTTCCACTAGGAACACCCAGACTTCTGCCAGCTGTACCATAGGCCCATAGAGAGTGCCCAGGTTTTTGTCATTTGCTACACATTCACTAAACACCTATACAGAGAGGAGAAAAAACCTATGAAACATAACATAAAGCACTCTAGTATGCCTAATATACACTAATACACTAGACTGCCGGTCTATACTGTCCATTTTCAACTTGAAAAGTCAAAGTTCAGAAAAACCTTTGGTCACCCAGAAAGTCTGCTCCCACCCAGGCCAAACAGATGTAACACCCCAGCAAGCATTGAGCTCATGTCCTTATCACTGGGCCAGTGTTCTCCCAGGCTTGGCTGGGTTTGGACTTCATCACTACATGAAGATCTAAGCATCTTTTAGTACCAGAAAGGTGCTCTACATTAAATTATATTTGTTATGATTGCCTAGGGAAAACGGAGCTGAGCTGTCTGACAGGAGCCACAGGCTGCACACTTGGAACAAGCCAGAGGACTGTGCTCATTATGCACATGGTCCCTGTGGCTACACACCAGCTCTAGAGCAGAAGGCTCATATACATACACTGGGGTCTACTGAGAAACATGCACTACCCATGCAAACACAGGGCCTGCCCAGTGCTGGAAGTGGAAGTGCACTGTGCTGACAGTTTGCTGCACTAAGTAACTGCTTCATGTGGTTGCTGATGTTACTTTTACAAGGCAGCAATACTGAATGTGGTGACTTGAGGAGCAGAAGCAAAAGGCTCTCACCTCCCATTAGGAAGAGCAGCCCAGCCACATACTGCATGAGCTCCTGCTGTTTGCAGCAGCCCAGCACACCAATGATCCACCCGAACAGGATGATGGAGACTGCCATGCCAATGAAGCCAGCTGTCATCCTCCGCAGATCTGAAGGAAGACAAAGGAGAAAAGCAAGACAGAAGACATGAAGATGGCAGCACCTAGAGAGAACAGCCAGGGGAGAGTCCACACAGATGGGGATTTACTGGTTCTCAAGTTTATACTTCAACCATGGACTTCTCCTCCCATAGCTTCTTTGAGGTAGATAGTTTGCCCATTACACTGAAACTAAGAGAATCCAGCCAAACTGACTTCATTCTGCTGGGCAAAGTGCAACTGCAGAGCATTTCTGTCCTGATCCATGGGACAGAAGGGGTGCATCATGAATTCATGTTAGTACTGCAAGGGCTTTCTTTTCATTTTTTTTGGTGTGGTGTCTTTCTTTGGGATAGAGTTTGTTGGGGGAGTGTCTGCTGAAAATAGAAACAAAAGAAGCAAGAGTGGACACTGAAGAGGACAAAAGGATTAACTCATGGGAGGCACACAGTGTGAACTGAAAAGAGCAGGAGTGGGAGGACAGAAGCAAACAGCAGATCAATACAGTATTATGGGAACAACTCCAATAACAAGCTCTAAAAAAAAAGCTTTTGGTACCAGTAACATGAACAGCACTTTGTTATCCTTAGTAAAATTGCTGTTCTTGTCTCCTCCTAGTTCAGTCTCCAGCTGAACTAGGATTTCCTTGGCACTGACTCTCACTTGATAGGGGCTATGTTGAATTATGTGAGGCAACAGAACAAAAAAACATAGAGAGAAGCAGGAGCACAAAAAAACTCATTAAATCATTCTCAGTCACAAGCTACAGGTCAGTTATCTGTGTGGGAAGGCCTTGGGCATTAGGCAGCTTGTGGGCCAGGTGCTGGTAACAGTAGGTTGCAAAGACAAACTGAGATGTTCCCTAAAAGAACTGGTCAGCAGGGAGTTGCATCAGGTCACTGGTGTGCACACGGAAAATTGCAACAAGATCTATACAGTGATGCAGCACCTTTGCTTGAGCCAGCTGGGAACTGTCTGTACCCAGATCCAGAATATGATTACACCTTGCAATTCACTACACATGTATCCCTGAATTCACAGCTTTAAGCCCTTCCCAATCTCATGTCCCCTTCCAATTATACAGTTTGGCTGCCTGCACTTCCTCACTAATCAATCTGTACCTATGCTGACAGCCCACTGCCATGCTTAGGCAAGGTGATTCCGAGCCCACAGCTGGCACTACATTAAGGCATTAAGTAATGCAAACATTCTCATGCACTGCTCCGGGCTACTTACGGAGCGCATGCCACTCGTCCTGCCGGATGGTGTTGGTGATGTTGATGGGTAAGTTGCGAGGCAGAGAGCTGGAGGTGTAGTGGTACTTCACGGCAGTGCAGCGCTGAATGACTCCTGTAAAGAGACATCAGTGTGAAACAGCATGAAACCCCTGTGCCTTGCACTTGCTCCTGAGTTGGCTGGCCTGGCAAAGCTTGCACAAGGGGAAACCTTAGTTCAGTCACAGAGCAAATGTAACCAAAAAAGAGCCGTTTAACTTCAAAAGCTTTGGGATTAGGAGGCTAGAGAACCTACAAAGAAACACTGGCAAAGCAGGAGCCAGGTGCTGACTTGCTAATAAGAAACAGCTGAAGTTTGACAATCAGCAAAAACATCTCCAGAAGTTTTCTAGAGGAACTGCTACGATCTCTTTGGGATGTTTGAGCAGACAAGAACATGGCCAAGTAACAACAGGTCTCCTCCATCTCTAAGAGCTGAAATACTTTGAAAATTTTGAATGAATGCTGGGAAGTGAACAGCATAGGGAGAATCTTTTGAATTCCCTCCAATAGTCATTGGCTCTTTGCTTTACTTTCAATGAACAATAGTACCCAGGTAGGCTTGTTTCCATTATAGCTTAAAGAAAAGTGTACCCCAGATGTAAATGTGAACTTACAAGCATGCTCTTCTTGAAAGGGATTTTAATTTAGAAAATGCGGGAAGATAAACATGCATGGTGGGGTAGAAGAGAGCAACCAGAAAGGCAAAAGAGCTAAACAGTACAAAAAGTTCCTCTTAAACAATGGCTACAGGGTCATTACCACAATTTGAATGTTGGAGCAGAAGAACCATTCAGAAACAATCAGTTGGGCAGTGAGCTACTTAAGCTGGTGAACAATCACTAGCAGGGAGCTGCAGACTCAGTGATCAGCTATGCAAAAGACACTAGAAAACCCAAGAGAAAAACTGAGCTTTTTGTGGCTCACACAGCAATGAGAAGCATGATTCTGTTCTCTAACACTGTTCACTGGGACTGTACTGACCTGGTTTCTGCAAGGACTTGTGAACAGGAAGCCCCCATTTTACAAGATTAGAAGCTCCATATGAGAGGCCCAGGCAATTCCAGCCACCAGGTTCCAGAGAGAAAGGTGATCTGAATTTCCTCCCGTTTCAAGTGGACTCCCATTCTCAGCTGTGCTTCCCACCACCCGCTTCCCCTGCTGTGGCTCCCTGCTGCTTCCCCAGCACCACAGAGCACTTCCAGCTGTACACAATAGACGGAGTTGCTGCTCTTCCCCTGCAGCCAGTGGCCCTCACCTGCTGAGCAGTGCTCCCTCCTTGCACTTATCTCAGAACAAGGCTGTAGAGCCTCCTGAGCCAATGATCAGCAAGACAACCCAGTGACAGAGGGTGCCCGTTCATTTGCAAAGGCTGCAGACATCTGAGTTAAGAACTTACGCCATATACAGCACATTACAGTATCTAATCAAATTTCACCTGTAACTGCTGGCTGAACTCAATTTCAAGACTGACGTGATTTGTATGAGTATGTAGAGAAATATGTATATGGAACAAACTAATGACATTCAGATTATAATGCACTGGATTCATTATAAGTCTAATCTATGCACTTACATTTCCTGATCATAAAAGTAGTACATATGAAGCAGTATTTTAAACAAGAGAAAGGATTACTATTTTTATAGCTCATTAAAGAAAAAGCAAAGACTAGAGACGTACATCCCTTCTGATCAAAGCTATGGACTTCTCAGCTAAGACGTCACTGAGAAAAATATTTGCTCTTTATTATTCCAAGAGTTTAACATGTAAACTAAAACTAGAACCTCTCCACCTTCTCATACACCTCTGGTTATTTAGAATTTTTCACATATCAATTCATTCTGCCTCTGGTTTAAAACCTGTCCTCCTAATCCTTTCTTCTCCAGAATTCAAAGTGCTCATTTTATATAGGTAGCACATACAATTATATTAAAACAGCAAGTTTGCAAAAAAAAAAAGCTCAGAAGTGCACAAATTTTAGGGTTTTTGCTCAGTGCTGACCTCGAATCCACAGGCTTGGTGACAGCCTTTGATTACACCAGCACAAGCCATTTTTCCAACAAGACTCCATTTTCCTGAGAGCACAGGCTGCACCCACTCTGGTGTGGGCCACTATAGGCAAAACAAGGGAGGCCTCTCTCTGTAGGTCTGCTAGAAAAGCTGAAATAGGCAGACAAGAGAGTCAGGAGATCAGGGAAGCAGTGAGGGTTATTTCTCAGCTGAATACCTACCCACTTTCTCCCAGAAAATTGTAACATGCACCCAGGCAACCTTCAGTAGCTGGATTTTGCGTTTGCCATCAGTAGATCGTGTTTCCCATTTTTTGAGTGAATCTCTAGGTCTCACTTGCAGAGATGCCATGCACTCAAATATGGCCAGGTACTCCACAGGACTGCATTTAAAGTCATATAACACCTTGTTCTCTAAGTACTCAAGAAAAAAGGAAAAGTAAAAATCAAAATCAGGTTTGCAGTCTCAAAGTTATTCTGAAGTAAAAGTATTTCAAAGGTACTTCAATAAGTCCTTTGACCTGAGCCTTACATACCTGAAATCACAGTCTATAAAATAAGGACAGCATCCTGCCCTCCATTTCAGAAACCTGCTAGCAAAGTGATTTCCTTTTTGTTTACAACACACTCAGACAAGCACCATAAGAAAGCCTGCCAAAATTAAAAACCTTGCCTTCAGGCAAGGGCTTGAATAGAACAGAGCCATGTGATGAACAACAAGTGAGCATTGTCTGTTTTGGCAGAGGAGTACATTGGGAATACAGGACAGAAGGAGGCAGGTGCACATGTCATTAGCTTATCGTAAAGCATACATCCAAGAAAAAGGTTAGATGGATAGCCTGATCCCAGCTTTTTTAAGGGGCCTTAAAAGAGCACTGCAAGAGTCACACTGCATGTACAATTTTCTTGATTAAAAAATAAACACAAACTGCAATGAACTGCATCCAGCAGTGTCACACTGACACTTTCAGGGCCCAGCGACATGCCTGTGCCTTCTCACAGCCAACATTGTTTCTAACACCTTGTCCTCTCAACGTGTTGTTTGGTTTTTTTTTACTCCTCACACAACCCTTGGAAGGGTACATGTGTCTCTGGACAAGTCCTTTCTCCTGACTGAACATAAAGGATGGGAAAGGTCAGAAAATGCTTGCTAGAATAACCAGATACCCTGACAAAGCACAGGCCTCTTGTTCCTAAGCTACCAGAAACCTGGAAACACCAACCCTACTTACAAACATTCAGTTTATAATCCCAGGCTTAGTCCACCCTGACTGTCAGTTTAGTTTTTGTCTCTCTCCAACTTCGAAACATGCAGGTTTTCTCCGCTACACCACCTATGTGCCAGAGGTTTATGGAAGAAATGGAGGGGTTAATTTTCAGTTCTGCCATGTGGCCCAGTCCTATCTCAAAAGAGTTTGACACAGCTGGGAGAGACCCCCACCTGCCCATAAGCAGCCATGGAAAATTAACAATTACCTACCTTGCGAGGCCTGGCCCTCCCCTCCCTCATGCCCCAGGACCAAGTGGCCACTGAAGCTCCCTGGCATTTTCCTACCATTTCTGCCCAGGATTGTGAGGAGCATCATGGCCATGCATTCACTCTGTCCACATCATCACTCAAGGGCCACCAGATCAAATAAATCAACCTTCCTTTAAAATACCACCAGAACTCCTACAGATCACACTTACCAACAGATCATACTTATCAAAGGGCCATGACCAAACAGATGAAGTTTAATAAACATGCCACTATAACAGATCCTCTACAGACCTCACAGCCAAGCCTGTAACTCTTCCAATTTATCATCAGTCAGAAAGAATGGGATGTATGGACACCAGGACTGAGCAGTTTTCTCTCAAGGGCCTCACTACTGCCACAAACTGTTGTGTTTCTCTGCTTAAGCATCCAGTGGTTCTCCTCGCTTTCTCAGCTACATCACAGCACCAAAAAGTCTTTTCTGCCCAGTATATGTGAGATGTACCAGTCCCACCCCAGAGACTTTGCAGAGCAAGTCTGAAAAGCAATAAAATCCCTGATTTATCAACAGTGATGAACCTTTTATTTTTTAATTCCTTCAATTTAGGAATGATAAAGGGCATGTTGTTCAATGAGCCCACCAAGTTATCCAAAACAGCCTGTTAGAATGGATCTTTCCCAATTAATCATTTTCTACTGTCACCATTTTGTAAGCAACACTTTTTTACTCTACTAATAGGGAGAGACCCCCCTAAACAGGATATAATAAATCCTCGCAGGACCTCACTACAGAAGAATATTGCATGCAGAAGGTTTTTGTTGTAGGACCAATTATCCAATGTGGAATCTACATAGCACAGGCTCTACAAGATGATGTGTTGTGCTCATGTTCTTATATATGCACAGAGATCCTCTCAGCTTCCCCACCAAGTGGTTCAGTTCTTTAGGCTTCTATCCCTTACTGATTGCTAATCTCCATTTTCCCCATGTGGTTTGTACATTACTTCTTCTTTTGCCTTTTAATTGTATTTTTTAAATGAAACTGTGTATTTTTTCACTGTTCCAAAATAGTAATTTCACATTTTAAGAAAAATCCCATATATCATTCCCATCTTACATTTAAACATCTCCCACCTCTCAGTTTTGCACTACATTTTCTGACTCCTGCTTTTTCCTTTTAAACATATGAAGTGGATATATTTTGCTTTTTTTAATATCCTAGATATATATAAATGGATGCATGTATATGCATCATTAGCTACGATGCTCAAGCATTAAAGTTTCCATGAAACTGATTTATATTAATAGCAGTAGATAAATACAGGACTAGAAATCCATGGAATTATCTAAATGGGTAAGCATATTTATGGACTTAAGTCATCTATTCAGAATTCAAGAGAGACACAGAAAGGAAAGAAATCTTATTCCAGAGAGGCTAGAAAAAATGGAGACTATAAACCCAAACCAAAATTACCACAGAACTCTGGGAAAAAATAACATTTACTCCTCTGTCACTAAAAGTCTATAAAAATCTCTAGATGAAGGAACACTAGGAATAAAAGAAGGCATCACACATCGCCAAAGAGCTTGCTGAAAACTTAATGCAAATTGAGGAGGAAGCAGGACTTTGAGCAGCGCACAGTAGTGATCTTCAGGTCACACCAGGGAAAAAAATACCTGCTTTTTCTTTTTGGAAGCCCCAGATCTAGAATCATGCTTGAGAGAACAGCTCAGATGCAGCCACACCTGACCATCAGTCAGAAAAGGCTGCTTAATCACAGTTGTCAGAGAAAAGACAGACACGGTGGGAACAAGGAAAGGCTGCTAGTAAAGGAGGTCAAGAGAAGAGATAAGAGAGTCATATCTATTTAAAGATCTGATTCTACAAGAACTATTATTAATAATTTCCCTCTATAAGATGACACATAAATAGAGTAGTAACTGCAGACCTAATAGGCAAAGAATATAAGGGGAGCAAGGCTTGTAGAGAAAGGCAAGGTCTTTTATTAGAACCACTGGGGAAAAAAACGAAAATAAAGTAGACAGAAAACCTTCTGGATTTAGAGTCCATCCAGTTTTACACATCAAACCCTGAGGAAGACCATTTACTACCCTATAATGCCCTCATGCATGTAGAATGCAGACTCTAGCCTCTCTGTCTGAGTGTTGTAGTGTTGGGAAAATACCTCAGAAAGAGAAGTACTGAGGACCAAACTAGTATTCTTCCCATCCCTTCCCCCCATCTTAGCTAATCTCAACGGGAGCTGAAAGTATTTTGCTTGATGTGAAGCAAAAAAAAAAACAGATAAGTATTTTACATGACAGCCACAATTAATAAAAAGAAATTAATGAGTTCCCTTTTAGTGAAAGGAGTTCAGCATGAAAATAAAAATGAAATTGCATAAAATGGATCCTAGGAGAATAAATAAAGAAGCTAAGCGCACAGCATTAGAGTTTCTAGAAGTAAGAGTCACTGCTGTGCATTGGAAAGAAGGGACAAAGAGGAGCTGAGATTCACAGTGCCAGTCTATCCAGCCTCTGCTGTGCAGGACTGGCGTCACAGTTGGAAGCCAAGCTGAAGAACTGCTCTCGCTTTCCTAAGATAGCATTTCCATTTTGTGCCTCAATGGAAGCACTTTTCCCAACTTCAAGTCTCTCTGTGCTAATAAGTCCTGTTATTTATCATTAACCATACATAACCCATTGACTTCATGGGTCAGCCCGCTACACTATTTGTACCATCAAATGCAGGACCTTTATTCATCCTTCATGGCCTGCTTGGCTTTACACCATGTGCCACAACAGTAGAAGATCCACAGCTTTCTCTCCTGGCACCCTGGGGGCCCTGAGTGACATCTGCCACCATGAAAGCCTGGCAGTCTATTGCAGCAATGAGAACTCCCCCATGCTAGAACGGGAACAACAGGTCCCTTTCACCTTGCTGCAAAAATCACAGTGCTATAAACAACAGCGCACATTTCTCAGCACTCAATTCGAAGAAAGTGCCAGGGTTAAGAGGATGCCCATCGAGAGTCAGGCCCTGCACCGGGCCCCCGAAGGGGCTCTCGAGGACGTGGTCCCACCCAGCACTGCAGCATTTCTAGCAGAGAGGGAGGCGCACAAGACCCCGGGATAGGGTCAGGGCCGCGCTCGCCGCTTCCCGCACGCCAGGGACAGCGGAAGCCACGGCTCCGTCGGAGCTCCGTCCGCGCCCGCCCGCCGGCCCGGTCTCGCCCC
>VZTX01021292.1:207881-230474 GCA_013400915.1 Pardalotus punctatus | reverse complement strand
GCACCCCCCGCCCCGCGCCGCGCCGCCATCGGTCCCGCACCGCGGCATCCCCCGGGCACGGCCTCACGGGGGGCCCGGAGCCGCCCCCGCCGCAGCGCCCGGCTCCTGCTCCGCGGACCCAGGGACCCTCCCGTGGCGGAGTCTGTGTCCGAGGCGGTGCGGGGCTGGCCGCGGGCAGCTGCCGGGGGATGGACGGAGGAAGAGGTGAGCGGACCCCTCGAGCCTTTCCGCGCCCTCCTCGGGCCGGGCACTCGCCCGTCCAGCTGTGGCCTGCCCAGGGCAGAAGGGCAGAGACCGGCCCTGCTCAGGCCGCGGAGCCACGGGAGACAGCAGTTTTTCAAACGTACTCGAAATACAAACACCACCCCCAAACCCATTTGTTGGCATTTGGATTATGACTTCTCTCAACCTTCAGTATCAGTTAATGGAAAATAAGGCCTGAAAAATGTCACTCTATTTTATGCAATGAGAAGCAGATTAAATCCAAGCCACTACTTAAATGCATCATGTATAGGGGCACAAAATCCCTTCTGATCTCGCTTGTTGTGTGGGACTTGTTCCTCCAGCTGCAGCACTGTCAAGCTCCAAACCCAGTTGTTGGGGCATGATCTCATCAATTCCGGCCTCCAGATAAAATGATCTAATGATATGCTATGTCCAAACTACTAATTTCATGACCAGTTTTGAAATCCTTAGGTTTTGGGGGGTTTGGCTTGTTTTGATTTTGGGTTTTTTTTGTTAAAAGTAGTTCTAATTATTTCCCAGGAGCAAATGTTCAACTGTAGGAGACTCAGATCCTTTACCCCCCCACCACCATGTCCCCTTTGTCACTTCTTGGTGTCTCGGCCACACAGAGCACAACTGAAATGCCCTCCCCAGCACTTCTCCCAGCAGCACTGCCCAGAACAGACTACAGCTTATCTCCCCTGAGCACTCTGCCTGGTGGAAACATGCAGCAGCCACAGCTAAAGCTTGTTTTAACCACATTTCTGCATGATCCTCTTCTGCAGTTTGCACTGGACAGATGGGATTACCATCCATGCAGCTGCACATCAGTGCCTTCAAGGCAGATAAATTGAAAGGGCTGCTGTCAAAAGAATTTTCTTATGCATACCAGCTAAATTAATCTTCCACAGCAAGAATGAAAAATAATTATCAAATACAATCACTGCTGTAGCTAACATGGAAAAATCCTTAAATTCTGATAGCTCTTTCCCAGAAAGATGCAAATACTCACATTTCCTAAGTCTGCAATCCTATTATGTCACCCTGCTCTCCACGTGAGCTCCTCAGGCTATAGTTTCAGAAGGCAGGGGCTTCAGCACCACCATCATCTTAGAAAGTTCCTGTGTATGAAACTCCTTCCAATTGTTCTCCTTTCTGTGCTACTGCAATTGTGTCAGAACTATTCTTCATGAAGCCTGTGGAACAGGCAGCTGATTAATTCATGTTAATTTTGATTACTTCTGAGAAGGAAAAAGGGATGAGGGAGGAAGGCTCACAGCACAGCCCCAAGGGGAGGGGTACCAGCACAGACCAAGAGTGCAGCATGGTAAATCGAGGGACAGAGATTCCAAAATGCAAATTACTGGCAAAATACACACGCTGTGACATCACGCCCTTGATCACCTACCTGCCTTCATCTTCTTCCAGCTCCTGGGCTATGGTTTTCCTTCTTTATATAGAAAGCTTTGGGCAAGAAGAGAGAGCCATGCACCATTTATAGCTGAAAATCTTCCAAATGAAGGGTGGTATAAGACATGCTCTGAACCCATGTTTCTGAAGGGTAGAAAAACTCCTTTTAGTCCTTTCTGGGGAATTGCTACACACAACCTTTGATAAGTGCACCTTTGTCCTTCATGGCAGGTATCCAGCTTACTGTTAATTGATACCAGACAGGCCTAGAGGATTTTTAATTAAAAAAACAAACCGATTACAGCAAAGTATGGTTGCAAAACTCACTGAACAGTAAAGTCACCATGCAAGCTTTCCCCTGAAAGAGGAGAAACTTACTTGGTGATGTTTTTCAGAGAACCCAGAGCAGCAGTCAGGAATTATGATTTTACCACACTGCTCCTGGACAATAGTTCCATGACAGCAGAAAGAAGAAACTGGATTAGAACCTTTTTTTTCAGTTGTGAAAATCTGAGGGAAGTCTGACAGCAACACAGAGCCCACACTGCTCTAGACTAACCTGGAGATATGTTTCTGTAATTCAAATGAAATTTGAATTGCATTTTAAAATTAAAGTAGGAGCTTCAAAAAAAGCCCAAATCAACCAAAGAAAATCACCCAACACCACAAACCGACATGGAAAACCATTTATTTCATCTCTATTGTCTCCATGCACAGCAGACCAATACAGATGAAGGGGGAAAATGCATAAGAGCAGCTGAAAAAATAGAGCTAGAAAATACAATTCTCTCTGCATTTCCAAAAGTGACAAATGTGGTAGAGTGATGCTCCATTTCCTCCCAAGGCTCTCAATCCTCAGCCCCAGGGCTGACGCAGTGGAAATCTATTGAACCCCTCCCTCCCACAAGCCCCATGCTACCTCCTACCAGGGTATCTTCCCAAGAACCACAGACTATCCATGACTGTGATAGCAGCCAAGAAAAACAGCTCAGAAATTCTTTCTTCAGTGTCATCCACTTCACATTCCTGAATGCTGAGTATAAAATCCTGACTGTGGTTTTCAGTCTTGGCAAGGCTCAGTGCTGATGCAACAACGCCAACTCATGGGTACTCACCTGGCAATGCCTCAACTTAAATGCCAGCCTTATTTTGGGAAAGAAATCTTGAGAAACAGCAGGCACATCTTTCTGTGCAAGCCTGCTTCCTCCAGAGCCCTAGTACAGAGTCTGCTTAGCTGCAGTCCCTGGGCAGGGGGAACCCCCAAAGCTAGAACCAGAGGGTTGGCATACTCCCCCAGTCCCTGCAGGTTAACTGGATTAATCATCCTTCCAGGAAAGCAGGAAGTGGATGCTACCTTCAGACTTCGTGACAATTGAATGATAGAGAGAGTAGTTGGCACAGGAAGGCAACTTTGTAAAGAGGAATAAAACAATTACACTAAGCCTCCCTCATTGTTGCAGTGAATCTCGTTACTAATGCAAATCCCAGGTAAGGAAAGCTGAAAAAAATTCAGACAGCAGTTCCTGGGCAGACAGAACTGCAAACATGAGCTCTTCAGCGTTCACTGAAAAGTAGGACAGGAGCTGTCATAAAAAAGAACTGTGTCAACAGTTCAGGAATCTCTTAGAGAAGTAATGCATCTGCTGTGGGCAGCATACCTGCCTTGCTGCTCTGACCCAAATCACCCTCTCAGGGCATGAGCCCTCTTGATAAGGCCCCTGTGCAGACTGGAGAGCTCTACTGCTTTAAAAAAGCTGTTAAAAGACTGAATTAAGTTGGTGCAAATCACACTGTGGCACCTGTTTTGTGTTCAGTGGCTCCGCTAGTTCAATCAGACCTGGTTTTAAACAAATTTATGCAAAGCGAGGATAAGCTCGACCGAAGGGATGATCTAGTAATTATGCACATCTCTGTGGCAATAAAACATCCCTGTGGAATTATGGCCTGGTCAGCCCTGTAAGCTGGGATGTAGGAAAGCACTAGAAATTTTATGTATTTTCATTGGTCTCAAATTGCCAAAAATTTTATCCCAAGCATCACATAACAGAAAACTCCTCTTAAAGCATACTTACTGTCACCTTTTCATATCCCTTTCTCACCTGACTTAAAAATATTTTCACCAGCAGTTTCAGCCTTCCCATTTAAGGGCTGTCAGTATTATTTCTTATTCATTCATCCTCAACAGATGAGCTCTACTGTGAGGTAAGAACCCCAGAAATAGGCTACCATCTACAGCACGCTCTTAAATAGTCTGCACTGAGCAGAGGAAAAGCTAACCAGGAGTTATCAGCAGCTGACCTGGCTGTAGTGTTCAAGCACCTCTGCCCTGTCAGTCTAGGGATGCTGTGGCATGCTGGGCAGGGCTAACATGCTACACCTCAAGAAAGCTCTGAAACACAGTGTGGGGCAGATGGTGAATGAGTCAGGTCGCAAGAGCAGGCTCAGAGGCACGTTCAGCTAATGTTTATGAGGAGAGAGAACTCGGTCACAACAGCTACATGGCTTTCCTTCCAGATGTAAGTGAGCTGGTAGTATGGCACTAGAAGAAACGTTTACTGATCATTTATTAGATAAACAGTTGGGCTGTGCTGGCTACTGGAGTGGTTAGGGCTGAGGCAAACAATCTCCAAGCCGTGTCATTTAATTGTAGTGACCTACCCTAAAGTGCCTCAAGATTTTGGCTCAATTTCAACATAAACAAGCACAAAATAAACCAAAAGAACTGGACTGCTGAGGCCAGTACTACCTTTAGGAACAAATGGTCTCAATGAAAAGCTGGAGATCAGGTTGGAAAGGGTCTCTTCCCCTCTATCTCATAGCACCATCAACTTCTCATAGGTAGGGGGTTCTGGCTAAAGCTGCTTATTGTTTGTCATGTCTGTTCTGCCTCCAGCCCTTAAAGTGGTAGGAAAAATCCTTTATCTTCATCAGCTACAGGAATCACCTCTGCTGTTTTCACACAAGAGCTTGGGAGGTGCAGTTCCATCAGAATGAACCAAATGAAACATCATTCATTCATTGTGGAGCAGTTGTTCAGTTCATTTCTGCGCAGTGTATTTTTTGCCCCATGAAAATCAACCAAACAAAAAAAGAACAGAAGCCCTCATGTGTGGATTTTAGCAGAACAGGGATAGGAGAGCCAGGGAATGAAGTCTTGCACAGCCAGACCTCTCTCTCACCTGCTTCTCATATTAGCAGCCAGATCTGCACGCACACACGTAGGAAGTAACATTAGTGTTCCTTATTGCTTTGTAAAGCTCAGAGTCACTCTGGTGGCTCTGGGAGGCATCATGAGGTCTGCGCAAAGGTCACTCAGTTGTGAGCGCAAGTAGCACCATGACTGTAATGCCTGTACACAGGAGCAGAATTTGCTGCAGGGAATTCCTGGGAAAGAAACAGCAAAATTAGGAGAAGCCATAGACCAATCCCCATAGGCAGCAGCAAAGAGGCTCTCAAATAATTTGTTCTTTGCCCTTTCAAATCTACATGGAGAGCACAACATGTGGTAGATGTATGAAGTCACTAACACAGATGAGAAGACTTTCCCAGAACCCCAAGCAAAGACGTTGTCTATAAACTGACATGTACTTTTTCCACTCAGCTGGGAGGCCCAACTCCAGGCTTCAAAATAAATTTAAGCTGATTCAGTCATGCAGCTATTCAGATACATATTCATGTCCTTTCACTCACGAGGAAACCAGCACTTATGCAGCATGTGCACAGACACTTTAGGGACCTCATCCAGCTAACAACTACAGTTACAGAAAAAAAATTATAAATTTGGCCCTTCTTTTAGCACAATCTCAGGTTTATGCTGGATTGAAGTGACTGTGTGCCTCCCACCTCTGCATATTCTGCTAACAACCTCTGCCAGCACAAAAGTTAGTATTTCTCACCCCAAGTTAATATTTCTCCACAAAAAGTTCCTACTCCTCAGACAGAACTGTGGAGCTATTTTTTGGGGCACCGTATCAGTCAAAATTACCTAGGTAAACCAAGGCAACTTATTTAAACTACCAAAGTTACTTGTCTCATTACAACTAAAATAGGAGGGAACATTCAGGGGCAGCTCTGCCAGTAGACCTCAAGGCCTTTACTGTGGAACAACTGGATTTGGACCCGCCACAGCCTTAATTAGACCGCAAGAAACTAAAATAATACATGAGGGAAACCCAAATATATGAGAATATATATACCAGTGCAAAAGAGAGATGTCTGAGGTGGAATACAATGCCAGACTATGAAATGCTGAATGATAAATAGAAGAAAACGATTACTTTTCTACTCACACAGCAACATGGTGATAGCTAATAAAAAAATCAATAAGCAAGAGTGTAAAAACCAAATAATAAGAAGCATCACCTAACACAGCGCAGTCAAACTCTGCAAACTGTTGCCAAAAGGAGGTTGCAAAAGGCTGAACTAATGGATAGGGCCAGAAAGGGATGAAAGAAGCATGTAAAGGATAGATTTACACATGGTTACCAGACACACACACCTCTGTGGGGTCCTGGTTCAGACAGTCCCTAGACCAGTACATGCCAGAAGCTGGAAGGACAGCCTGAGCAGTGGTGTCCTTATTGGACATGCTTCCAAGGAACTTGCTTTAGCTGGCCCTGCTATGTATTGTGCCTGCACAATCTCTGGGGCTCACCCAGCAGAAGGCTCTCACATTTCAGAGGGTCTTTGTAGTCCCACAAATGCAGCAGATGGCACAGCAGTCTATTTTGATTCTAGCATTGTCCATAGGATTTAGAAAGCTGGCATTCATGCACTTCCAGAATGGGCATAGGGAAGGATTATATCCCTGCCCCCGGCAGCAAGAATTGCTGCAGAGGATCAGAAGGGAACACTTACCAAGGATTCTTTTCCTCCAGAAGATCAGGCACAACATTTACCAAGGCAATGTACAGAAATCCTCCAGAAGTGAAAGGGAGGATCCAGGCTACTGTTTCTCCTGCACAAATATGGAAAGCTTTGGTTATCACTGAGACAGAGCCATGGGAGGCAACACAGAAGGGAAAGAAGGTACACAGGGATGACAAGCACTGCCTCTCCCCCCTTCCTACAGATGTTCCAAGGAACCTTACCCGCTCCTTTTGGTGACTGAGCACATATTGCAAAGCAGGCTCCTAGAATTCCCCCCAGAGCTGTGGAAAGCTGCATCTTGGCTGCACTCCAGCGGTCAAAGCCAGCCCGAAGTAGGATTGCAAAGTCTCCAACCTAAGAAAACCAAGAGCTGACCGTTAATAAACATGAATACTAAATTCTCAGTCACAAAGGCCATTCACAACAAGGCCAGTGCTTCAAGACTGTCCCTAGTTTTCCATGTTGTCAGTCTTCCAGAGGGAGCAGCTTTCAAGAGGACAAGAAAATGTTAACCAGACCCAGACCTCCTCTTAGCAGATGAAGCACATTGTAATCCCCCTCACAATGTCAGGATACAAAGCCTTCTCACCTCATGTGGGATTTCATGCAGGAGAATGGCCATTGTGGTTAGGAACCCAACCTGCAGCAGAGAGAAAATTATTAGGAAACAATCCCAGTATTCTTGGATGAATCCCATCAGGTCCCATTCACTTACAGGGTTCCAGCTGGAGCAGCAGATCCCGCACATATGCAGGGTTGACTGGAAGTCTATCATTCTCACAGTCATTGTCCTCCAGCTCAGGGCAACAGGAGCCTCATAGCCCATCATCAGCATTGAAGACCAAAGCAAAGATGCATTAAACATCTCTGCCTTGTCTATGTCCCTGTTTCTGAGGTGAGCATCCTCATCATGTTATTTCTGGACTGCCTTTTGAGTAGACAAGGGTAGATGAGCTAATTCATCCCCTAATGCCTGTACAAATGACTGACATGTTCCAAATTTGAAGAAGCTCTGCTTCAGAGGATCAGGATAGGGCTGGGTTTTACTGTAGCATGCATTTTCTCAGAAAATTCCAGAAAATACAAAGGAACTCCTCACATTTTTTGGCTGTTTTGTGTGTTGTATCACACTTGAAACAAGGCCTCTCCATTTCAGTACACAACTGGGGACAGAAACCTTACCTTTCTGCTAACCAGGAAGCTGGCTGCTACTGCCAAGCCATGTGTGAAGTTATCAATGGTGTTGGCCAGCAGATTGAGGTATCCACTAATCTGCAAAGAGAAGGAAGAGCCCCTGTGAAAGGAAGAAACGTAAGAAGATAAAAGAAAGCACACATCTTAGCCATAGGTTATGCAGTCATGATCAGATGGGAAAGGTCAGAACACGATGCTTCTGCTGAAGATCTTAAACTACGTCAGTGCTTAAGTACAAATTAAGTGTAATTTTTGGTTTTGGAGTAAGTTTTAGGGTAGGCAAGTATTGTCTGAGATTAGAATAATTACCTTATGCAAATGACAAAGAGCTCTAGAAACAGAAAAAGAGGAAGGAAAAAGAAGAAAGCCAAAATGCAAGAATATATTTAATTTTAAGTTGAACCAATTTTAGGTAACACTGACTAATTTACACAGGTGACTGTCTTCAAGTATGACTTGATCTTGTTTTCAAGTCGTGTACTTTAATATCCAACTGTTAAACATCTCCTCTTCAAAAGCTGGCAAGAACAATGCAACAGAACAAATGCTGCTGGAATTGCTTTCTATAACTAAATAAATCTTCAAACATTGTACCAAAAACGTTCGTGCTTGTGGGTTTGCTTTCCCTTAACAAAGAATCAAAAGAGAAGATAGTGATGACAGTCACCAAAAAGCCACCTACTAGAAGGCTGGATAGCATGTATCAGCATTTGCATATAAACACATTCCTTAAAATTATAAGCATAAAGCAGCTGCCTTCCTCAGAAGTCCATCTCCATGTTAGACTTCCCTATCATTCTAACTAGGGTCATCACCTGACAAAATCTGACTATTTGACCTGAAGTGATTTACAAGGGTACAACCCCAGCTCTTTAGCTCACAGGTTTTTGGGTTTTTTTCCATCATATTTAACAAAAACTACTGTGTGTTCATCCTGAGATATTGCAGTTCACTATATGGCACTTCAGTTTAAATTGTTATCAACCCAGGTGTTAGCCCATGTATCAGGCTGTCTCTGGACTTGCAAGAACTCCAGATGCAGGGCCGTATCCAGTGAGTGAAGAGACTGCCTAAAGACTGTGAAGCATTAGCATCTTACTTCATCATATCAGATGCCAAAGTTTAGCTGGACAAGCACAAGTGCTGATGGATTTCATTAGCTCTTTTTGGTCTTGTGGTCTTCCCTGTTTCTATCAACTCTGCTTGGGGCACTTTTTCTTTCTGTCATTTGTATGCCATAGCTCAGGCGCCTCTGTCCAATCTCTCTCTCCAAAGCACCACCTTTCTGCAGGGCACTTTCACTGCACTATCTTGGGACACTTTTGTAGCCTCTACATTTTTAAAAGTGTATTGATGATTAAATATGAAAGTAAAGGATTAAGCAAAGCCCACTTTTAAGTAATAATCTAAGTATCATCTCCACAATGAATGCAAAAGAATATCCCTGTTTGTTTTTATACGAAAGGAAACAAAAATAAATGCATGCAGGCTGACCCAAGAATACTGCAGTTTTACTCCTCATTCTTCATACTGTCATTCCTAGACAGTCAAATATGACTAAAATCCTCCTTTTCATGTTGTTTTTTACATGACAGCATTTTCCCCAAGGATAATAATAATTATTCACAGAAGTTTTACACAAAAATGCTTTCCCATACCACCGTATAGGGAAAAAATAGACTTCATGATTAAAACATTATGACTTCTTGTTGTCAGTGGCTTGGGCAAAAGCTGTCACTGAAAGAAGCAAAGCTTTGGAGTGCTCAGAAATAAATTGGGTTGATTTGACAGTTATGAGCCTCTGACATTTACATTCTGCGAATCCCTAATAGGATGTTCTCGTTGCTCATAAAGAGCACAGCCAGATGAAGTGTTTATGTTCATGCTTCAGAATTAATGTCACTGTATAATAAAACATACTTCACAAATCAACAAGGACCCCATGCGCCATAGGGAGAAAGAAAGAATAAGCAAGGCAAAAGTAGTGTACACAATGCTTTTACTTGTTGAGGGAATAAAGGCTGCAATAAGGTACAGGACTGATCTATGTTTGTGTGCAAAGGAAAACTCCCATCTGCTGTTTTCAAGCTAGGACAGATTCTAGCAGCAGCTAAAAAGCAGAAGTTCTAATATATTTGTGGACAATGGTCAACTGATTACAACTTACTAATCACTAAGCCCTGAAGGGTGACGTTGTTCATTTAAATGGTATCTTTTGGTTTTTGTTTGCTGAAAAACCAGGGATTTCTGCATGAATAGTAGAACCAAATGAATCTAATGCTATGGATTTCACTCCTTTCCTCGTGAGTACCTACTTTGGTCACTTCCAGCAACAGGGTTTCCCTGCCCATCCCCTGCCCAGCCTACAGCACATCCCCAGCAAGCCGGGGTGGTGACATTCACCTGCCGAGCTGCAGCCGAGTGGATCTGCCAGACAACACCCAAGTTCTGACAGCGGCTTTCAACAGGGCAGCAGTTTGCATTCCTCCTCTACTGTCATACTGATTTTTACAGAAGCTGCAGAGATTTGATCACCCTCAAGACTCCTATCCTCTCTTGAACTCGAGGAAAATTAATTATGGGTTCAGAAGTTATTGAAAATGAAGGGCAGAACAGATGGACAGACAGATGGAATGACTGCTTATGTTGTTGCCTAAGGAAACAGGATAACAACGCAGGAGTATCTTGGTAGGTTTGATAATTTCCACCCTACCAGGAAGACTATTAAAATATTCAGATGATACGATCAAAAGGTAGAAAGTTAAAACTACACCCATTAAGTCTTTAGTTTCTAATTGATGTACATTGACAACCATCAGTAAAACTGAATACTTGTGTTATGATTTTAAAGCTAGAGGGGCTCTCCACAGTTGTCTAAACCTTCCACGTAACACAACTGAAGAATTTAATTTAATTTCTGCACGAAGCTCATTGTTTCTTAAGCTATCATGTACTCTGTAGAGAGCAGCTTAAACCACAGCTTAAAGTTCACAAGTGACAAAAAATCTGCTGTCTCTAAAGTAAGTTGGTCCACTGGCAAGTTACCCTCAGTTAGAGAGTTGTCTCTAAGTTCTAGTCTGCTACTGTTTGCTATAGCTGTAACTATTCAAATTTATGTATATATTTGGGTATTTGTATACTCTAAGTCACCCTTGATCTGTCATGACTACAGAGCTAAACTTAAGAAAACCACCGATCATCTGCTGCAAACTTAAAAAATATTATTTCTTTCCTGACCATTTTACAAATTATCAGTAGCATTTTGGATATTTGGAATAGCACTACTGGAAAAAGCCAGATAGCTGTTTCATTACTGCAATACGGAAAGAGGAACTCTCACCTCTCCTCTTACATATTATTTCCTACTCACCCATCCTCCTGGCTGTAGCATCATAAGGGAAGAATGAGTTCAGAAAATTTCCTCCTGTAATTCTCATACCTTTTTCCAAGGCATTGACTATCTAGAAACTATCCCTATCTTGTAAATATGATCTGCATTCTTTCTTAATCTATTCCTTATAATTGCATGTATCAAAACCTGTTAAAAATTCAGCACTTTTGATGAAGTTACTCAGTTTAGCTGCTATCGCTGACTTCATGCAGTCACAATGTGCCATTTATGTAATGCAGTACCTGCAAATGTGAAGATATACTGTTTTTATAAATAATGACTTAGAAAAATCATACCCACCAGTGAACAGATTTGAGGGGGGCTGCATTAAACCAGTCCCTTTTGATAACATAGAATAACAGATTTTTAATACAGCTAATATTAGCAAAGTTGATTAGAATGGGGGAGCAAGTTATATTTTATATACATTTGTCATGACCTTTATTAAACAATTTTACGCCTGAATAAAAGGCAGGAAAAATGTCTGGTTTATAAGAATTTATCTAACATAAAATCATATCAATTAGCATTAATTACATTATTATTTTTTATATTAGGACTATGCCCTGAGCAACTGTATCCCCTATCAGTGTTTCATTTCTACTTGAAATTGGTAGTCTATAGTTCCTTATATAAACCTTTCCAAAATTAGGGCACAGTGTTTCATAACCAAGTAATATTGCTGTCTTCACTACTATCACCTCTAGAAACATCCGTGCAGCACCTTGCAGTTCGGACAGCATTATGTACAATTTACATGAATGTGACAGATGTCAAAAATACTCAGTGACCTCAGCATAACTTGCATGTGTAGGAAGAGCTATAAAGTTACAGCAAAACAGATTTAAAATAGAAAGACTGAAGAGCCGCTGACTGACCACATATCCAGCTCTGGGCTAGTTCATGCGAGTACACTTACTGTTCATAGTTACTCTCATACAATCTTGCACATTTTTATGGGCTTTCAAACTCAAATTGTAGGTCCTTCTTCACCAAAGTGGTTGTTTACTCTCTCACTTGTAATGTTCACCCAGACAAGGGTTTTCCACAGTACGAAGATAGTAACATTCAACTGAAAACAAGGCTAATGTAAAGGTTATCCACTTTCCAATGGTACAGGACTCCTTTTCCTCCTCCACCTCCAATCCTATGAGCTTGCACATCTCCCTTATCCCAGCACTACAGGCTGCCTGTCTACATGGCAAGCTGATTCGAGAAGTTAAGTTAGGAGAGAAATATACCAGGGGGTGGGAGGTGGGTGTGTGGGCGTAGAAAAGCAAATTCTTCGCCTCTTTAGCTCCCTGAATATGCTCACTGTGAGGTCAGATGAGATCCAGTGCAAAGGAAGCGATGGGAAATACAGATTTGGAGAAAGAAGTGGACAAGAAGTCCTTTTTGGCAGCAGAAAAACTGATAATCTGAGAAACTGAACTTTTAAGTTCTACACTGGGTATCTTCAACACACTTCCTAAAGGTGTCAAAACACTTCCAAAAGGTGTCTTAAAAGGAAAAGTGCAGCTCAAAATCAGTACAATGCAGGCACTAGAGAACAGAGATATCATGGTGCAAAAAATTAAGCAAATAAAGACATATTAACTGTAAAATACAGAGTAACAAAATATGAAATTTTGTGTTTTGGTATCAGAATTCAGCCAAAATACACATCCATCAGACTTATGCCTTGATAATATTGACTTCTCCTCTTCTGCATAAGCTACCAGTGTAGCTTTTCTCCAAGTCTGCTATTTCCTCCCTGCTGTGACCAGAACAGACACAGTGATAGAGCAAAATTAAGTACAACTCAAACTCTGAGTTCCCCACTCAGGCACAGTTCTTTCCACAGACAATTCCTGACTAAAAAGCACGGGTGAGTTTGTGGGTCTCTTACCTTGATTCTGTTGTTTGTTGGACCAGACTGGAGAGAGGAGCCATTACACTGAGCTCGTGCTCTTTGGGACTGGCCTGCGACCTTCGGCAGGGGGCAGCCACTTCCATTGCGAATCTTTCCAGATGGTGCTTTGGAATCACAGTCCTAAATTAGGGGAAACGAACTTGTCACTGACTTTTTGTCAGTGATGAATGAGCATGAATCAGGATCAGAAGTCCAACCTTCACCCTTAATCTTTTTGTCCTTACAATGTGAATCAGCAGCTTTGACACCCCAGTTTAATAACAACTGCCAGAAAAGAGACAGATTCAGAGACCATTGTGACATCTGCCCTGAAATACAACAAGAGCTAAGACTTCCCAATCCTCAAGAGAAACAGAAAGAGGAGGAATTGGAGTCACAGCCCCTTGGCATGAGTCAGATTCCACCAGAAAGACAAGGGGCTGAGCCTGCCCCTCCTGCTAGCAGCTGCTGCCCAGAGAAATACAACTCCATCTGGGCAGGAGATAGGGGGGAAAGCCTTGCTCTCCCCAGTGCATCAGAGTAACTAAGTCGACAGAATTATTCTATAGCTGGGATAATCATCCTCCAAACAACAAGAAATTTAGAGAGAGGCTGAAATTGTAGATAAATGAGAAGATGAAATTCCTTTCAGGTATTAAAGTCTCACACTGAGTCAAAGTTAACAACTAACTGCTCTTATGTAGTGCCTGACCTGCAGTTTCACCTCTCAAAAGTCGTAGCACAGCAAGGACTGAACAGTCTAAAGGAGCTGCAACCAGGAGTGGTACAGATGTCTGAAGACTAGGTGTTCTCTATCTTGGAATTGCCTTCTGGTACCTCTGTCTACATCCTCCCATTTACACCTGGGTGACTCCTCTGAACTTAGAATCACCTGGTCAATCATAAACTCCTTCTACACAAAGTTACCCAAACAAACATCTGGTCCAGGCCATAATCAAGAAGAAACATCTTCAAGAAGGCTGGCCTTTGTCCTGACTGAGGACCCAGACGGAGAATTAGTCATGATGGGTCAGTGGAACATGCATCAGCAAGCTGTCACCCCTCAAAGCTTACTTGAGCAAAAGTCTCATTTGCAGAGTGCTCCAGCTCCCAGTCCCCATAAAAGAGGAGCTCTCTTTTACACTTACCACATAAAGAACAAAACCAAACCAGAAGTGAGAAATCTCAGTTACAACCACAAAACAAAAGCCTGAAGATGAAACCTACACCTACAGACCAGTGGCAAAAAAGTGACAAAAAACTCCCAAAGGGCAATGACAGAGTACTCGAAGCTAGAGGATCATTTCCTGACTCTGTCAGATAGGGCAGATGAGGTGTTTAGTACAGAGCTTCAAATATAAGAGCACTCCCTCCCCTCAGGCTGCTAACTTACCACACCAGGATACTCCTCTTCCTTCTCTAGGAAGATCTTCTCTAGCACCAGGAAAGTCAGGAAACCAATGATCACCCACAGACCCAGAAGCTTCTGCTGCTGAAAGCTCTGCCCTTCTCCTGAAGGACAAAAGAGAAATCTTCATGTCTCTATTAAGTACACATTTTTTCACACAGTTCCAAGACAAAACAATAAATGAAAATGGAAAAACTCCCTGTGAGGTAAGGAGAGTAAACACATCTCAAAGCAGATTAGTTTAACTTGCTCATTCTTGATAAAACATGTATCATCATCTTGAGACAGTCAGAGTAAGGGCTACCATCCCTTTTTCTGCACTAGCTCAACCCAGAATATTTCCTGACAACAGTGGGAATTTCCCTGAGCTCCAAAGGCAAGTGAATAGTAGTACATCAACAAAAATTCAGCAGCTATACCTACTGAGCAGCAAGCCCTGACATGCAATCTGCCATTAGTGGAGGTACAGACTCACCTTCCCCTTTCTGCCACACCTTGGCAAGTTATTAAGCCCAAAGCTATAAACTTTCTTTTCAATTACAGCCAAGTTTGTGAGATAATAATCCACTCAGCCTCACTGCAGAAATGGAAATTGCATTGCAAGGGAAGAACAGAATGACTCTGTAACAGGACTTACATGGGTCAAGGAAACCTTTATGCTTCAGGACAGTATGGCAGAAGCAAACAAGCTTGAGCAGGAAGACAGAATAATTTGGAAACCACTGCAGAAAGGGGTGAAAAAAAGAACAGCAGTTTCTGCTGACAGTGCTAGAGCTGTGAGGAAGAAAAGGACTAAAGGCCCAGGAGATTTGAAACGCCAGGACATAGGCGCAAGAAAGCCTGGAAAACCCAGGGTATTATCTTGCTCTCTCACATTTTCAGCAAGGAAATGACTTCTTGGTTACTCAACAGGTGGGATGCAGTACAACCTGCCTTCTATGATGCCAGTTTGCTGAAGCAGAGAGATACAAACATTACAGGTTTCAGCAACCCTGGCTATCTGAGGGATGAAGGAGCAACACTGATATCACAAGGTCTATGCCAACTCAAACAGCGTTTAGTTTGCTGGCAAACACAAGTTTCTGTCACCTGCATTTCCTTTTTCTTCCCCTGCTCCACCCTCCAATCTTAATTATGGCTCTACAGACAATGTTCCATGATTTCTCATGGAACAAAGATTGCAAAACATGAGCTCCCATAAATCAAAGCATCCAAGAGAGGGGCCCCAGTTACTGCCAAGAAAGAGGCTCTAGGAGCAACACTGTTATAGGGACATTTTTGTAAAAAAGATGCGCCTGATCCCCAGCTAAGGTGGTGCACACGTTCATGCACAAGACCACATACACATTCATAACCTCCCATCAGGTTAAAGAAGCATTCCCTTTCCTTACAGAAAGGACAAAGGGAAATCAACAGAGCTTTATAGGAGTCCAAGGCAAGACAGGAAAAGTCAATAGACAAGAAAATCATTTCAAGTTACTAAACATAAAGAAACCATGGCCAACTGAGGAAGCCTCTAATTTCAAAGTCTTTGGAGGATTGCTGAATACAATGATGAAGTGTGTACTTTTTTATTCTTATATCCTTCCCTAGGCATTTGCTCTTATATATTGACTGAAAAAGGATACCAGCCTAGACCAGTTTTTGGGCTGACCCAGACTGGTTGGTCTTGCGCTTTCAAGGTAGAACAGACTCAAAAAATGTAGCAATGGGCATAGCACAAGCTGCTTCCAGGCACATGAGGCTTTCATACCTGTCGTTGCACTGCATGTGTAGGCCCAGGCTTCAGGAAGCAGGTGCAGAAACACATTCCCCAGTAGTCCACCAATTGCAAAACTCAACAACTGCTTCAAACGGTGTGACCCAGCTAAAGAAAAAATAAAAGAAGAAAAAAGAAGCAAAAAAATGATCACTACTCAGCCAGGAGCCAAAACATCTCCAGCTGAGATTTTGCACAAAGAAACACAAATTGGAAGCATATGTAAAGCAAGCTTTCAAAGGAGAGAGCACAAACCAAATGAAGTGCAAGAAAAAGCCCTTGCACCGCTTGGCTAGGACAGCAGTGTGTGGGAGGGTCCGGGACCAGGCAGGGTGGACAACAGTACTCTTTGTAAAAGCTGCATCCCAGGCTTACACTTGTCAAATGACTCCCTTTCAAATTCACAGGTATGGACTAAAGCACCAAACACAGACTTTCTGTTTTAGAGAACAATGTTTCTGTGACCAGGCTCTGTTCACCATGGTGCTGTTCTGTCACATCCCAGGACATTTGGCTTCAGAAAGGCCAGTGCAGTTGGCAGGTTTACCTTCTGAACGCAGCGCAGCTCCTGTCTCAAGAGGGATCACCAGCAAGGGGAAGACCCCACTCAGACCCACCATGAAGGAACCGATGAGGGAACAGATCCAAGCATCCAGCCGCTCGCTGCTGAAAAGGTGTCCCCAGGACTCTGCCTCCTTGTCACACAGAGATCCAGAACTAGCAGCAACATGACTCCTCGGGAGCGGCTGAGCTTCACAGGCCACAATCAAAAACAAGGAGAGCGTCCCATCAAGCAGAAGTTTTTGTTTTGTCATTTCTAAGTGGTCTCAGCCGGGCTGGCTAATCTCTGAAAAGAGAAGGGGAAAGCAGTCCTGAAAACATGCTCAGCCCCTCCGTTCCACCATCCCAGAGGAAAGGCCTTGGCCACACCAACCCCTCCCTTCAGCATCTTAGCACAGGTGTGAATACGCATGAGGACCACCTGAAACTCTTTCTCTATTTCAACACAGTGCTAAAGGACAGAGAGGCTGTTTATCAACGGGGGTATGAACCTGCACATGAGACATCTCAGGAAAGCATCTGGCTTTCATTATTTCCCTTCAGGTGGGCTGGACAAGGACTTCAAGTACCCTTGTTCTTGCCCTTCAGTGTCCCAATGCTTCAGAAAAAGTTATTGACCAGAGATGCTACTCAGGTAAGTCTTCTCTTTGCCATGGAACAGCATCCATGGAACAAATTAGGATGCAAGACAGGGAACGTAACAGAGATCTGTAATCTCCTGAGTGATGAAAAGACGGGGAATGGGGTAGATTATTCACTGTCTCAACAGACACAAGTGCTGACACCCATCCACATGGAGCCAGTGAGGGTCAGCTTCAAAACAGACAAATATGACCCTTCAAGGAGGTAACTTGTGTGGTAGCACTTCTTCAAAAATTATTTTAAAAAAAAATCTACATGCACTCATCAAAAGACAGGACAAGTACTAGAAAGACAAATCTATTGATTGTTAATGGTTAAACAGCTCACATCAGACTCAGGAAATTCCCTGATATGAGAGGAGCTGGAGACTGGAAGGGTACTTAAAAGACACCATATCTACTTGTCCTGCTTTTATCATTTTGAAGAAGGATGCTGGATTAGATGGTCTCAGTCAAAATCAGCACAGCTGTTAATATGAGCCCTGCAGTCCCAAGAAATCTGGAGAAGAGGGCATGTTAGAAGAGGGAAATAAAGAGGGAAATTACGCTCATTGACAGAGATGGAAAGCAAATTACATAGAGGCTGAAGTACAAATTCTCCTTTAGTCTCCAGAATAAAAAGTGAAATGTGACAAGCAAAATTAATTTGGAAATGGGAGAAAAGAGTGGGTTAGAAAAAGATAGACCAAACAAATGTTCACAAAATAGCTTTTGAGTGAGAGGTAATAACAGCATTCACCTGAAAGCATGTAAGAAACCAGTCTAATCCCTGAAGCATTAGAGACCATCTTTGAAAATTTACAGGAGTATGGGAAGGCCACAAGAAGGCTGGAGAAGCATCATGCCTCACCTACCTTTACAAAAGGAAAAAAAAAGGTGGGAGAAGTTACACACCAGTAACTTCAATCCTCTGAAGGATTCTTGATCAAATTAAATGATCAGTTTGTAGTTACCTATAAGATAAGAAATTGATAAAGATATCAAAGCATTAAGTAACAACCAGACAGAAAGGGACCTGAAATTCTCAAGACAAAATTCTGGGTGTTGGAGCCAATCTAAGGGCTCACTGTGGATGAAAAGGGTGGTGTCCCCCACCCCTTCATGAAGAACTGCCTCTGCCTGCTCACACCAGACTCCATCAGTGAGTGGCATCAGAACAAACGAGCAGGAAAAACTACTTTTTTAATCTCTCGGCCCTTTCCTAATTTCAGTCCCTGAACAAAAACACTGCAGGAGGAAAGCCAAGCTGCAATCAAAAGCAATCAAAAAGAAATTAAGGGACAGGGTCCCATGGCTCCTGTGAAGGAGAACACCAGTCTCCAAGCACAGTGACCATGGACATCAGGAGCAGCAATGCAAGAAGGAATCAATGAAGACACTGGCTTGGCTAGTTGTGCAAGAACCACTAATGCTATCACTTTTTTTTAAACAACAAAAAAATAAAATACCTCAACACAGCAAGTTCAAATCAGCTCAGGATTTTGTGACATCTTACAGCAGTGTTTTGATCTGGCTGCAGGAACCTCACACCTACCTATAACCTACTATCAAACCAATCTCAGTAAAGGCCAGTACAAAATAGTAAACTACAGGCAGGGGAAGCAGGTGTGGAATCAAATGGAAATGACAGAACAGTAACTTCAACATGCCACAAAGAAAAAGCATATATTGATTCAGAAATTAATTCCAAGCCTGCAGGCTTATGTTGCTACAAAGAAGGTAAATGTCATCCTGGGACACAGTAGTAGTGACATTGTAGGTCTCACACAGGTGAGACTTTAGCCAACAGATCACATCCAGCCCCACATATTCTTTCTCATAAAACACATGCAAAAATCTGAGACATTGCAGTGGAAAGAAACCAAAAATTAGAGTGTAGAGAACATGACCTGGAAAAACGACCAAAGGACTTGGGTGTGTTTAGTCTTAAAAAGATAACACCAAAGGAACAGAATAGCCTGCATACATTAAAAGTCACAAAAAAGGGGGAAACTGCTCAACTTTTCTTCCACATCAGTTCAAATGGTAAACAAGATTTAGCCTGGATATCAAGAAACAAATATACATAGTGCCAAAGTGGTGATATACTGAAACAGGTTATCTACGATGCAGAATCTCCAGCACTGGTTTTTGTTGGCTTGTTTTGGTTTTGGTACTTTTTTTTTAATATAATGTTAAGAAAAAGAAACAGCTGATGCAGATACCCTTTCATTTCAAATATTAGATCCCTTCTTTGAAGTCCTTCAGCCCTACACCCCTTCCAAACCTGGAGTGGGCCTGATGAATGTCCTCATCCTTTATAATAGGATTAGACCTATAAAATGACTAAGATCTTTGTGAGGAACACACCACAAATAAATCAGAATTTAAACAACTATGCACGCCCATGAAGAAGTAACACACATCTCAGCAATGATGGGAAGCAGCACAAATCTCTTCTGCAACATTGTCACAGCTTTTGAGAATCAATCTGGAAAAATAAACACTGCTATTCATTCAACAGGTCGATATCTTGCATTTCATTCCACACGCACAACTCACTTAAGCCCCAAGGGACACCTGAAAGGGTCTTTGAGACTGAAAGGCAGTAGCACACAGGACAAAGGGCATGTCCAGGACTCTGAACAAGGTCTGCATACTTGACTTCATGTCCTTCTTCCAGCTGCAAAAGGGATCAGGTTCCTCCACAAAGGGATGGTGGTGAAAAATAAATGGGAATAAAGGTGTAGAAAACTGATTCCCCTAACTCACATTTGTGCTGGTCAACTTTCTGTGGCCCACAGATCTTTATTCTGCTGTTACTCACATGTGGACAAAACAGCATGTCTCTTTACTCCTGTGCAGCCTGACCATCATTGCATCATGCCTCAGGAACCACCCTGTACCTCATGAAATAAATTCCTCATGTTTATAAAACATCTACAAGAAACTTAGTGTATTTTCCAGGACGCACCTGAAGTGCGCTTTGTGTCCAGCTAATTACTTACAGCATATTCCCAGTATTTGCTTATTCCTAACCCATCATAACCACTTGCTCAAAAAAAAAAAAAATCATTTTTAATCTCTACAGCCCCTTTGTGTCTCCATCTCATTAGTACATTAACAAAGTCTCTAAATTCAAACTGTTTGTTCCTATGACAAATACTTAAGAAGAAGAAAATAAGCAGCAAAAATTTAGTCATAGGAAAGAACTGCTCAAGAAGAAAATAATACCCTGTCACTACAGTTGCAAAGGGTGGAGGAAGTCTCTGACTACTCTTAATTTTAGACAGCAGCATCTGTTTTAGGAACCCAGTCAGAGAACGTCTTGAGAAATTTCTAGAGAAAGTACTGCAGGTTCTCAGAGACATCTGTGGTCACAAGGCAGAGGCATAACTAGGTTTAGAGATGTGTTTTCTCAATAAGGGTTTATCACATATTTAAGAGCATGCAACTCTCTGGGAGAAAAATAGCCAGTGGGTCCTTTACTTATCAGTTTGACAATTACTCCATCTGAGATCACAGCTTCCAGCTGTGCTTTATTCACAACCTGGTGACCATTACCAATGGCAGCACTCTCCAGAGCACCATGTGTCTGAGCATTCAGGAGTCAGGTCTGCTCAGCTCTTTCTGCAAGAGCCTCAGGACTGGAATAACCACTAGGTTTTCCCAGCCCAGAATGAACAAATAAATGAGAACTTTCCATTTACATGCCCCTGAGCAGGGGCAGAGGAAGCTGCTCACCAAGCCAGGAGACCCATGGGGCTCCCAGGGCCTCCTCTCCCTCAGAGTGCTCATTGAGCACCTCTGTAGCAGGGAGTGACTGAGAAAACATGCACAAAACATAAAATGCCAAGGCAAAAACCTACTGGAAAAGAAAAAATAAAATATTGGCATGACTCTTGTTCTATCTATTACTCTCTTCCTAGATACTCTGCCTTCTCAGACCACACAGTTTCTTCTCTTTCTCAGTGCAATTGCTCACTACCACACAAGAATATTTTAGATGTTGCTGAGGGGAAAAAATTAAAAGAAAAGGCTTTTTTACAAGAGTTTTGCCTGGAAGCCAGTTACCTGGTCTTACAGTTGCAAAAGAGTACTGCGTGGAATGGAAAAAAGTTCTTTTCCAGGGAGGAAGCATAATTTTCAGCCAAAAATTCTACATGAGCCACCTCCCTTCATTAGCCCCGTGGAGAATTTTGAATTCCTCCAGGAACCCCTGACCTCGGCAGAAGCACAAAAGGTCTCCAGTACTCCCTGAGCAGACCCTTCTCTCTGAATCACTGCCCATCTCTAGCGAATGCACTGCTCTGGTGGGACCCTTCCTTTTTGCCCCATCTCTCTCATAAAAACACTCTGCACAGTCTCACATTTCTGCAAAGACAGAGTGCGCAGCTAAAAGCCGAGGATGCACAGGGTTACAAACAATATCGTATCGCAGATTACAGAGCCGGAGCAAACCTACGAGCTGAAAAGGAAGGCATGTGAAACCAACCGAGCATTAACAGAGTTCGGGAAACTACGACTGCTTCCCATCCTGCATCCTTTCATCCCTAGGATGAAAGAGCGAAGTTTGAGGACCAGCAACGGTGTTCAGTCTCTCTGGACTAGGTGGGATTTCTCTCCTCCTAGGCCACTCTCCGTGGCAGCCCAAAGCACAGGCCGGGCAAACCGCCCCGCTCCCGCCCCGTCCGCGGTGCCGCTGCCCTCGCCCGGGCCGGGCTCCGGCCCCTCTCTCACCTCTGGCGATTAACGCCGCGGGCCCGCTCGTGTCATTGTCTCTCACATCGCGGCGGATGGGACAGACAGGGCGGGTTTTCCATTAGAGGAACGCTGAGCGATGCAAAGAGACGTATTTGCCGCGGGGCGAATTAGTACTGAACGCTGTTCACGCACCTTACTGGGGCAGCACTAAGTCGCCGCCCGGGGTCCCTGTGCCACTGTGGCCGCGCAGACCCGGCCTCCCCACTCCGCGGGTCCCGCGGGGCAGCCCCTGCGCCGAGACCTTCTCTCGGCATCGCCTGCCGGAGGAGGGACTTCCAAAACTTTCTCGACTGCGTCCCGCGGGGACTGAGCTCGCAGCCCCGGGCACGGCTGCAGAGGCAGCCGCACGGCTCCGTTGCCCCGGCGAGCTGCGGCAAAGGCGGGCTGCAAGAGGGGACGCGGCCCCGGGAGCCCCGGGGCAGTCGGCGCCCCAGAGCGGACGGCGCGCAGTCCACGGTCCCGCCGGGCCGGGACACGGCTGCCGGCAGCAGCGGCCCCGCC
>VZTX01021292.1:0-207685 GCA_013400915.1 Pardalotus punctatus | reverse complement strand
CCGCCGGGCACCCGCCGCCGTCGCGCTGCGCTTCCGGCCCCCGCCGCCGTGTCCAGCCGGGCCGGCGAGGCCGGAGCGGGGCTCCCGGTGGGCACGTCCACACGGCGGAAACAAAGTCCTGGGACACAGCCCCTCGCGGCTCGTAGGCGGTGAGGGGTCTGGACGCATCCCCGGCACAGGGTGCTGGCGCAGAAACGCGCCTGCTGCCGAGACCTGGACTTCTGGAACGGCCTTGTTGAGATTTTTTTGCTTTATTTTTTAAGCTCCCTAAATGGATTATAAATTCTTTTGGCTACAGATGTGTAGAGACAAGCACAGTGTGAAACCGGTTTTTGAGCAGAATTTCTGGAAGTTGTTAGAGCGGAAGAAAGTGTGGCTGAGGGCTGAGCCTCGAAATGCCTTTAGAAGTACAATGGTTTTTAAACAAACTTGCCTCCTCCTCACGGGTTCGTTGCAACCTTCGTGATGACTTGTGACACCCCAGAGCTCCCCAAGCACTGGTGTCCTAGTGGTGAAGCCTAACCACGGTTCTTACAGAGATTTGCAGAAACTGCATGTGCTTAGGAAACTAGGTCAGAAGAGGGTAGAGATTTACCTTTCTACAAGCCAATCTAGGTTGGACCTATATTGTTTCCCATAGACACTTCCCAAAATGTACTCCTGTACCTTTAAGATCCATCCTTTACCATTTTCCCCGAGACACAGAACTTGCTTCTTGCTCCTGTTTTCGGAATGAATCCTATTTCCCAAGAAGGCAGTGCTGATGTTGGTGCTTCTTGCTACGGTTTTACCCGAGTCTCATTACATCATACCAATGTCATGCCCTGGAGCAGGAGTTAGGAATAAAGTCAGCCGCAGTCGCTTGCAATGATTTAGCTGCTCTTTCTGCATTCATGTGACAGCAGCACAGTCCTACAGGCTACTGCGCTGCAAATGCAGTTAAAGATCACTTGTATCTTTCTCACTTACAAGCAGAATGTTTATATAGGAAGCTGAATTCTGAAAGCAAATTTTTAAGAGAAAGTATTTTGCATTTTGTTCTCAAATTGTACAATTTATGGTTCTTGTGTTCCACAGCTGCCTTCCTACTGCTTGAATAACTATCATCAGCCTTCCTGAGCCTTGCTCCAGTGACACAGTTCCCTGTGCCGATAGATCATGGCTGTGATTATCACAGTTACAACAGGCATCCCCTCAGGTAAACCAAACCACACCAAGAATTTAAACTATTGCAATCGGTAGTGATACCATGGTCTTAGAGAAATGAGTGGCAGTTTGCTTTTGACTTCAGTGATGCAGGAATTCACTCCAAGGCTCTCAGTTTTTATGACATCCTGCTCTAAGTCAACACAGGAAGAATTCTGGATTAAGTGTTCACTCAGTAGCTCATGCCATCAGTTGCCAGCTGCTAGTACACTGTGCATCCAGTGGAGCTTTTACACAGTTGGTGGCTGCGTAGTGAATTTTCAGTGATAGTCTAGATATCCATATGAAAAATCAGGGATCTGGGACCTTCCTCTGTCTTCCCCAAGCTACAGAATCACTTCAACATGATTTATTTGAAAATGACATTTAGGTTTCTATATTCTTTACTGAATTATTTCCTCAGCTGAGGGAAAAAGTCGAGATCACTTTTAAAGGCGGACTAGCAAAACCAGTCACTATATATTCAGCTCTCTTTGACTTGTAACTGATGTTCTTGCCTCTCTGATGTCCTTACTTAACTGTCTGGAGTGCTTACCCTTATTTACAACCTTTGTGGTCTCTTGTATCGTTCTCACAGGAGTGGGACAATGATGGAACTGAGAGAGATTTCCAGACAAGAATTTAAAAAAAAAAAAAGTAAACCCATTATAATTCAGTGGCACCCATGAAGGCAGAGACATGGGGTATATAGCTCATGTACAGCCCCCAAAGGCTGGCAGGTTGTACATCCACAAAAGGCAAGAAATAGCAGTGGAGCACAGCACAAACATTGGACAATTAATTTGATTACTGAAAAATTAAGTCACTTGAAAGTATTAGTAAATTAATTACAAATGCTACATACATATTGATGATGATACTATTACTATTATTGTTATTGTTATTATTAGTAGTAGTATTAGTATTGTCTTACTTTAATTGATGAAGGAGTATATTATTAGCTGGGTCACCCATGTGGAAAATCCGTTCACAGCATTCCGTCTGAAANTAAAAAACCGGTTCACAATATTCCATTAAAAAAAAAAAAAAAAAAAAAAAAAAAAAAAAAAAAGAGAGAAGAAGAAATGTAAAAGGAAACCCGACAAATCAGTTATGCCCACTCTCCCGGCTGGCTCCTGAGGCGCGCGGGCGCTCGGGAGCATCCCTCCGGAGCTGCAGGATCTGCAGTGGCGCGAAGGCCCCGCGCGGCGGCGCTGCCCGCCCGCCGAACGGCGCCGCCGGGCCCCGCGGGCCGGGCAGGAGTGTCCGCAGGGGAAACGGGAATCCCGCCCGCAGGGAAGCGGGTGTGACCTGGTGGGTTGGATCCCATCTTTCGGACACAAGCAGCTGAACCCCGTGTAAGGCACCGGGGAAGTCATGGCACCTGGCTGGCGCCGCAGGTGAGGGCTGAGGGCGGGAGCGGCCCCTGGAGTGCCCGGCCGGGAGCGGGAGGTGAGGCGGCAGGGCTGGCGCCCAGTCCCCACCAACGCGACGTGTTGTGCTGGCAGGACACGAGCAACCCGAGCCCAGGGATGGTGCCGCACCTTCCCCCGGTCACTCCGGCGCCATGGGAGGCTTTCCTTTAGCCAGGCACAGCCTCGAGTGTCTCAGAAAGCCTGGCAAGCTTCTGCTGTGGCTGAAGGACGGGTGTCCTGCAGAGGAGTCTGGCTCCTTTGCCACCGCAGGGGGGTGGTCTTCCCTAGAGAGACGTTTTGACAGCTGAATTTCCACCACATAACTTGCTAATGAAGGGGTCAGAGTGGCTTAGTAAATTCATGCTTCCTCTCACCTAATGGTGCTCTCTGTGCTCTGTCCCCAGGACCTTCTGCAACATACCTTTTCTTGTCGTACAGTAAGAAGCTCACTATGGAAAAAGGGTGGGCATAAGTGGTGCCCTGGAACTGCACTAACTGCAGAGAGAAGGTACCAGAGCCCCAGCAAAATCTCTGGAAAGGTCACATCAAAACATCTCTGGAATGCCTGCATGTGTAAGACTTGATGTGAAGCAGGGGCACAGGCAAGCTGAGAAACAGCGGAAGACCATGAATGTGGACCGGGCAGAAAGATTTTTAAATTTCCCAGTAAAGGTGGTCAGGCATGGGAAGAGATGTCCAAAGTTTCTATGGTATCTCTTGGAGATTTTCAGCAGTTCAGCTGGCATCAACCTTGAGCAACTTGATCTACTTGTAAAACTGTGAGCAAGAGACTGGACAAAAAGACCTCCTAAAGGTCCATGTCAACCTTATGTTTTCTATGATCCTCTGTTCAGAAAAAAACGAACTGTATGAAGGGGTAAGTGAATCAGAGGGAGCCCTCAAAGTGTGTGAACAGAGCTGTGAGGCCCCGGCAGAGGCATTTTTGCCCACTGTTTGGTGGGGGCCAAATGCAGTAACACTGTTGCCTGGAAGTCCTGCTCTGACTCATCCCAGGAGACATTTCTGCAAGGCACAACAGAAAAGGAGAAGTGACTGCTGAGCCCTGAAGGGGAGAGGGGGAGGGGAGCTGGCCCCATGGAAGCTCAAAACAGGGAATTTTAGTCTTACTCATCATATTATTTTTGTATTTGGGTTTTCAGATGTAAAGATCAGTATTCTTGTCAGCGTATTAACTCTGTGTACACCTCAAGTTTGTCCACTAGCCGCAGTGACCCCTTTTATGCCTGACTCCACACACAGACACACAACTTCCAGCTGGGAGCTCAGTCTGACTAGCACTTTACTAGTGTTTGTAAGGAGTAATTGAACTGCCTGGTCAGTGGCATTTAATCTAGGTGGAATTCAGTGTCATTCTGGAGAAAGAAGAAAAAAGATGGGCCTGGTCTCGGAAAGATAAAGCCAGAGAGCAGGTTAGGGCAGATGAGTGAAATGTGGCAGATGATAAAGACGTGGCAGATGAACAATGGAGGATTTACAAAAATTGAATGGAGATTCATGCTGAAAAGGTGATTTACCTCATCTTAGCAAATGTAAGCAGGAAATGGAAGGGAAATCTATGTGATTGTGAAAAACAAACAGTGCTAGAAGATCTAGAAGAATTTAAATATCTAGCAGAAGACCAGCATGTATTTTTTTCATTGCTGAAGCTTCAGACTTAAATAGTGAGGCCACAATACTACCCTACAAAACTGGGTGTGTTTTCTGTTTTGTGTTTGATACACAATGGTCTTTGTCTTAGATCTAAATGTAGTTAATGGGGGATTCTGTGAAAGAAGGTTTTCTTATGTTTTTCAGTGCTCAATAATTAAAAACCTGATTGCTATAACCTAGCACATCTTCATGTCTCCAGGGCAGAGGCCCAGCTCTGGTTCCTGACCTTCAGCTGGCAGAGGACAGGCTGCAGTTCTGCGTGCATGTTTCAGTATCAGTGCTATAGGCATACACAGACTTCATAACCAATATTCACACTTTCATTCTCTGCATGGAGTGAGATCTACCTCCCTCCCTAGTGAGGGCCATATTCTGAATGCTGGTGCCGAGATTCACACTCTCAGCTACTGCAAGGAGTGAGACCTGTGCTGTCACTCACCTTGATTACTGTAGGGTTCACACTGTACAGAGCTATCTACCCTAGGAAGTGGAATAACCATCACTTGGCAGAGTTGTAAGAGTAGTAGCTGTAAGGCATGGTGTGAAGAGAAGGTTTAAATATCAGGCCTCTGTAATGAAGGGGTTGATGGAGTGCAAAAGGATCTCCAAAGCTACTACTGTGGTTCAGGATAATGCCCACCTCAAGCCAGCAGAGACAGAATTAGATTTTCCAGCTGCTTAAATTCAGGAGGATCCTTTATTAGCATTGGCCACTCAAATTTTAAGTGCAGTTATTGCAGCCTAGTCTAGTTTTCTTCTAATGAGGAAGTCACAACAGTATAGAGGTCAGTGGTTTACAGTCTTCTTCCAGACTCTTGATGAATCTATGCAGTCTCCATTTGGGTAAAACACAGAACGACTCAGCAGGTCGGTACAAGTAGCTCTATAAAAGACCAAGGAGGACATCTCTTGCTGTGTTTCAGTCTGACATGCCGCATTATGAAACAAGTTCTGACGGATGGAAGAAAACTATGAGATCAGGGTTTTTCCATTTCTGTTTGTCTAAGGTGACAGAAGTTGTATAAAGCTGGCACTAAAAAAAGTGCAATTGATAGCTAAGTTCATCCAAGGTACTCAAAGTAGGTGGGGAAAGCCCTTTTTTTTCTTTTCTTGTTGACAAAGAAGCCCAGGACTGGAGCAATAGTGGGAGTGTCACAGGCAAGACTGAAACTTAGTGGCAGACATTATAGAGGAGGATTCAGAAGAAGAATAGCAAAGGGAATTGTCACTGAATCACAACTAACGTTCACAAGAACACGTTACCAATAATCTGAGGAAACTTGGTGTTTAACCAAAACAGAATAATTCACATGCAACATCAAGATGAGAAACCCAGTACACAACAATGGTTTCTTGGTGCTATGATCAAGGATAGAAATGCACAAGCATAGTAAATTTAGAAGAGAATCAAGAGGACTAGTAGAAGAAGGAAACAAGCAGCTTGGGACAAGAAAGATTGTGTAGAGTCCGATGCAAAGTATGCCTTAGGAGGAGAAAAGTGGGATGCAGGCACAGAATCTCAAAGATGAGGTCTGTAAAACTGATATGAGTTGGATAGAGATATCACTATCAGATACAATAGTAATAAACATGTCTGAGGAAAGCTGCAAGACACAGTACTGCTAAATCCCTTTTTACCCCACAACTTCATATTAGGTGTTTTGTATTTTACCTTTTGTTTTGTGTTCTCAGCAGCCAAACCTCGTGGCATACTGAGAGGTCCTGTGGAATCTCAGAATCTCTTTGTTTCAGAAGTTTTTTATTAGGAAGCTTGAAAAATTTGGAAATGTGAAACTGACAAAATTGAAAAAACAAAACACAAAAATAAGAACCCCAAGTTAATATTGCAAGGATCTAAAAATGTTTAAACCAGCCATGACATTTTTAGGTTCATCCCATTTTTCTGAGTTTCACAAATTTTGCATTATTATAAATGGACTATGCTCTGAACACAGTGCTTTTCCCAGCTCAGGCATTTACTTGCACTGTGGAAATGCATCTGGAGGTTGGCAGAGCCAGTGGCCCCACAAAGATCACAGATCCTGAGTTTGAAGGCTTATCTACCATCCTCATTCCTTGCTATTGCCACAGACCTCTTCTCAGCAGTCTGGAGCTTTGCTCCCCTCATGCTGGGCTTGTCCTACACAGCTGCCCACCCCTGATAACACAGCTGAGGACCCCAGAGGAAGTTGTACACGATGCTTTTGTCAACACTCCTGCCCACATAGACCATCTCCCGTCTCCTTTGTTACTGTAAATTGACATCAGAGCTGCTGAATCATGATAGGGGAGTCACGAAAATGTTATTTATGTTGTAGAAACAATGCCCCCCTCCCTCTCATTGTTTCCTGCCTGTGTCAAAATGGAGTCACTGATTTTTGTCCTGGCTCTTCCTGCACTGGTGCTTGAGGTGAAGCACTCTGAGACCTCCTCCTTCAGGCTGGGATAAAATCCATACACCGACACAACCAATATTAGACCCTTGCTGAGCAGACCCTGTCTGGACAGTTCACCATGAAAAGCCATTGGGAACCAGTTTCTAAGAGATCTGCCTACAAGGTCAGAGCCCCAAGGGAGTTTTTCAAATGAAACACTGCACGTTTGAAAAGCTGACCTCCCACACAGAGTCACTACAAAATTTGCACTACAAAAATATTTTGTTAGGGTGCTTAGTTGCAACAGGCTTTATTCACAAGCCTGTAGATGGAGCTGAACTATGTTTGCCTTTTCAGCACTGTAACAGAGTTCCCAATAAACCACAGCTGAGGAGAGAAAACAGTGCTGTATCTAGAAAGAGGTGCATTGAACAGGATGACTTGGAAAGCATTAAACAACACAGAAAGATACAAGAAGGACGTAAAAACGACAAGAAAGAGGCAGGAGGAGACACTGATGACCAGAGACAAGAAGTTACCAAAACATTAAGAATACACAAGAACAAGAGTATGTTATATCAAAGGGAATGTCTGAGAGGCCTGGCAAAACACAAGGAAAGTTAGAGATCATTAGCAAGCCATCCAAAAACTTCATGATGATCAAAATTTTCTGTATATAAAGACACAAGCATTTAAAAGTTTTATGTACACATAAATACTTTTCAAAGCTGTATTTTCATACCCAGTGAGATTTAACTTTCCTTCTTTGAACTTATACATAGACTCCATATAGATTTGCCATAGTATTCAGGGGAAACTTGCAGACCTTCACTGTATACAAAATTTACCAGGAAAAAATACCTATTGATCTCATGCAGAAATTCAATTTTAAACTATGACATCATAGAAAAATCTAGGAAAATTCACAAATTAACTAATTTAATTCTCAAATGAAAAGAAAGTTGTAATTTCTTTCACCAGGATCCTGTTCCTCTGCTGTTCTCTTCCAAATTCTTATTTTCCAACCAACAAACAAAGTTGCACTCTGAAAGAAAATATGGAAAAGCAATAAAAATTTCAGTTCTTCATTTGTTGATTCTTCCCCACTAACTATGACTCACCCTAAGATTATAAAATGCGTAATGAATTCAAAATAACAAACTATTCTGGAATTATTACATAATGTAGCCAACACAAATCATTGACTTTTAAGGCATTACAAAATTGTTATTGTTGCTATATTATTGTAGCAGTAGGTGAAAACAACATTTGGTTGAAATTATACCTGTGCAAAAAAAAAATCCTGTAATGTATTTGGCAATCAAAAGCAAAAAGTGAAAGACAGAACCTATAGAAAAAATTATTGGAGAGAAAAGAAGATAGATTTTAAAAATATGCTAGTGACTTACATTAACTGTGTAACTTAGGTCATGTGAAAAGAATTTTTTTTAACAACAAATGAAATCATCTTTCTTGCTCAATTCAGCTACCATTGTTTGGCTCATAACACACTAAAACAGGGCAAAATTAAAAATACTTACATAGTCATTACTTAAGTGTCTAGTTAAAAACAGACCATAAAACTCTGCATAAACTTCCCTATCATGTGCTTTATGTATTTTATAGTTACAAACATATCCATCCCAATTCTATTGCAAAAACCTCCTGTTGTACCACTGTTATACAAATGTTTATAGAACTGTGCTGAAATGTCACTGGCTCTTGAACTACAATCCCTTTGCAATTGTTAGCCTATGCTAAGTAAGGCTGACCCCACTTTTGCCACTGCATTTCCATTAAATGTAGGGGAGATTCAAGACCAATTGGGTGATTTATGACCCATAACTGGTAAAGGGTGAGTGGCAGCAAGGACAGAGGGAGGAAGTCCTTCACTGGAATCTTCTTTTTTTCCTGGACTTGCATGTTTTTTAAGGTCTGTAGCACAGTTTCAGCTGACTTTTCATTGTGGTAATACCATTTAGTGCTGGTATTGCTGCTTTTTTTTTTATTAACAGATCTCAAAACACTTTTGTTTAGACACAGTGTTTTACTTCAAACAAGGCACTAAACACATGCCTGCCATGACCAACAGGGAAAATAAAGCCATAGAGGTGCAAGTGGCCAGCTAATGAGTCAAGGAGTCAGAAAATTATCCAAATATCCTGGATTACAAGCCAAACCCTAAACAGTGGATTATGCTCTCCTGTGTCAGCATTTGCAATTCCATTTTCTCTCATGAGATCTGCCTTTCCACAAATGTAAGTCAGAGGTTACAGTTAGCTAAAGTGACATTTCTGCAAGTATTTGAAGACTGAAAGAGAGCACCAAAGGTAGTAGAAGAGGTGGTCAGGGAAAGAGCACAGTGATGGCCACATCACCTGGCTTTAATACAAAGACAGGTAAAGACAAAGGAAAATTTTAGAGTTTGAAGAGTGATATTATTGGAAGCAGCAGATTAGTCACCTTTCATGTTGGGTAGGAGTTATTTATAGTTCTTTGTTTTCCACATGGTCTGCTGTGGGACTTTGACAGAAAACACATGGTTTCTATGTCTGGCAACATGGAGAAGATGACAGACTGGACTTAAAAGCCAGATGAGTCTTCCGACCTCTGATTTTGCCAGTGCAATTAATTGTTTTCCAGCTGCAGCTCTTCAAAAAACTTCCATTGTGTATCTTTGGTAGTTTATAATAGGATAAAATAAAAGGTTTTCAATTTGGATTGAATATTCTTGCCCATTGAGTTGCCATGAAATTTATCCAGTTACACATGCAACATTTACCTTGAATTTTTTCCTCAGAATTAATTTGAAATTGGTCATATTATGAGCAGGAAATCAGGATGGCCCCAGTACAGACTTGTCACAAAGTCTCTAAAATTTTAGCTTGTGTTTATCAACTGCTTAGTAGTCTCTATTCCTAAGGGACTGAGAGGATAAGCAGATGATCTGCAAAGCAAAACTATAGTACTTGAGGCTTGATGGGTGATGAGCATTTTGGCCCAGAGACATGTACAGTCTTGCCTGTTATTTGTTTCCTCTAACAATTATGACACACATCTATCACTCAATAAATTGGCTGCAAAACAGCTGTTCCTGGACATCATATGCCTATCCTAGGATGGGTTTTGTCATGCAATTGAAACCACTGTTGAACATAGGAACAGTTCAATTATTTGGATAACACTGAGGAAAATGGTAGCTTGACAGGTCATTCAAATACAAAGGACAGGACTGTTTCTGTTACAGGATGGATGCAAGTTCAAATTAGAAAAGGTGAGGCAGAGACTGATATCTGAAAAGGCCTTTTGCCTGAGAGACTATTTAAGAAGCACAGAATTTTAAAGCCACCCACATCTGTCATGAAGGAGCTGCTTTTTCAAAGTCTGCTAAAAGGGGGCTGGCCCTGCTAACACGCAAGGAGATGGTCTCAATGCACTGATGGTTCTTTCCATCCAAATTTCCTGTGTGTGTCACAGCTGCTGATCTGTGCAGCTGTCTCTGGTGGTTTGTTGGGCTTTTTTTTTTGCCTACCCCATCTCATGTTTATAGACAGTTATCATTTTATGCTACATATCAGGGAAATAAAGAGTAAGAAATACTGTTCTGATTTCTGCAACGTATTGATAATTAAATCCTCAACAGCCAAGTATCTGTCCTGTTTGTTAGCGATAGTAAACATAGTAAATACCAACACATTCTTACTCAGACAAAACTTTACCCATGAGTTTTAAATTTTCTTTTGTTTTCTTTTTGTTCTCCAGGCTTATACAGTCAGGGATTTATCCCCTGCCAAAAGCTTTAGGAGGTCCCACTCCAGGGAACTCCAATAAACACCTCTCTTCCCCCTATATAGATGAGTTACAGAGAATGCATAAAACAGTAAAATCAGTTTCCCTACTTATTTGTGGAGTTCAACAAATTTAAATTCATATGTGGGGTGATGTGACTGTGTAGCAAGTGAACTTTAAGGGGACTGCTAATTTTAAGGGGACTGCTGCCAGCAACACATATATATTTGGGTGCAATACATATAGTCCCCTGGGACACGGGGGGACACTGGTTTTAGTCATGGGTGCCTTCCAGCAGACTGGAGCAGGTGCTATCACCCTCTGATTCCTTCAGCTTTCTCTCATCTCATGCAGCAGTTTTTAGTCAAATTCATTTCTTATCACCCAGAGGTAAAGACAACAGCCTGAGACAGAAAAGAAATGACTGATGAAAAGCCCTTCCAAAGCTCACATACTGTGTCACGGAGTAGATTGGCACTGGTTTGTGAGAGTATTGCTCCATAATTTTTAGTCCTTGTGCTGCCCACCCATCTCATGTTCATGTCATCCTCCTTTTCCTGTTCGATTCTTTGGGCAGATAGACCCCAGTTGCTGAGTGTTGCCTCAGTGTAAAATAACACGTGGTGCCTGTGGTGTGGGAAGGAAGCTGGCTGTGAGAGATAAAGGTCTGAGGTTAAGAGCAGACCGACTGTTATGCTCCTGGGGCTTTGCTGCTCTTTGTATAACCTTGGTGTGGCTGAGTGATACAAATCAGCACTACCTTTCTGATAAAATCCATCTACCAGAGGAAAGCAGCAGCCATACCTCCACATCTTTTTGTAGTTTATTAGTCCTGCTGTTCCAAAGGGTCTGCATGGGTCAAAGGTTAGTTTTCCATTATACTACTGGAAGACAGCAAGCCAGTTTGGTTGGGGCTCAGGGATTTAGGAAATAACCTGAACAAAAAAAATTTATCAGAGAACTTGCAAGAAACAAAAGCTGTCAGGGAAATTCCAAGATTGGCAAAGAAAAGAACAGTCACTGAGAATGTTTGTGCAAAACCACCATCTTCTTCCTTCCCACAAGGATTAGGACAACTCACTTTGAAAGAGAAAGAAAGAATCAAGACTGTAAGAAACATTTCACCCAGCTGTCCCTCTCTGCAAAGCCCCATTGCTCTACTTCACCCAAAGCAGCAGGCAGAAATGCAAAATCATGCCATTTGTGATCTACAGAAACAAAGCTCGGTGTTTGCATGGGTGGGGGAGAGAGACAGTCAAGCTTATCACCAACTGGAAAAAATGCAGAATAGAAATGCACTGGTTGCCTTTTAAATTTTTTTTCTTTTTAATTATTTTTTCTCTTTGTGCAAACCTTAATTCTTTTTCTTCACAGGAAGTACAAATCCTAAATGAAGCTTCATTGCACATAGCAACAGAGATCAAGCCATAGTTTTGAAGACTAGAGAACGAAAGTAATGGGTCTGGAAGGTGCTGCACCAAAATCAATCTTTAACTCTTCAGTGAAAAACAGTAATTAAAATTAAGTCAGGAAGCATGGAAAAACCAGATAAGATCTGAGATTATCTCCTCAAAATATTTCTTAGCCTATCTTAAGAAAATTATTCTACCTGATTTTCTGAAGTTCTATGCAGTAAAGAAAGTTCTTACATTCCTGAGGGCTATAGAATAAGCAAGTGAGGGTTTACCAGGCAGGTCTATGGCAGCTGCAGTCTCTTCCTTTGCAATGTCCAGAGCAGAACAGACATTGTCCTTAGACAACCTTGTCCAACCATTCTATCATCTGATTCAGACTCAAGCTGGCTGCTCAAAGGGAAAAAGTACTGTGGCCATCTGCATAATTGAAACCTGAGGCAAGCAGAATGTTAAATAAGTCAAGAACTGCAAAAAATTTTCACAAAGAAGGGAAACAAAAATCTGCTTTTTCTCTGAGGTCAGCTCTGTCCTGAACACCGCTCTAGCTCTGTCACATAATCCTGACATAAGGAAGTTACTCCCTCTAAGAAAATTTGGTGGAACCAGAATGGAATTGGCATGTAGAAACCCCGTAATTCAAAACACACCATTTGCATATTTTAGATACTGATTTTGTTAAAGTTCTAATAAAGTTCTACTGATCCTATAAAATACTTTATAGATCATATCCAGTGCTGAAGATTATATTATTTATTGGTAAAATAACTAGTAGTCTAAATGTTCCAATAAGTGCAGGGAAAATCAAGAGAGCTCAAGACCTGTGAAAGTCAAGTCTGACATGTGTAAGGGAACAAACTTTCTGCCTTTCACACTGTAGAAACGGTAAGCAATGAAATTAAACAAAATTATGATTCAATTGATGTAATAAAAATATGCTTTGACCTAAGGTTGAATTGATAAATTGATGGACTAAAATAAATGTTATGCTGAAAGTGATGAAACTGTGTTTTGAATTTTCAGCCTTCCTTTTGTTTTTCTTTCTCCATTGTTCCAATTCTTTTTTGGTCTTTCAGTTTTGTCAATGAATACAAACAAACAAACAGCAGAATAACCAAATAAATCTGAACCATATTTCACAAAAGGAGATCTAAAGTGTTCTAGCTTAGCAAAATTAGGTTATGAGGAGTTAAAAGAAGCTGCTGACTGGTAAAAGTACAGTAAAGATACCAAATAAGCAGAATGAAAACCTTGCCAGTGAATTTAAGAGAACAAATGAAAGGACAGGATGAAGTGTACAGGGCAATTTTAAAAGCCAGATGGGTTAGAAGCAAGAATGTGTGTTATAGAACGGCTACTGGAGAAACCGTGCTTCCTCTTCTTCTCAGAGAAGGTCCATAAATCAAAGCATTTATGGGCTTTACCTAAAGCCTCCTATGCTCTTGGTAACAACAGCTGAAAGGAAAACCAGAGAAGCCAGCTCAGAGACTGGCCAGGAAGAGCCATACACAGGAGGGATAGCAGCAGCTTGCACCTTTGAAAAAGTTCTCTCTCAAAAAACTGTAAGAAATTATTGATTGAAATCCAATCAAATGTAACTAATGTGGCCTCCTGTAGGACAGATTTAGTTCTCCAAATCACTTTTCATGTGCATATTTTAAAGACTGCTTCAATCTGCACCCACATGATGCAGTTTAATACAGTATCTATAAGACATATCTTTGTTCACAGAGGCTGTTTTTTCTAGTTTTAAGGGCAATTTTGACTTGCAAAGAGCTATGTCAAATCCTATCAAAGTTTTTTCCAACAAGAGGCACGGAAAAAGTCTGACAACAGGAATCTGTCAGTTTCCAAAGCGCTTAAAACTCACTAGTCCTGAACACTTTCTGGGTTTATTTGCATAAAATGCACCCCTTTCCATCTATTTCGTGCCTCACACATTAGATTATTTTCATACTGCATATTAGACCACTAATAAGGCACAAATTTCGGAGAGCATGATCTAGTGTAAGAAGCGCACTGAGTTTAGGACTGAAACCCCCTGGTTTCCCACATCATCTTCATTGGCTCTACGTTTTAGTGCAATAAAAATTAATGATAGTGTGTGATTTTTCCACCCAGACTTAAATTTCTATCTGCAGAAGTTAATAACACTCAGTTTGGACAGGTCATAAGGGAAAAAAATAAATCTCAATAAATATTAAGCACAAAACAGATTTAGACAAATCATCAGAACTCTGGAAAGAAGCTGAAAGCCAATTGTGACTTGTAGTGAAAGTTGAATACAATAAATGAGGAAGAACTGGTAGAACAGTTTTTTTCTAAATGTTTGGTTTCCATATGGAACTCCAGTATGTATTTTCACAGTAAAAAACATGATAAGAATCTCTTCCTTGCTCAGAGTAGGCTAATGTTTGTGTTTATATGCCTAGGAGTTCCAGAAGTCCATGCACAAAATTCCCAAAGGGACAGAATTCCATGCTGACCTCAAAATGAAGTGAGCTAGTGATGATTTTTTTTTTTGAGTGTGAATGCCCAGTGGTAAGACATATCTTATGCTGATTTGTCCCCCCCCAAGAAAAAAATCACCAAGCTCTCCATGCAAAATCTGTGACAAGTGAGTGAATCAGGACATTTATTAGAAACAAACAGGATCACTCATATTTTGCTTAGTCTGATACAAAGATAAATGGTAACTATCATAGTTTTCAGGAGAAAAGACATGATCAGCACAACAACATTCTGACCAGTAAACTTCAAGATTCTAATAACATTTTTAGAAGTTTGAAAATAGCCAACAGACAGAATAACCAGCAGGAAGAGAGAGATGTTAGATCAAAACGAGGAGAATATGGATACGTTAACTTTGGAACTAGTCACATTGCTAACCTCTGAGCACAACTGAAATGAAAATTTATTTCAACTCAAGAAAAAACCCACAGTTGTGAGCTTTAGAAAAATTCCAAAGTGTGTGTTGTTAAGAGAGTTAATGCAATGAGGGGAGTTACAAGACAAACTGACGTTGTCTGCTGAATGACTGTGCAAAACAGAAGCAATCTCTATAGAATGAGTTACTTCAGAATGAAGTATAATGATATTTTCATTTTGGACTAGGTATTTTCAAAATTAATCTGTGCTGGAAGTGTTATAAATTCTATTCCAAAGCAATCTGGAGAACAGAAATCTGGATAGAAATCTCTCCATAGTAAAGCTGGAGGTAAAATATTCGATATAATTTCAGTAGAGCTACATTTCCATTTGCTCTAGATTAGGTTCAATTTATTGTGACACAGAAAGAAGAGACTTGAGAGCTAGTGACAGAGAAAGCATTCATCCATTCTGCTGGACAACCTATTTGTCTATAATCCACATCCAGGCAAGATCACTTGAAGATTCTTCACAGAATTTTGCTGCTTTAGTAAAACCAAACCAACTTTCTAGAGATAGTTGTCCAATGTTCTGAAGACATTTTCTTCAAGTCTATGGTATAGGACTTCCAGCACTCCTGCAATACAGCTCTTAATATCCTTCAACTCCCACTAATGCTGAGGACTGGATTCAGAAATCTCACTGCTTTTCTCAGTTTGGTTGAAGTTAAAAGAATAATTGACTTTTAGTGGTTGAATAAAAAAATAAAATAACAACATGGAAAAAAAAACCCCAAAAAACAAAGATCCCGAATAAACAAAATACCCACCAAAAAAACAAAACAAACCAAACAAAAAACAAACAAAAGACAAAAAACCAAAACCAAAGCCAAACAAACAAAGAAAAACAACAAAAAACCAAACCAAATAAAAAACAAAAAAAACCACCAAAAATGAAAAACAAAACAAAATAAACAAAAACAACAAAAAAGACCACCAAAAGCACAAAACAAACAAAACCAACAACAAAACACCAAAAACCAAACAAAAATAAAACCACAACTACAAGAACAACAACAAAAACAAAACAAAACAAAAAACAAAACAAAAAACAAAACAAAACAAAACAAAAAACAAAACAAAACAAAACAAAAAAGGGAAAGGAAAGCTAGGTAATTCATTTTCACTCTAAATATTGACCAAACAATTCCAAGAATTCAAAAAGAATTTAGAAATAGTTTGGTTTCCATGACCAGATCTTCAAATCTGCCTTTATTGGACAACTGAAACATCTTTCAGAAACATAATGCCTAAATCTAGTCTCAGTAGCTAACATCAATTTCCACTCCTGATCCTCTCCTGCCTTCCTATTATTGCACTTCTTTTGAGGGAATTTCTCTAATTAAGAAATCCTGCTTTTTTAATGTATAATCCTCTACTAAACTTTTACTTGCCCATCATCCAGCATATAAATTTGCATTTTTCCCCTTTGGCTTTGCAGAATAAATTTTCAAGATGATTTTAGTACGCAAAAACAACAAAAAACATTCTCAAATTTAAAACATTTTTGCATGTTGTCTCTCTTTTCTCTTTTGTCTGTTGTGGAATATCCTGTTCTTCTCTTTCAGCCATTCTTAGTTCTACTCCATACCCCACAGCACCCCCAAGAAACTGTTTCCTGCTTGAGAGCAGTCCATCATGCACCTCTTTTTCTATGCAGAAAGCACCTCTATTCTCTGAAAACTTACGGTACACTCCGTTTTCTGCAACCATGAGTGTGAGAAATAATTTTTCTTTTTCAGTGCAAAAACCATCCAAATCACAAGATATACAGATAAATCTCTCCTCTAAAAACACCCATTTCTTCCATGTTGCCAAGGAAATGAGTGCATAGTTAATCACGAGCAACAAAACACAGTCCTCTTCACCTTCTCTATTTCTGTCTTTCAGTCTGTCAGCCCTCCAGACAAGAAGCTTCTTACTGCATTTCTATACAAATTTGGGGGATGAAACAAAATAATTAAGAAAAAACCTTTGCATTCTGCATAAGAGCATCCTACTATAGGGGATCTAAACTGAGAGACACAGGGCATGTGGGGGACTGAGAGAGGCTGTGGGCCCGAGAAACTGCAGCCAGGAATTGCACAGGCACCCGAAGGTCAGCAGATTTCTCATCTCTTTCTCAGTGTACCCTGCAGTGTTCTGTTAACATTTTGCAATAGATTCTGCAGCTAAGCTTTTGGGGTGGGTGTAAGAGCTTCCTGTGTGACCATTCTGCTTCCTGTTTTCTCAAGGCTGATGGAGACGAGCTGGCGGGGCTGCTGATTTTGAAACAGGGGCAGATGCATGATTGTCTTGTGAGAGCACAGAATGAATCATCATCCCGTTCTTACAGAAAAATCCCGAATCTTTCCAGAGTTGGAACTCTAACTCTGTGGCTTTTAGGCTACCTGCTCTTTCATTGAGAAGAGGGTGGGAAATGCCCAGAACACCAAATAGTCAAAAATCAAGTGCCAGACCACAACAGATCATGAGATTCACTTAAAAATCATGTAACTTTTGGAATATATTTCCTCTGTTCACTGAATTTCTGTATTTTAAACTACATCCTATTCTCTGCAATAAGAGCAAGAAATATTTTCTTTTTTTAATATGAAGAGTATGATGTATCATGAGAGTTTTTATAAAGCCACAAGTCAGTAGCCATAGATGGACAGGAAGGTTACTGAAACACAGAACTACTTTTACATAGGTTTAGCTAAACATTCAAATAAAATAAATATTCAAACCATTGAAGGGTTCAAGGGAAGAGTAATTAACTTTATTAGTAAAAGAAGATAAATCTTTGGTAAAAGACAGGAATGGAAGGGAAAATAAATTGACAAAAGAAAAATCCTCTGCTGTAAGACAAAAGATGCAGAATAAATCTATCCTGGTGCAACTTCACCTGATTATTATTATCAAAACCTTAGTATCAACATGAGAGATCCCCCAAAATGGTTTACAAATAACTATAATTTAAGCAGGATTGCAGAAGATGCTTCCCTCAGTTGGATATTCTCAGAACTGAAACAAATTTTGAAGAACCTGCTTGCAAAAGCAAACACAACACCCCCCACCCCCAAAAAAGGCAGTCAAATTAATACTGTACTTAGAGCCTCAGACTCATATCAGCACGTAGATTGTCTAGAAATTTTGAGGCTAACACCTGTTAGCTAATGTAGGCTAATAAATATGCTTGAGAAATCTTGTATAGACAAGGCAGTGTGCATTTTACCATGCTCTAAGCTCACTTATTTAAATATTAGCCTTTCTTCTATGCTTTGTCATCCATCATAACTCTAGATGTTTTTGGCAAACTGACTTCTTACTCTGTTTCAGTTCATACCCAAGCTCCCCAGTGTTCTCCAGACTGTTTCATGATTAAAGGTTTAATACATTCCTCTTGTCATCAGTTCCATGCCCAAAAGCAGCCTGGGTCTATATTTTGGAAACAAGACCTATGCAAAATGGAAAGGACACAGTGAGAAAATAAGAGCATAAAAGATCTCTCTTAAGGCTGAAGGGAGTGGTGGTAAAAGGAAGGACTGGGGGGGGGGACCCTCATGGGGAGATATGTGTGGCCACTCTTGACATTTGGAACCAGCTCAGAAAGGAACAGAGACTACTATTTAAACCAAATGGCTCTGTTTCTCCTTGATGTCATTGTAAGGTTCATGCCTCAACGTATGTTCAACCCAACTGACTGTCAAATGTTTACTTTGGGCTGGATATATTTAACATAGTCAAGAATGCTTTTATATTTCATTACCTGTATGCTAACACCTCTGCTTTTGACCCTCTATTTGAACCTTATGCTACCTTGCCTAAAGTGCTTGAAAATATTTGCATATAATTTTCCAATTTCTGGACCCTCATACCATCCTACTCTTGCCTGGTCCCTTGTAATCTTAGACTGTGTTTTACATAAATATTTAATATGGGTGAATATCCCTTTGTTTTCTGAATTCTTGCTGTGGGCCTGCCCTGAGTTTTCACGGAGAAGTGAATATGAAAGAGCTTGAGTTCCTCTCCTTACACTGCATTTGTTTCACTTTCTCCTCTTTTCACTCACTGATTTAATCTGGATCTCTCACTGAGCTCAAGTGTAGGGTTTCTGAGTTGCCAGTTCATAGGATGAAGACCTTGGTACTGCTGGAGTATGCAAGCAATGAGGACATCCCATTAGGTGTCTTCCTTATCTGTGTCAGTGTCTCAACCTTCAAGCATCCCTTCCTTTAATTACATTTTTTTCTGAAAATCTCATCAAGACTGCTTAGTGGTATCTAGACAGGGTTTTGCATATAAAACTCTAGAATAAGAAAGGGCACTTGGCAGTTTCCTTGCCAAATGACTGAGCAAAATATTTTTGTGAATCAGTCTATTACAAGATAATTTATTTATTTTTCCTTCCTGTCTCTAAAAGCAGAATGACTGCAGTCATCAATCGCACAGAGCTTTGAGAGTCTGGCATGCAGCTCAGTCTGCAGCAATATGGGGCTAGCATGGTTATTGTGCGGCAATTACTTATAACTTTATAATGAGGGGTTCACAAACTGGAGAAGCAGTGTAGAGAGGTGCAGACAGGTCTTGGAACTTGAGAGGAAATATAATGCTAAAAGACATGGATAGTGGAAAAAACCTGAATGTGGAAGGTGATAAAAAAAGATAAACTATAGAGTTATGTCATCTGTGGACTTATCAGTGTCCATCATTTTGGATGACATGACACGATACTAACTTTCCAAAAATGTCCACCACTGTTTCCTGGAAGTGAAGTAACCCAGAGGATTAAATCACATCACTTTGCAATTACTGATGTACTACAGCAGCTCCAAAACCTCTGCATGAGGAAGCAGGCCTCTCCAGACCTGTGTGCCAAACCTCGCCAGACCTTTGAAAGCACATGCTGTGAGTGATAGAGCCCATGCTGACCAGACAGGCAGGCTGCAATTGTACATTGGCTGCTCCGAGTCCGTGGCTAACCATCAAATCAACTGTCAGGCTGCTGGGTGGGGGTGGGGGCATTGCAGTGATGTTATGAAAGTTGTTTATCCACTGATTATCAGCTGCAAGAACATACATGAAATAACAGCAGGACTTTACAGAAAGAGCCTCTAAATTGCATTATGGTAACAAGACAGTGCACTGCGTCCATGGCTTGTGCTCCAGCAGAAACCCATTAATAGGTTAATTAAAAACAATCCTACTCTTCTTTCAAGGCTTGAAAAACACAGACTGATCAACACCAATTTAAACAGCACTAGCAAGGTGTGGAATGCAGCAGTTCTAGGGACATAATGCATATGCAATGCTGGGCACTCTGGACCTCACTCTTTCCCATAAAGGTAATCATCAGCAGAGTCCACTCCAGGCACTGCTCCTCTGCAGTCCTGTCCTTTCACAGAACACTGGTGTTTTCACTTCAGGTGGCCAGCAGGCACAAGCGTAAATACAAGCTTGAACTTATAGCTATCATTTAGATAAGGCTTGTCTGTTAAAGAGGAAAAAATTGTGGTTACAGAATTTCCCAGAATTAAAAAAATTCATCTGACTGCATAAAAGAACACGTTTGTGAGAAGTTGCAGGGTTGGGCTGGGCTGGATGACAATTCAAAAAGAAGTAGTTAGGAAGACCCAATACTCATTTTCCAAGTAACCTCTCTTGTCTGCTCAGGACCAAGACCATGTGTGTATATCAAATCTACAAGTTTTTAAATTTGGATAAAATGGTATGAAAGATGAAAGAACAAGAGCTTCTCTTCTCGTGTAAGAGGCCTATAAAAAGATACTGCTACTTTCAAAAAGAAAAGTTCTTCACCTTATTTTCACTCCTGCTTTTCGGGTTCCTTTCCTCATCAAACTGGGAAAACAAGTAATATTCTCTCATCACTGTAATAAGAAACTACTAAAAAAAATAAAAACCTTTTTAGCCTGGGTGAAATTTCTTTGACTCCTTCTATATATAAACCTAAGCAAATGTTGGAGACAGATACAACCAAAGCCACTTCAAAATATGAAAAGAGTAGCAAAGCTTAGCAAGAAACTGTTATGAGATATGTTTTCTGATTGTTTTCTGAATATTTCTAATGTAATTTGAAGAAACTGGACCTATGGGAAAAATTATTAAAGAAATAATTTATGGAAATCCTTTGCACTTCCAGTCCAGTCAAATAAAATAAACTTGGTCCCCTGAAATAAATACACAAAATCTAGAGATAATTAACCTAGTGATTTATCGCTATCCAGAGAAGTTCTGTTGTAAGAAACAATATTCCTCACCTGTGCAAGGCTGGTGATAGTAGACTACATTTGTGGTAAACTTCCATGTGTGAGAGGCTCTAATTTTTTTTGGTCCAATAATTGGTACTGAAAAAGATGTGTACCCTTTATCCTTATACAGCTGAAAGAAAAAAAATGAAAATTAGTACCTTGTCTTTATAGCCATATGTTCCAACATCTCATTGGTGAAAGGCACATAACAAGCGTGAAGGAAGAAATAGGCTTGGGGAGCTGTGCACACAAAACCAGAAACTGCAGGAGTACATAATCACTTTAAAACAATTTCAGGTATTTTGTTCATATTGTTGCCAAGTGGATTCCCTAATGACAGATTAGCAATTTCTGACTGCTACGATGATGAGCACCAGAGTCCCCACTAGAGATTCTAGAAGCGGTCTCCTACAAATCTAGCATTTAATCTGTCAGTCAGAGCTCAAAGCAATGTAATGTAAATGCAATACATCTAAGACAGGCTGAGAAAACAGTTTTAGCCTCAGTGGAGTGTGCTAAAATGCTAAAAGAAGAGGAAGGTCCTGCTGGCTGACAGGATTTGTGAGAAAATGTTCAAGGATCGAGACAATTCTCTGGGGGTGTTTTCTTTTTTGGTGTGCTACAAACTGTCACAAAGCATGTCTTTCCTGAATGACATATTACTGTGCAGAAAGCGTCGAACTGATGCCTGGGGGTGGTAGGTGACATACAGTGGCATGGCCAGGCCCATGGCTCAGCTGAAGTTTCTTCTTGGTGCCTTAGTGCCAAGGTGTGCCAGTTTGTCTGGAGGATCTTGAAGGTGCTGCTGCACTCTGGGATCCGACTGTGGCCCTCTAAACTATTTAGTCTTATTCTCAGAATAAAAGGCCCTTATTGTCTAAGGTGTGTGTTTCGTATTGTAACACATAGGAATTAAGTTAGGGAAAAATCCCTGAGAGACTGTAAATTCCCTGACATTTAAATTATCAGTTATTTTAGTTACTCTTTTATGAGGCCTTATTGTCACAAGATGACCCTATAAGGAGGATTTGCCAAGAGAGATTATGTTTGTACAACTTGCCTCTTCTGGAGTGACAGCAACAATAAACAATTTTTGTTGAAAAGGCAGGAAACAGACTAGCACAGATCTGACAAATTCAACTCATCAGATTTCCAAATTGGACGTGGCTCTCTATACGAAAATAAACACAAATCAGATTTAAGAATGTAATGCCTTTTAAACTTATGACTATGGGCTAGCATATCTAGTTTCAAAACTTAAGTTTTGATTGTTTAAAGATTGTAAAGAATAAAGATTTTGAAATTAATTTGGGATGGATTATGATTTTACGTTAAAAAAATGCAGAAAAGTGTTTTAATTTTGTTGAAACAGCATAATAATGACTTCCTGATTTGGCTAATTTTTCATATTTCAGTCAAGCACCTTTCATCAGTGATGTTCCCAACACCAAGCCTGATATAGTCTTTTGTGGTCAAGGTGAAAAATTTGCCCCTACTTCTTTGTAAGCAGATCTGGGACATTTATGATGACTGACCTTGAAGGTGTTGAAGATCTGTAAAATATCCTTTTCTCCAGAATCCTGGCTTTATGAGTAAGTACAATAACTGCATTCAGTTTTGATCATTCTAAGAACAGACTGGATCAGGAGAACAAACGGAATAATACTTAAGAAACTTTTTTTCCATGATAGGAAAAAGGCAGCTGGGAGTGATCCCAGGCCTGTGCACATTGCGCCTACACAAACTGGCTGTAGAGAAAAGCCTGGTCTCTTCTGACTTCCTACAAAATGGGAATGGAAAAAATGAGGAATACCCTTCGAAGGAGATTCTGAGGAAGACAATCATATTTACTAGGCCATTATTACATCATCAAGAGGTAGCTTGTGAAAAGAAGTAATTTTACTATTGACTCTCTTGAAGGTTTGATGTTAATATTTGAGCAAGAATTTTAAAAAGAGCACTGCAGATCCAGATCCCAGTACCAACTCATAGCTGCTTGCTAAATATAAAGGGTTCTGGCACCAGAGCTAAAAACACCTTGGTATATACTGATAGCTTAGGCACTGCAGCAAAATGTGCTCATACATTTGGATCCTAAAAACCAATGATGAAGGGAAAGAAATCATTACTATAAATTTTGTGCACTTAACCCTTTGCAACTATGCTCAGCATTTTAACTGCTGGGAAATCATGGGCGTTACATGTTCTGTTGTTGTCTTTTGCCTCCCACACACATTGATTGCAGATTGATTGTCCTCAGTTTATCCTCATGGATCATACTCTATTCTTCCAGGGCATGCCAACGGCACCCCTCTCCCTAGGACTAGCACAGCCACTAAAATGGATTCTGACATCTTTGTATGGCTTTCATTTTGATTCTTTGTGCTCAGATTCAGAGCAGTGAACACGCAGAGAGACCCTGCCAGGTCCTTCTTTCAAGACCTGTACAGTATAACACAAAATGCAGTTCACCTGCAGAGCCCCTAAGGTCTTTCCCTCAGAAATATTCTCTTTTGACTAGGTCTACAAAAACTCAATCCCATCTCAACTAAAATACATGGAATCAAAGACACGAACCCAGAATGACATGAGATAAAAGAATCTCAAATGCAACTAATTTTAATCATCAGCCTTTCTCACATTATTCCTCAGCTTCCTGAGTTTACCTTTTAGTCTCCCAATTCAATGCAGCATATCTTCCACCACCTATCTTAGCACTTGTAGTAACCAAAGTGAAAGTAGTCAGCCTGTGCCTGACTCCCCAGCTGAGGTCTTCAAGACCACCTTCCCACAGTCCTCTCACCCAGTGCAAAACAATTCAGTCCATAGTGCCTTACATCAGAAGATATCTGCTGATTTGAGGTTGAGAAGCAGTTTTTCACTTTTCATAGGACAAGAAGAATAACCAAGTTAATCCACAGCCTGAAGTGGATGTAAACATCAGGAAACAATCTCAGGAGAACAGCTCAGCATATCGTGCAAAGGGGGAGTAAAACGGCAAAAGCTGTTCTAGTAAACTTCTATTTACGGGCATGCAATTGAGCAATAGCTTCAGTAACATGGTGTATATTCCTACTGACATACCTAGACAGATTCTCACACATATGCACAAAAACACAGAGGAGTGCTCTAGATTTTGGGCGTGATTTGCAGGTGGTATTCAGAAATATTGTCAGAATCAGTTTGTAAGATTATTGCTATTCTTTACAACACTCTCAAAGAGCAACTTAGAGCCAAATCTATTTAAAAAAAGTAAAGGCAGAGAAGTGAAGTTGCCTTTGGTTGTGCTGTTTTTCTCTTTCCCGTTGTAGCTTCCTCTTTCTCTTCACCAGCTCAGCACTGCTGGCAGCTTTTTATAAACCACGATTCCTACTGCTGTCAGCTTGTTTGGAAACTACGTGGTGAGCTCAGTCCCACAGCTACTGCTGTGGGTTTGTGTTTCATTGCAAGCTGGATTTGCTCTGAATTCTGTACCCACCACCATAATTTTGATTCCAAAACACTCAAAAGGCTCTGCATAGTGAAAAAATTTCAGTTCAAGGCAGAATTTTCCACTAAATGTTTACAGTTATGTAGCTAAAAATGGAAATGCAATCTCTGAAATACATAGTAAAAAAACTTCTGCATGGAGTGACAGCCTCTGGAAGGTTAAACTGTGGCAGGGTGGGCAGTAGTGCTGGGTCATTCTAGGTTGACAGGAATCTGCACTGAGCATGCAAAGTGATGTCATGACCAGAACAATAGCTGTGGATCAAAAAGCAGTATTAAGATTTCCTTTTTTGAGGAATATTCCATAATTCCTCAGACACCTTATTCTCCACCAGAGACAGAATGGATAGGTGAGTAGAGTTCAGGAAGATTATGATTGCAGGAACGATTAGGAATGAAACAGTGAAAAAGCTTTATTTAGTCATAGCTTCAAGGAGAGATTCCTAGGAAAGCAGGCAGAAGCAATGGGGAGGAGCAGGAGCAGGACAGAGGAAACACTGTGGGTTGGGATAGTGAGATAAACAGCACCAGCACTCCTGAAGTCTTTCTGCTCTGCCTGCTACTCCAGTGGCAAACTTTGCCATTGATTTAGTAGAGAAGCTAGGTTGGGACAGTCATGTTGTTTTTCTCACCATAGTAGAAATCCTACAGCCCGTTAGGGACTGGGGGATGATGGCAAGATCTTGGCTGGACAAAAATGGTACTCAGAAGAAAAGGTATACAAAGAAAATAAAATGAAGAGGTATCTCTAGGTCACAGAGTTAAAAAATATTTTTACTTGCAACTCTCTAAAATTCATCTAGGTGCAAATATGCATGCATTTTACATGGTCAGCTTAAGCCCACTGATAAGAGGGTTACTCTTTGTTATTTTTCTCAGATCCCCCAGAAATGCTTCACTGACTTACAGAGGCCTACAGACCATGAGTTGGAAAATCACTAAGTACTTAGTGGAAAATATAGGTCTAAACACAATACTTTTACTGGTTAAACTAAATTTATTCTGTGTTACCAAATTAAAGAAAAACAACATCAGTAACAGCATGCTGCAACTGTAAACTATGTTAAATTTTGTTACTGTTTAAAATACACAATCCATTATTTTAATTAAATTTTAAAGGCTTTGTATATAGGTGAGGTCTATGACTGAAGAGACAAGAAACTTGAATAAGCCCAGGGGCATGGGAATGGGAATAAGGTAACTGCAGAAGGCTTGAAGCTCCATTTATCAGCAGAGAATATTTTATCAGTAGCTCTACCTGTATTTGTTCATGCTGTACCTAACTGCACGTGGTATTTCTAGTAGAGCTCTAACCTTGAGTTACCAGTCACAGAGGGTCACAGTGGTTACCAGCAGGACCCTCACTCAACAGAAAAAGCCATTGGGAAATTCTGTCCCCCTCTCAGCTGGCAGGAGTCCTGCAAACTGGGGACAGTCAGCTGAGTTATAAATACTCAGCCATGGCTCTGTTTTGGTGTCTACTCCTCTGTCTCCTATCATCTCCTACTCAGAAAAGAACCATTTCCCTTTTCTTAATGACCACTGAAATCATTTAGGGAATTTCCAGCACATGGTGTGCAGATTCTGATTCACTTTAACCCCAGAAAATGTTTAACTCCTTCTGGTAATTATTGTGAATTGATCCAGTCCTACAAATGAAGATACTCCAAGTTCCTCTCTCCCTTTTTCCCTCTCAGCCATATACAAGCCCCTGGCATTCAAAGCACTCTGCTCCTCTCTACCCCACTGTCACTGAAGTGAAATCTTAGTCATAAGACCTTAGGGTCTCCACATGGTTAATTTGTTCAGATTTGTGATTTTCTCTTCTCCTAAAACAGGACGATAATTTAATTTTTCTCATTTTCCAAGATACATACCTTTTAGCCTATTCTTCTGTAACATGCTTTTAAATGCTACCACTAATATAACATGGTCAAAACAAAACCTCTCAGTTTTCCTTCCACCTCCTGTTAGCAAAGCTATTGTTAGGCTTGCTGTCCTTGGGGGTTGTCTCTGATATTATGCCAATCTACACAACCAGGCTTTATCAAGGATGTGCAACTTCCTCTTGCAGAACACCTGTAAGAACAAAATTTTTCACTTTCCTTTCATTGCTTAAACTCTTGCCCACCAGTGACCTGAACAACAACAGTCTCCTTCTCCCTGGTGTTCCCGGCTTCAGACTCTCTTTTCCCTTTCTCTCCTTTCTCCATTGTAAGGGGGGGCGTCCAATTACTGTTCAAATACTGTCTTTTGTGTTTCTCCACCATATTCCTTTAAACTATCAAGTCAAAACCAAATTTTTATGCCCTTTTAAGACCCTTCACACAACTATTTCCCCTAGTCTTTTTTCCTTTAATGTGTAATATAATAATGTAATGTAATAGTCTCATGTTTGATGTAATACTTCTGGCACAACAACAACAACAAAAAAAATTAAATAGCGTTCAGTACTGTACCTACGGTACTGTAGGTAGAGAAAATTGCTTGCATTAAAACAAAAAGATTGCAACATTAGAGGACCAACAGCCACAGTCATGAGAACAAGAGGAGGGAGGAAATAAAGTATCAACCCACACACTGTTAGCAGAACAAGTTTGCAAAAAACACAGTACCAAAAAAATAGAGCAAAACAACTGCAACCAAACAAAAAATTATCAGCACCTTCAATGGGCCTCTAGTCTTTACCTGGCTGACAGCATGTGTCAAAGCAGTAAGCAAACCTTCCTTCTAAAGAAAGGTACAGCTTAAGATGGAGCTATTTATCTGTAGGCTGTTAATTTTTTCTACCAGATTAGTAAAGAATTCAGCTTTTTACTAAACCCTGCAGATTTCAAGACACCTGAGAAAAAACCACAGGCAACAAAGGAAAAATGGAGACTGAAAAATCAAGCTGCATGTGACTTATTTAGTAAAGATGGTCCAAGGTTACAAAAGAATGAATTGTAATTAATTCAAACACAGTTTTTCTAATTAGTAATTACTACTGTAAGGAAAAAGTTTCTACAGATAATATACTCCTGAGTGTGTCATACACACCTGTCTAGTCGCACACAAAGAGCTGTGGCCTAAGGCTTGCATATATGCTTCAGGTGTTATGCAGCCAAGTTTCTATGGTGCGGATGTATAAAGAGCACTGGCTCCTGGTACTTTAGTTTTGCTGTCTGTGCAACATTCCAGGCACAAAGTCCTTATCAAAGGGGTAGCGGGAGCAAGAAGCACAGCTGCAAACCCATCAGCTACCTAAACACATGTTTATTTGTGAACAGTGTTGCTCTCTTTAGAATTCTGAGAGATTGCTAGGAGGTATAATCCTAATAAGATGCAAGTCTGGAAAGTATTATTTACATTAGAAGAGTGAGAGCTCTTCCTAGATACAGCTGAGCTCTCAAGAAAGAACTGCTGCCTAAATATCCAAATCAAGCTCCACACAGCAAAGATATATCTGACACAGCTTGGCAGAGGTCACTACAGACTCAGGATAAGAATCCTCTCCAATGGTGAATGTAGATCAACAATTTAGTTCAGATCATAAGACCACTTCTAAAATTAATATCCTGATACTTCCCACTTTCTACACTTTGCACCACACAGCACTATTAGAACCCATAAACTGGATTCCTTTCAGATGAAACTGAAGATGTAGCTCATGTCTCCAGCTGCAAATGGGAATTCAGTCCATGGCATCAGACTAAAATCAGTCTGAAGCGACACCCTGTCTGTCAAAAGGAATACAGAGTGTATTGAGCCTCCATCAGCAGCAAAAATTTTTCTCTACAAATATGCTCTTATTGAGCTGTATCACAGATGCACCTTAACCTTATAGCTTAATTTTTACCATTAAAGTATCTCCTTTTTTTTTTTTTTGGGGGGGGGGTGCAGTGTTGAGGTGAAAGGAAAGATAACCTCTATTGGACTTTTCTATGGTTTTCTATGAAGAGATGTTAGATTAGACAAGCACTTTTCCATATTAATTGCTTGTAATGATACAAAGGTTTTGCGAAACTGGGTGACAGTAATGAGCAGAAATGTGTAAATTGAAGATCTATTGCCCACAGAAGGCAGAAGATCATTAAAAACTGACATAAAATCTTATTGTTATCTGACAATGCCTTAAAGCCCAAACAAGTTTTCCAAAATACAGTCAATAATAAAATGCAGCTGGGATGTAATCAGACCTTAAAGCCATATAATTTCCCAAAGAGAGATCTTTTTCTTTGCTGAATTCTGTTTTATGGAGAGTTTAAAAGTTACTAATCAAATGAAAAGTGTTTTTCATTTCTGTAAGTGATTGCATATTGTAATGATTTTTAAAATATCCATGAAGTTTTCTCTTCCTCCAAATGAAAGTGGTTAGTTTCATTCTGATATGGAAGTAGTCTAGTCTATACTTGAAAATCTTTGCCAATATATTGAAGTTAGTTAAAACTGATGTTTTAATGACATGTTTATGACATTCCCCACTAGCAATAGTCCTTGTACATATGCTGTTACATAAAACTCAGGAACTCATGAAAGCTGAACTGTCAAAAGCACGTTTTTGCTAGTAGGAACTGCACCAGCTCTAGGAAGGGATACCCACATAGTGAGGAAAAGTCTTTATTCAAATATAGCCATGGCAATAAACTTGTGCATATCACAAGGGAACATTACTGAGTGATAACCTGTCACAGTGGAAATGGGAGCACATATTTCAGGGGAGTCTAGAGTCAGAGTGTTAAACTTCCTAAGGTGCAGGTCCACATGAGAAAAAGTATTAACAAATTATTTTCAAACAGCATTTGCAGCAGCCATTTTCTGGCTGCTACTCTCTCATATCAATATATGCAACAAAGATGTTTCAATACATGTCTTCAAATTGGTAGCAGTATATGCAACAAGCAGTTATATAGAGAGGACGGTCCTCCAGACCCCACAGGTTCCACATTCAGAGACCCATGTTGTCTCAATGCATTTTCAATGTTAAAGGATGATATAAAGACCTACAAGCCATATTAGGTCTAGATGAAAACAAGTTCCATGGAAAATATAGTTCTGTGAAGAATATGGAACATACAAGGGAGTCCCTTGCTTAGAGTATTGTCTTTCTTTATAAGAAAACTCAGTAACAGAATCTATGTAAACACCTGTTTCTGATTAAAAGACTTCAGAATAAGTGATATTATCTGTGGTTTTAGTAGGGGAAAAAATCACCTTCCATGCACCAAACAAGGTTTGAGGTGACAAGACCTCTCTGTGATGTGGCTGCTAGATGAAACCCTTTTACTTTGGTAGTTTGTGGTTAGAAATTGCTTAAATAAATGGCTAGAGGTAGGGGAAGAAATGTTTCAAAAAACTGAACACAGTGAGGTGATGCTTAGACAGAAAAGATTAATATGAATGTTAAATATTACCAGAAACAATCCTTCAAAAGCTTAATCCTTCAACTCAGCAGTTTTTCCCCTAGGTCTCAAAATTTCCATCATGGAGAAGGATCCCTACCCTACTTCAAAAGCCTTTTTGAAGGTCAGAATACATTCTGTGAGTAGCAGTTCATATCACATACCTGTAGAAATCAATTCACTACACAACTGTTTTGTAACTTCATCTATTTTCTGCATGTAAGTCATCTAATAAGGCAACTGCAAGGAGCTGGGGCAAAAGTATCATCTCTAGTAGGCCTTGCTTTAGGGGTGAGAAGATTCTGTGTTTACAGACACAAAATAAAATACCAGTTTTATGCAATAATAAGAAATTAGACTGTGTAGAATTTTAGCAAGGTTGTTACTGGTGATGTTCCTATATAAATACGATAGAGTAAACAAGGGGTTTATTTCACTTTTAGCATTTCCATTTATGGAGATGCCCTCCTTCCTAGGAAGCTTATTCAACTGCTGGACTTTTCTGCTGGTCCTGAAATCTTACGGTATATTACTTAGTTTTAATTCAGCATACAGAGAATCAATTTAATTGTTTATATTGATTACCTTGGTGCAGTCACAATTACTGTATGTTTGGACCTGGTTGATAATGTTGGCAATCTAGCATTCCCCAAGTGCAGTAAGGCTGGTGCAAAACATTTCTCCTTATTAGGTAATTTCCTGTGCTAAAAGACAGTACAGAACTATCCTCCAGCCTATGGAATATAGTTTCATTCCACTTCAATAGAAGCCTCTCTGTGTAAAACACATTTTTAAACCTTGCAGAAGCTGCTTAAGCTATCTTTCAGTGTGCAGTGAATCAGATAGCATATCTTTTTTGTTCTGAATAGCCTTGTTAATAGACACACAATTTCCACAATTGCTTTTATCACTTATTATCCAATTACCCACTGCAAGATTTGTGTGTTCACTCCCTTCTCCTCTGTTTGCACTGAATTTTATCATCAGGGTGGTACTTTGCTTCTCACCTTTTCCCCCAGGTTGTTTCATCACTTCCAGGCTGTTATTCAGGGGGAGACTTGAGAACTGTCTCAGAGACAGAAGTGGACTGTTAAGCAGCTTGCTTATTCCTAGGCTGAAGTCAAGATTTCATGGTACAAATCAAATAAGAAAGAAATGCTTATGTATCAGCTAATGCTGATGAAAGTCTGGGGCCTCATGAGTTAATCTCCCATCATGTTCTTGATGTTATCCCATTGCTAATATGGTTTGATTGTTGAGTTCCTGAGGGTGGGGAATGAGAGGAACTTGTGAGTGGCCTCTGGTTTTACCAGTGTATAAGGGAGGAAGTCTGTAGTGGCTGAAATTCCCCCTTGCACACAGATCCAGGTGAGTGGTGAACAGGCTGCTTTCAAAAGCAGAACCTGTGGCACATGGGCATAGACTGAAGGGGAACAAACCAGACAAAGAAACTTCACTTTTCCAAGACATTAGTAACTAACTGTGAAGCAAGAAGGCATTTTTCAGAATGAGAGCATTCTCCCCTTGTAGCCCCATCCCCTACATCCTGCCCCATGCCCCACTCACCTCTGCCACTGCCAGAAGTTCCATACAAGGGGCATTTGTTCAGCACAGCCAAATGCTCGTAGAACACTGGTATACAGAGAGGGGAGAACATCGAGGGAGCAGAGCTAACACAGAATCTCTATAAGGTGTTTCTGCACTTGACTCTTTTGACAGGAGTCTATAAATCTTGTTCTCAAGTCACTATTAAAGTCACTCAGGACCTGAGGGAAGTCATCACGAGGGACATGTAATACTTTCTCCTTTTCCCCATTCACTTTCTCCTTACAGGAATTACATGAGAAAAGAGTTCACAAGAAACAAATAAGAGGACAAAGTATCTTTCACTGAATCATTTACTCTTTTGCAAAGCTGATGATGAAAATCTCATGGGCATAGCTTCAGGGTTTTGTATAAAGCTAAGGCTGTGTATTTGAAACTACATACTTTTTCTCCTACCTGCTAAACATTGCCACATAATTTCAACACAGAATTATTATTAAAGCAAGTCTATGCCACTGCACTGGCCTCACAGAAGCTGTCAGGACTGTGTCTTTATGCTATATCATTAAACCTGAGAGCAGCACCATGGCTATGGTTCATCTACAGTGGGAAGCACACGGTCTTCCCCAGAGCGCTGCACCCACGTGTTTGTTGGTGGCAGGCCCAGGCTCTGGGCTGCTGATTATACAGCAAAGCACCTGTCCATGGCTGGGGCAGACTTCCTGCTACAGCGCCACAGCTCCCTGAAATGAGATTTATGCAAACTGGCTAAGCTGTGATGTCACAGCGTGCTGATAGACCCAAGGGCTATCTGCCTTCTACAGACATTTGATAAAATCAGGAACTTCGCATACAACTCGGGAAGAAGAAGTTCACCTCAGAACCTACTAGGGCAAACTATGAAAACTTGTTAGGGTCCTCCTATCCTGAGATCCACCACTGCTAAAGGACTTCACAGAGTCCAAGGATCTCACCTTTTTCTTTTTCCCCCCCGCCTTTTCTTTTTTCCCCTTTTTTTTCCCCCCTTTTTTTATTTTATTTTTTTTTAACGTGATTTTTTGCAAGTCAGTTATTCTGGATGTTTGAAAACTGAATTAAGAAAAATTCACTCAGAAGTTGGCTGAATGTTGCAAGCTTGCAAAATGGAAGGATTTCCCCTTATTCCCCCTGTGAGTATATGGGATTTATTTCTAATATGGATCAATGGACTCAGTAGTAATAGGCAAAGTAAACCAGGTTTTATTATTTGAGAATATCTCTGTTTTGGTCTGTATTTGTAATGCCAGGAAGTTTGGCTAAGCTCAATACATAAAACCAGTGACAACATTGCAATGAAAGGGAAATTAACATTTCCTCCCTGAACTTGTATCTGATTTTGATCTCCATTTGTTTTCACAGATTAAATGTATGGTATTTTTGCACAGTACATTTATAGCAAGTCAGTAAATCTCTTTTCTTCAGTACTGCCTACATGATATAAAAGCCGTCTTTCTTCAGACTGTAATTCTTAATCATCTGAAGTCTCTGACATAGTTTATGTATTTAACTGTCTACCAATCTGTGAGAGAAGAATTGTTGAATGTTGATTTCACATATTGCAGATTTTAGGACTCTGTGCATTCTTTGCAATGATGGCATTTTAGTTTTTAACTTAATCTTTTCTTGAACTGAATTCTCTTGAATTCACTTACTATGAAAAAGCAATTGGCAAACGTGGAAAAAAAAAACCCTACAGTCCTTATTTGGGTCTTTCAGTGTTTTCTCGAAGATATAAATTTTTCTATGTGCGTATGGGGCAGGTCTATCCTTCCCTTAACTCTGAAGCATTGTTGCACTGCTGTAATTTATTGTATGGTGAGTTCGAAAATTATTATGAAGAAGACAATGTCACTAACCTGTTGTACAGAAATCAGCTTTAATGGGAAAAGTATAAGCAGAATGGGTACAAGAGGCCTTAACTAGATTTCATTAAGTTTGTAGAAGCTGAAGGGGTGTCAGATAAGGTGGTTGACTTGGTTTTTTATGTGGTAGATGGCTTACAGTAATTGCTATACATGTGTCAGAGAACAGAAGGAGATCATGCAGATCCTCGAGTTTTTTCTCAAAAACTTGTATCAAGTTTTGTTTTTGTCTTGTCCCATTTAATGAAAACTGAAGACATTTCTTATCTTCCATCCAGAAAGATGGCCCTTTGAATTCCTGTCATGTTTGGAATTCATGATGGCTGAAAGAATTTGTCTTCTTTTTGGCAGAGACCCTTTATTTTCTCAGTTTATCATCAGTGTCCCTGAAATCACCTATCTACCCAAAGGGTGAGAAGACCTAAAAATCATTTTCTTTTTCATAAATACACAGAGATGCCTAATGGACTGTAAGTGCAACAGAATAGAAATCTGAAAAGAAACTGAGAAAATAAAAAAGTATATAGAGATTTCTCAATATGTTATTTGTTGGGCTTGAAAAAAAAAATTATAAGAAACACAAACCTTGTCCTTAGCTACCCCAGGGAACAGCATCTCCATTAAAAAAAACCGCAGTTGTTAATTTTCTGTCCATTCATTAACTCATAGCCAAGTTTTCTGGTTTGTTTGGCTTTTTTTACTATTGAATTCCAAGGAATATGTTGAACAAATCGAGTGAAAATTTAACAGAGTTTGGCTCATATTCTAATTTGTGTTGAAGTTAAAATTCTGTCTGCACTCTGTTCAGATGGCAATACAACTGGCAGTGAAAACACATCTTACTGGAGCCCTTGACAGGGCAATTTGGTTTTTATTTTTGTGATTAAACTGTCAAAAAAATAGTAAATTTTGGTCTGTACTTTCAAAAGTGCTTTAAGTGTGCTTTGAGCACTGTCAGCTAGAGCCCTGCATGTCTGTGTCTCCTGGGACTTTTTCAGCAGGAAGACATGAGCCTGTTTCTAGGCAGGGGTTTCTGTGCAGCAACACCTCCCTCCTTCACCCCTCCCCGTTCAGTTGAGGGTGGGCCAGTAACTGTCTTCCTCTTGCCTGTGCTGAGAAACTCTTCTCCTTCACTTGGAAAACGCTGTTTAATTGGTTTGGGAGTACTGCATCTTCCTCTGAAGACTAGGAATTTTGTGGGTAAAAGTTCTGCAGACTGGGTCTGTGACTTCCAATCCATGACAGAATTTAGTTGTGTTATGGGTCAAAAAATTATTAAGTCAAACACCTTTGCCTAAAGAGGATTCCAGTTATATATGAATCCCTAAGTAGCCACCTGTAGAAATCACAGCTTTGAATGAAGTATTTTTGCATAAGAGCAAAAATGCCCCACAGAGGTACTCTGTTCCACATAACTGCATTGTCAACATGGTCCAGTGAGGCTGGCCCAATGAGTAATCATGCTAATATTTTTACTCATCTTTTCTAAAATAGTTATACCGTAATTTTTTTCCAAGGAAATACAGTTAATCTTGGCCTTAAAACTTGTCTCAGCAGCACATCATTGGAAATTGTCTGGAGTATTTCTGAATCACATGCCAGTGAATAGTTATGTCAAGATAACAAAAAGAACAGCATTTAGTGAATTTACAATTGCCTGGAATCATCTGACAAAGTCTTGGGGAGTAACAAGATTTTTCAGATGACTATTCAGTTGAGTCCAATGTATCTCTCTTAACCAATGCCAACTGAGCTTTCTCTGAGTGGTTTTGTGGCTTATCCCTTGAGTTTCAGGGCAAAGATGAAAGAGAGAAGCCCCTCTTCATTTATCAAAATCTGTGAGAGAAGGTATTGTTTGTTGATCTCTTATTTGAGAGTAGAATATGGTTTTAGATAGTGTACTGGACCTCATGGCATGTATGAAAGGAGATACCAAGTTCAGGCCACAACTATGAGTTCCTAACAAAGCTTTCAGTCACACTTATACATGGAAACAACCAACAGAACAAATGGTCATTGACATGAGTTAAATATTAAACATAAGCTATTCTTTGCTTTTTGTCAGGAGTAACAAAACTGTTCAGTGTCATGGAAGCGCTGTCAGGAAGGTGATGAAATGAGGGTGGGTGGGGAGGTTCCAGAGAAGGACAGGGCAAGTGGGTAATGATTGGCATGAGAGGCAGCAGCAGCACATGGTGAAACCTCTTCTCTCTAATTAAAGAAAAAGTTTCTAAAGAAACTTTTCTAAAAAAACCCCAAAACAACAAAAAACGACCCACCCAAAAAAACCAGAAAGCAATTAAAAACAGGTTATCGGAAATATCCTCTCCAATAATTAGAGGGAAATATCCCACCTTCCCGTAGGATAATCAGAGAGAATACATGCTGTACTATCTCCTTTAAACACCACTGATTAAGTTTATGATAAACTGATTTTTAAATATTTAATATACATCACCCCATGTTAGTTACTGAACCCTTGAAGATCAGACACCAAGATAGAAAGCAGTGGCATTACAAGTCATTTGTGGGGATGAACTGGCCCATGAGTTAACAAGGATATACACCTACATATTTTATGAAAAGGATCTCTGTGCAGGAATCAAATTCAAGGACAAAAATTCCAAGAATCCATAACAAAGAGATTTTAAGCCCTAGACTTTCAAAACAGAGTTTATAGTACCCCAGTGCCCTACGTAAAAGCAGACTAGTTTTTCAGTGTTGAGTATCTGCAACTCACTCTGCAGTCAGATCTGTAAATATTAAGGGAATCATTGTTTTAAGAGTCTATTTAGCATACCTCCCTCTAGCTCTGGTCATTGAATATGCATCTGAACTTGAAAAAGTACCTTTTGAATGGTAAAATACTTCATTCTCAGCTCTCAGACTGTGAGACACTATTGCTTATTAATGCATATTGGTCCAACGTGGGGCACCATTGGAAAGTCTTTGGGAAGAGGCAACAAAGGAAAAACACAATTACGAAAAGTCAAATGTTCTTTTCCATGCCTTAAATATGTATAGTTTACCTACTTATGGACTGATGCTTGGCCTTCCTGCCAAGCCACACTTCTGTAAAGATATGAGTGATACATGCTTTGTTGTAGCAGTGGAAATTTTAGCAAATTAAGCCTAGATTGACAGGACACTAATTTCTTTGGAAATTTGTTTAATTTTGGCTAAATAGTTATCAGAGTTACAAACCTCAATGCTTTTAATATTAACTTTTTTATAATTTTTGCCAGTTTCTAGTATTTTAGTTGAAAAGAAACAGAGATTTTTCTTTCAAATGATATACATTAGCATGACTTTTTAACCTCTGTTTTTCCCAACTAGTATAATGTGCATTTTCCCTTTGGATATTTCTCCCCTTTCAAAGAACATGAATGCTTTCCTTTGAGTTTTAGTAATTTTTAATATAAATTTTAAATTTAGTTTTTTATTTCTAATGCAAATTATAATAATTTACAATTATGAATATGAAGGCATACATTTATATGTTTTTCAGGTTGGTGTAATTTAACAGGAAGCATATATTTATGGAAAGGAAATGAGGGAGTGGGATGAACTAATTTGCAAAGATAATGAAAGGTAGAAATTCCATTCAAAACTTTATCCAGAAGATAGCAAAATACAGTCTCATTAATTTTTCTTGTCAGAGATCAGAATACACCAAAGGTCGAAGGAATGAAGATGACTAAATATATTAAGCTATGAGAGAACACCAAGAAAATACATAGCGAAAAAGCAGAAACATCAGAGAGAAGGCATGCTGTACTGTCTTTGACCACCCCTCTGAAATCTGGAAAATAGGTTATACTTCCCATTTGATCTCGGTGTAGATAAAGGGCAATTTTATTGGAATCACATAGATTTGGAAAGGGAGGCTGTACCTACATGCTCTGGAGACCAGAGAAAAGATGAGTCCCTTCACTGATATTCCTAGGTCTTTCCCTTAGAAAGCCTTTACTGTGGGTTATCATCATCTCAAGATTTCCCCAAAGCAATTATCCACCACCACCAATTATATTTGGAGCTGGTAGCCAGGAAATGGATTTTCTCCTGAGGCTTTGAATATGCCATGGATCTGATTTCCAGTTAATGTGTGTGCTGCTAGTCATGAAATTTTAGACAATCTTAGCAGTGCATTTTAATGATACACTAATACAGCACGAGGCTGCTACTAAGGATTTACCAAGGCCCAAAGTAATTTCTGAAAGTGTTTTGTTGGGGGTTTTTTTGTATGTGTTCTAACATCCTAATCCTCAGAAAGGGACAATCTTTAAATCCCCAAATTCCAACCAAATGAACAGAAGGAGTTAACCCGAAGAACTAAAGAAACCAGAAAAAAAAACTCCTTTCCTTTTGCTAGCTGCTTATCTACCACCTCCATCTGGATTTTAGTGGCAGCTGCTACCTTAGGTTTCATGTTCTCAAGCAGTCTAGAGGAGTAAGAAAAAGAGAAGCTCTCCTGTATTTCTGTCATGCTGTCACCACAGCATAAGCTTACAAAATGCAGATGTTCCAAAAATGTGACAGGTTCACGGAGGGAAATAATGGATTTGGGACATACAGATAGGCATATGAAATATGAACACAAAAAATATGTCCATCATGTAAGTTATCATGTTATTTTAAATTTTTAAATATTTAAAAATTAACTATTTTAAAGTTAGTTATGATGGAGTCACTAATAGAATTGAAACGTTTCTATTAATACCTACTAGAAAAGCTTTCCTTTCAAAAAAAGGCAAGAAGGTGGTCGAGATCTCCTTTGCTGTTGACACTGTAAGAATTTGTTCAGATTGGAAGAAAACCTTGTAACAAACTGGACTAAGCTTTAACAAAACCCCCTGACAGGCACTGCCTTTCTCTAACTCTTCTTTCTGGAAATAAACAAGAACAAACATTAAATGAAGCAACAAGATTGTGCACAACTAATAATAAACAACTTTTATTGCAATAATGTAAGATCTTAATCAGTATTCACATTGGAATACTAGGCCTGAGGAAGAGAAGTGGGAAAATTACCCTACGTCACCAGGAAGATAGAAAGGACTTTAATTCTACAACTAAGCATCTAAGAGGTCATAACTCACTATTTGATCCACATTTGGACTTATAAATCTTCACTGTGTATATCTAAAAGCCCTGTGTAGTTTATTTGAACCAGCAAACATTTCTATTTCATCTTGGACAGTAACTGAGAAAGAAAATGTTTTTATGCCCCCTCTCTATGTCACTACCTTCATACAGACTGCTACCATTTAGTCGGACCTTGTAGAAACAACCAGAATAATGCGTTTAGGCAAGACAAGTTTCTGCTTTCTGCAGGAATGATAATAATAATGACAGTGATAATGATAATAAATAAAAGAAAAATTCTGTTACTACCAAAGGAAATATTTCACCTTTACTTGTGCTGCCTAATGTCCACAACAGCTCTAAAGTAGTATCCTCAGAAGGCTGGAGTGTGGAATGCAAGGGATTTGTCTATTACAACAGGACAAGTTCTGCTACAAAAGCTGGGTTGCTTTTTTACTGNATGCCTGAAGATTACCAATGTTTGGAAAGGTTTTGTGTTTTATTTCAGGCAACATTTGGTGTCACACATTTTATTTCTGCTGATTCCATAAAACTTTAAGTCTCTCCCTTCTTTCCCTAGGCATCAGCCCTTCACTAACTGTATGAATAATTTGGAAAGGATTTGTGTAAACTTGGAGTTCTAAAAAGTCCTCTTCTTTTTACAGCCCTCTGAAGATATGGTACCCTATGAGTCAGACCTCTACCGACAGCCCCATGACTATTACCAGTATCTCAACAGTGATGGAGAGAGTCACGGTGGTAAGTCAAAAAATATCTCCTTGGAGCATAAATTCTCATGGGATACCACAGGAAACAGATTTAGGATGTACAAGAAAAGAACAAATCTGCTGCTGTGATCTATAATGTATAAGCACATATTTTCAAATCAGAAACCTACATTATTTTATTCTGCTTAATGGCACCATTCCAACCCAGAAACAGCAACATGGTTTTTCTGAAAGGGCATTTTAATAAGCACTGTATGATGCAAGGAGCTTCCAGGAAGGTGTGATCTCATGATCTCTATCCTGCATTACCTTTACTGGTTTTTATTCTCCTCTGCAGATCAAAAGCATTCAGCTTACTTCTCAACTTTTTGAGAGCATGGATTTTCAACACTCTTGTGTTCCCACATCCAATTCCTATTTCACTTAGGTCCTGGATAATCTATTTGTGCTTTTATTTTAATTAGGCTTCTTTGGTATTTAGCCTTTTTTAACTTGATATATTTTTCTCTTTCTTTTGATCTCTATTGCACGCTGCCACACCTAACTTTAACTTTCACTCTTCCTCCAGTACACCAAACTACTTCCTCTCTCTAAATCTGTGTAAAACTTCCTTGTAGCTGTTTGTACGTAAACATAAGTCAATGTAAAAATGCTGCATGATTATTTATTACTTCAATTTATGTATATGATTTCAAAGCTTTGGTGCTATATTTTAATGTTGTCTGTGCACTGCACTCTAAATCAATGCAGAGACAAGAGTCTTGCTTTGTGAATTTTGTCTCCTGTGCAATACAGTGGTCCAGCAACACCACCCTGGAAATACCAGAGTCAATATTGACTCAGGAGGAAAAGCACCGTTCTGCTGTATTACTGATGGCAGTCCCTGCAGATCCCGGAGTTTCCCTGAAAGACTCCCCCTTCAGCAACTAGACCCACTGCTGTTAAATGAAAGGCATGGACTAATCACAGCACAGCACTGTTTTGTCTGTGGCAATAGAAACTATCTTAAGTAGCAGTGAGTTACAGAATAAGATTGTTCTGAGCATTTAGCTGAAAGAGATTCCTACCTAACTTTCTACTCTACATTGCATTCAGAAAACACCTATGATGTTCTTAACAACTGCAGACAAAGAATTCATTCAGTTTTTATAAGTTATCTCATGGCATCTATCAAGCCTCATTAATCAAACCCAGCAAATTCCACATGGAAATTCAGGGTTTTTACATTATACCTCATACCTGTTTGCACACTCGTAAAACAGGATAACACTGATTATCTCAAAAGGCAATAGTGACAATTAAACAATAAATACAAAAGATGCCATGTAGGAAAAAGCATTGGGAAATAACTCTTCTGTCAGTAAGTCTAGGCTACCTCAAGCAACAACACCCCTGTATGTTTCATAATTTTATCACCCCATCTGGTTTACTGCCCATTTTTCTGTTGAAAGGCTGTTCCTAAGCTATGTTTCTCAGATCACTAACATGTTTTTGCTCATCATAATGAACACAACAAAAACTGGATACTCACCTCTTTGGTTTATAGCCTAAGCAGTACATAAACACCCACTTTAAACAGAAATTTGTCTGTTCCTAAAGTTGTGCTACACTTGTCCTAAAGAACCCAAAAATATACTTTTAACTCCTACAGTAACTGTTTATGGAAGAGGCAACTTAAACCTAGCCTGCACATTTCAATGAAATTTTTAGTTATGAAAGCACCTGGAATGTAGCTGGTTGTGTCTAAATATCTAATGCACCCTGTGACTGAATTGGTCACAGTCCAAAAGAGAAACAAACAACTAAGGACTACAGATGGAAAGTGAAAAGTGCAAATTATTGTAGTTTGCTTCTCTCCTATAAACACTGAAAAACCCAACCTTGGCTTTAATTTTGTTTACATGACAGAAGTGTAGAGTTTTGAGAAGAGCCATGCAGAAGAGCAGGAAAAGGATGCCACAAACTATGTTTAGAAATATATCCTAAATGTTCAGAAGTGGATAAAGTGGATAAAGGCACAATGATTGAAAAATGGAGGGGAAAAGGAATAAAAAAGGTGCTGCAGTGACAGCAGCAAAAGAGACAAGAACCTGATTAGATAGGGGGGAAAAAAGGAAGAAATCAGAACAGAATTGTGGGAGAGGAATTCAGCTCGAGGTACAGTGAGATCACTGTCAATACACAAAAAATAATTTACCAGTGCAACTGTGCACCTAAAAATTACCAGTTAATGTAAATAGATGCTACTAGACAGGAAAGTACTTCTGATTTTGCTGACAAGGAACTGCTAAAGAAATAGAAAATTTTCCTCAAGTGTCAGACTCTCTCTCTCTCTCACGGCTAGCAAATTAATTTTGTGGAAGGGAGATGGCAATGTCTTAATCTGTAGGTCTGTGCTACAAGCATTACTCTCACTTTTCTCAGACATAATGCTGAAGTAAACCGATATTCCAGATTTACACAAATAGGCAGAAAAGTACCCCAAATAGTGTGCCACTAGTGAGTAATATGTAGGAAATAATTTCCAATAAGTGAACACTAAATTTAACAAGCAAAACCACAACATAATTTGTTCATCACCACATGCATTGTGTGCGATTATTTTCCATACTGCACTTTAACTGTGTTTTAAATACTGTAATAAACACAGAGACACAGCCATGCAGGACAGAGCTGCTTCAAGTGATCGTGTAGTCCATCACCCCACCCTGAGCTTGTAGGTCTGTACGCATAACACAGCGTATTTTGTAACACTATTGCAATCTTAGTAGTTACAAAACTGCACTGCATCTTTGTCTCTAAGTTATTACCAAACATTATAGGTTTAGTAAAAATCACTTTTTGTATGAAACTGAACACTGACCCTTGTTCACTTCATTGCTAGCCTCATGGAACTTACTAGATTTCATTATCTGGGATTTTAATTTTGTCCCATATCCTGGAGTAATATGATCATTTAAGAATCTCAGCTTTGACTTTATTAGCCCATATAGAAGTGGAGGAAAGTCCAAACATGTGAATCGTAGTCTTAAATGCTACATGAAAAAGAGAAAGAATTCCAAACTTCATTTAAAAATCCCCTCTCTTCAAAGCTATTCTCATTATTTGTTGGGGCCTGACTCATAAGTTTTTGAGCATTTGGCATTAGAAAAGTCATGAAGTTTGTGAAGTGAGGACTAATGAGATTCTAATGTTGTTTTAGGTAAGACTCATGCCCTGCCCAGGACCATAGCACTCTTCTCAAGAGTGATCCTGTAGTGTCTGATCAAGACATTAATTTTTCCAGTGTCCTTCAATATTTTTCTTATTTTTCTATGGGTTTTTTCCTTGATTTCTTTTTTCAGATGTGCAAAACACAGTGGGAACATGTAAGCTATGCAGTGTGTAGCTGTGAAGGAAATGCTCTCCTAGTTCAACATGTGTTGGAAAATCTGCCCAGCCCAGAGCAGAACCAGCCAGAGACATTGGGCCAGACCTCCCAAGTGCAGCCATGCCAGCAGCTGTCCCCCCAGCCAGGGCACAGCGCTGTGCTGACAGAGCTGTCATGTTTCCGGTTCAATAGCTGGCTCAGGAATTTCTGCACAGTTTTGCACTGCATAATGCAGATTTAGCTGCTTGCTCCACTTTTATTATAAATACCTTCCTTGAGCCTTTTTCATATTCTGACCACTGGTTCTACTATTATTCATCTATTAAAACAGGAGCAAAGTAATTTACAGTGATGAGAAGGTGAAGGAAAAAGTTCAGTCCTGTTTTCTCACCTGTGGAGTGAGAATCTACCTCCATGGTGAATATTAACACAATGCCTTTAGGTCAGCTACTGCTTCCCAACAGGTTAACATCCTCTCTGTTATGGGAGGGAGTTCAGAATTCATGACTGTCCTTCCTCTAACCTTTCACTACATAGAAGACCAAAACAAACATGATCTCCATGTCTCCGTAAGAGAGAATTTTTTTCACATCCTCTTTCACTTCATATGAAATTTCTCATAATGACTCCATTGTGCACCTATAGCTTGGCTTTTAATGACATTTTTCTTTACCCAAAGAACAGGCACTTTCCATTTCTAGAATTTTTCTCTCCTGTCTTTTTTCTTCCTTCTACCATCATGTTTTAGAGAAAAGAACATAATTGCTATGTGTTACTGACGTAACTTTAACAAAGAGCATAGAAGTAAAGAGTTTCTGGTAACTCAAATATCTGCAGACACAGATATATGGATACCTTTCTTTTTATTTTCATGTGCAATAACTTAGCCACGATGGTTAACTGCAGAAGGGCTTGTGGAGACAGATTTGTAATTTCTCTTCTAATGTTACTAAACCAACATTGTTTTTCCTAAGCATCAATGGGAAATCAGAGATAATTTAGAAAGAATAAGGACTTTGCTCCTTATCACAACTTGAATATTTAGACATAACTTTGTGTTGAAGTAATTTCAGACATAGACTTTTCTATAATGTAATACTATTATGTCATTAAATCCTAAATGCTGTGCTAATAGTATTACTTTATTACTCTATTTTTACAGCAGCATGTAATTCCATCCAAAAGGAATGTAGTAATTAACAGGCTAATTATTTAGTTGTTAGCATGAATATGCATAAATAGTGTTCCATAGGTTAATTAATTTGCCAAGGGAAAAGTTAAAACATTCTGGAGCAACAGTAACCTTGTCAAAGGCTACAAAAAACTAAGAGGTATCTTGAAATGTAAAAACATGACTACTGATAAAAAAAATTTTGAAAGAATTAAAAGCAGACCACTTAGAGCATGCACAGATAGTCATGGATATACATGTTGGAAATGTTCTGTGTTTTCTCTTAACCACCATAATTGCTGCAAGTAAGACATTCCACAGCTGAAGACCTGCCATTGACAGCCTCAGAGACCTTTTTCTGGGCTTTCTCATCCTCAAAATAATGCATTGGTTGTATTTGTTGTTGTAGATTATCAATGACAAGGGGTCTTTGGGAATATACATTGCCCTCTGACAGAACACTTTCCACACAGCAAGCAGAGCCAGATCATTTTAAGGAACAAGAGTTTAGATTACTCTTGCAATGTATTCTCAACAATTTAGTATGTAGAGCTGCCCATGGTATACAGGACCTCAATGGTTGGCTCTGCTTTGAGAAATCTGCAGTAATTTAACCCAGAGAAAACATGGGTTAACGTGGCTCAGTCATCCAACTAAATGGAAAAGTTTCACACTGAAAGTGCTCAAAGCTTCCTACCAGCGCACAGTCTTACATAACCTATGGATTCCAACTCACACACCCTGCTGTTTCCTGGGTTGGAACAGATGTGGATGTAAAAATACCTGGGTACTTTGCATGAATAAACCCCATTTTTTTACCCTAGAAACTGAAATTTTCCCTCGAACTACAACATGAAGAAGTGCTACCATGCATTGTAATTATCTTAGAGCTATAAAATCCATACATAGTCGACAGAAGTGCCATACAACAAAGCAAAGAAGTTACAAAGTAATACAGCAGCTCCCTGGATGCTTTTATAAACACCTTTCCATCCCTTTCACATGCAGTGATGAGGTTTATTCATGAATCAGAAAAGCAGAAAGGACAAAAAATTAAGTGCTGGTGTAATAAATGGTCTGATAGAGCCTCCAAATAAATTTCTACAGGCCTAAGCATAAAGGCAGCAAAAAGAGCTTAAAGCTTCTCAGGTAGAGCTATGCTTGGTATAAACATATCACTGAGTTCACTCTAAAGGAAGCCACATTCAAAGTCAACCTCCTGGATTTCATATCCTCAATGGGATTACACTTAACTGTTTGAAACATAAATGGTGAAGGATGAGAAGACAGAAGATGAGAAAAAGAACAAACTTGATATTTAAGAAAAATATTCATAAGACATTAGTATCCAGAGAATGTCATAAACAATAACATCATATTGCAGAATGAGACAATTGTTGCTCTATAAATTCAACTATACTTAGAGGAACATGTTCAGTTCTGTTCATTGTGTTATTGGAAGGATGCCAACAGCTGGGAGGGATCTTGGAGAAGTGTAGAAGTGTGAATAGGGGGGTGAATATACTGATTTACACTGAAAGTCTGAGACCTGACTGTAGGTTAAGTGACAATTAGAAGTAGATTGTAAGGGTACATGACAACAACCTGAAAACATGTGAAGGGCAGGACAGACATTATTTATAATAATACAAGGGAAGAAAACTTGGAATGGTATGATATAAATTAGAAATTTTACATAGAATATCATAAAGACATTTTGGCCATGCATAAAATGATGCACAAAAAGGTAAACTCTGGAAGATTAGTTCCTGGTTCAATCAGAGCAGAGGACATAGTGTTGACAATGATTTTGAAAACAGGCAGCACACATATATGTGCAAAATTACGTATGCAACTACTGTATGTGAGAAATAGAATTTGCAATACTTCACATTTCTTCTAGAAAATTTTCAATTTTGAGCTGCAAATGTAACATTCTAAAAACTTGAAGGTTTATGTTGAACTAAAAAAGCCAGAAATCTAAAACTGAGAATGATATGGAATTTAGTTTCAAAGGTAAATTAACTGGGAAACAGGATAGTGGTTGTTTAAGTACTTCTTTATGTTTTTGAAAAAAATCCAAATGATCACAGAAATTCTGAATATACCAAAGAGATTAAAAAGGCAGAGAAAGAGTCTGCAGTGGAATTTAGTCTTCCTGTAGACTTCCACATCTGTTTACCCTTTTATTCTCTAGTATTGGTACTTACAAATGTGTACTGTAGCAACATAGGATTACAGGAAATATCTAGAAAAGTGCCTTTTCTGCATCATTCCTGAAATTTTGCTAGCAGAGTAAAATAAATACAAAAGATAGCTGCAGAATAATCTCTAAATTTTTTCCACCTCCTGGTTTCCATGCCATGAGGAAGAGTGTAATAAGAATATGACAGTATGTAAATCAGTAAAATTTCTCTCAAGAATGACAATGTTTTGAAACTTGTTATGGTCTCCTCTTGAGAAAGGTGCTAGCATTAGTGTCTTTTGCATCTTGTATTAAATTATCATTGAAATCCATCTCACCATCTGAGAGTATTGTCCTAATTAAAGTGGTGGAAGTATTACTTCCCAGCCACAGGAATTTATGGGTTTAGGAAAAGAAACTTTACAGAGATCTATACAGATTGTCAGCCAAGAAAGACTGGTAAACCGGAGTGGTGAGGAGAGGGCAGTGAAAGAAAGGATGGTGACAGGAATAAGAATCAATGAAAGCCAGGTAAATGCCATATTCCTTAATCTTGCAATGAAAGATAATCTTTTGTTTACTTTCTTTAGATCATTACTGGGAATATCATCCACACCACATGCACAGTGAGTTTGAGACCTTTGGAGACAACCATTTCACAGAGCTGCAGAGTGTGCAACCTCCCCAGCTGCAGCAGCTCTACAGGCACATGGAGATTGAGCAAATGCATGTCTTGGATTCTGCAATCCCAACCACACACATTGGGCTCAACCATCAGGTATGGTTACCAACCCCTGCTCAGAATTTCAGATTATAATTACTGGTAAGGAAAATAATGCATTAGGGAATGTGTATTCTTAAGGGAAAGGAATTGCTGAAATGAATTATACAAGTTCAAAGAGTACTTGATGTAAAGCTCTTCATTCTCAGGACAAATGTGTTTTAAACATTCTTTTTACCTGGACAATGAGAAGTCACAATCCTCAGACTGTCTAAAAGGAGCACTGTGTTTTGTGGAGGTGTTTGGAATTGCAAACTTTTGTTTCATTTGGAATGCATATCAACTGGTTTGCAATTCTGCAGATGACGTGGACCTGAGAAGCTTTGTATCATCATAGTAAGGGTATCTGTGACCATTAAGAAGTAATTCTGAGCTTTGAAGTATAAGTAAGGTTTTGACCATGTCCAAGGAACTCTGATAGTTTTACATGACTTGTACGAGCAATGCTAGCAAAGAAAAGTCACTGGTAATTCTACCATAGGCTGAGGAGAACCTTCTTGTGCTTCTACCTGGGAGTAAGAGGAGAACCTTCTTGTGCTTCTACCTGGGAGTAACTAAGTCACAAGCCAAAGCAAACTGTGTTGTCTTTGCTCAGATTTTACATGAAGCCAGTCATTTCCCCGTTAAAAAAAAAAAACCAAAAAAACAAACAAACAAAAAAAACAACCCCACTATGCTGTAATGGTAGTCACCAAAGTACCAGTGAATTCCCACTAAAGCTGAAATTATAAAATGTTCCATCAAACTGCAAAGATACAGAGCATCAGAGGTATGGAAATCACTCTTGATCCTACAAGAATATACCCAAAGTCATTACTGGGAACAGTAAGAAAGCTGGGAGATCTTGTGCTAAGAAGTTTCCCAATGTACATTAAATGTCCTAAATACAAGACAGAGTAGAACTGAAGTTAGAGAAAAGAGCATTTACTGATCACAGGGCTGCATATAACAGTACCCTTGCTGAAACTTTGTGAGAAAAACCACATGCATGGGGTTATCATTTTGGGTTTCTTTGTTCAAAGCAAATTGAAATTGTATGTTAATACTGTATTAATCAAAAAGAATGAAGAGGAAAAAATAGAATGAGTAAGTTAATGCTATCAACAGGAAACTGCAAGCCATCAAAAAATCAGGAATAGAATATAAGATGTAGATACAAACAAAGAATTAGGAACAGAAAGTTACAAATATAAAAAATGCTTAATGGAACAGCATTTCTGTGGGAAGCTTCAAGTTATTTCAGTTGCTCACTGCAACTGCTAATATCTGATGACCAACCACTACCTCTAGCCAGGGGCAAAGGATGAAAGTGAGCCCCTATAGGGATGTCTTTGGAAGCACAACCCAAAATCAAGAGAGGGCGCTTCTGCTTATCCCATTTTGTTCTACTCAGCTATGGTCTTTCTGTCGTGGTTTGACCCTGGCCAAATGCAAGGGACCTACGACGTCTGCTTTCTATGCTCTCTCCTGATGCATTTATGCAGAGGAGAGGACTCAAACTAACACAAACACACTGGACTCATGAGTTGAGATGAGGCAGTGATGGGGAGGGGATGCACGAAAACATGAGCAATCAGGTGAGAGACTTAAGTTGCAAAGTGATTTATTAACCTAACAGAGTCGGAGGATAAATGAGAGGTAAAAATAAACTTTTAAGACACCATTTCTTTACTCACCCCCCTTCCCTCTTAAGACACTGCTCCTCAGCTCACCCCCTCCCCTCCTTCAAACAACCAGCAGCTCCGGGTAGGGGGGCAGGGTATGGGGCTTTTTTCTTAGTCAGTCCATCACCACAATTCTTCTGCTACAAACACTGTTTCTCTACTCACCCCTCTCCCTCTTAAGACACCATTTCTCAGCTCACCCCCCTCCCTCTTTCACACAACCAACAACTCCGGGGTGGGGCAGGGTATGGGGGTTTCCCTTTGGTCAGGGTCAGTCCACCAGGGAGAAGAGTCCTCTACTCAGCCATGGGGTCCCTCCCACGAGAGACAGTCCTCTGAGAACTTCTTTGGCGTGGGTCCAATCTCACGAGCAGCAGCCCGGCCGAAATCTGCTGCAAACACGAGTGCTTGTCCATGGGGTGCAGGCTCCCGAGCCGAGGCCAGGCTGTTTCCATCCCGGGGCCAAGGCCTTTCTCTCTCGTCCACAGCCTTTGCAACTCTCAGTCTCTGCTGGGACTCCCACTGGCTCACAGCTTCTTCCAGGCATCCCCCTGTTCTTCTGGCATGGGCACCTCCCCACGGGCTGTGGGTGGATCTCTGCACCCCCCTGGACCCCATGGGCTGCAGGGGGACCACCTGCTCCCCCCATGGTCTTCACCACGGCCAGCAGAGTGTTTTCAGCTCCGGCGCCTGGAGCACCTCCTCCCCCACCTTCTCCACTGACCTTGGTGTCTCCATGTTGTTTTCCCTCACATATTTTCACCTCCTCCTCCTCCTCTGGCTACAAAGAAGTGCGTCCACCCATTGTTTTGATTTCTTCTTAAATATGTTTTCACGGAGGCGTAACTAACATTTCTACTTGGCCCAGGTTTGGCCAGCAGAATGTCCATCATTTTCAGAGCCAACAGAGAGTGGCTCTGCTGGACAGGGTGAAAAATGTCCAGAACCTTTGCACAAGACACACAGGAGCCATCTTTGTGCCCCTCCCTACCCACTAGCAAAAACTGGGCCAAGTAAAACCACCACACTTTCATTTCAGGATGAAAGGCAGGGGACTGATTTTGTTACAACTTCGGACAAAGAGCACTGTGCTCTCTCTGCCCCACCCCATACCAAGCTGCAGAAGATGTTACTGTGTAGAATTCACCACTACCCTCCTTTTCCTTAGCAGCAGGGGATCTTTGGCTTTTCACTTGACTTTAATTTTTTTCCTAGAATAGCTCATGGAAATAATACTTGGCATGCTCTGAGGTTCAGCTTCTCGAGTGTCTCAGACACAGTCCCAGGCAAAGAAACAGAAGCAGGAAGCAAGTTTTAATCCTCTTCTGAATTTGCTACTTACTAACTAGCATGCTTGTCCTGCAATACGACAGTTACTGTTTTCAATAAAGGAAGAACATGCAAAGATATTTATTTTATTTTCTGTTGATATTACATTACTTTATTACATCAAATTTGAAGTTTAACCTGTTCATGAACAAGGTTTTTTTGAAAAGTTTTGTTAGCATGACAGCAGGGGCCTCACAAATAATAAAAGAATATTCATTCTGAAGGGAGAATGAAAGGAAAGGTTGGGAAACTGTGAGAAGAACTTTAGAAAGAGGAAAATCACACACGGGTGCCACACCCCTGAGAAAACATCAGAATATGGAAAGTAGCTAGTAGTTCCCTGAGTTTTCTCTCTCCAGAACTGTATTAGTAGCTTTGCTCTTTCCAGCGCTCTGGCTGGTCCTCTGTGACACTGTAACCTAACTGTGTGACACTATGTTGCCCTTGCTGAGTTTCAGGTGCAAAGGAAGTGCAAGCAAAGATCCAGCAGTCAGGGACAGGGGGGGCACCATGGGGAAAGCTTACTCAACCCCCCGGACTGGCCTCTGCAACTACCTTTGCTTGAGAGACACCACGTCCCCTCCCTCCTCCACTGCACTCTCCTCCCACTGTCCAACTCCAGCGCCAGAGAAGTGGTTCCTTGCTCCCATACGACCTTCCCAAACACTCCAGGTTTCCACAACCTTTTTTTTCTGCAGGGGCACCAATCTCTGCTCCCCTCCCCTGTAGGACACTGTCCCACCTTCTCATTCCCCTTCCCCCATGGCACCGTCTCTCCCTTCCTTCCTACTCCTGAGGCTGCAGCTTTGTTAACTGTAAAAAGCTAAAGGTGACTGTGGTGAGGGCTGAAGTTTTGCTCTTGGGGATCTGACAGGAAGCTTACACGCACTCTTGCCCAATCCTGCCCTTCCTGCCAGATCGGCTCCAGCCAATCTGCCAGCTCATTAACCAACTGCCGGCTGCTGTGCCCCAAACCAGCCCTGTGCACACGCCTTATTGGGACATTTTATGGTGGTGCAAAACTCCTCTGAGCAGCACCACTTGGCACAGCCCAACATGGGGTGGGTGGTGTGACTCATGAACACCCACTCCCCTCTTCAGTGTCTGAGGTCCCCTGGGAAGGGCATCAGGCTCAAAAAGTCCTTTCTTGGTGAAGGACAAGAGCAGCTCAAAAGGAACTCACTTTCATGGACTACCATCTATCACATTTCATAAAAGCTACATAAGATATGCTGCTGCATATGGGGGAAGCTGGTTGGGTTTTTTTAATGTAGGACTTGGGTTCTTACTCCCTGCCCCTCAGACCGGTCTGTTTCTCATTACTAAACAAGAAGATGCAATAATTTGTGGCAACTGGTCATGTTCCCTAGCAAACCAGACCACAACTGAGAATTTACAGACCTGAGCTATAGTCCACACTGCTTCTGACAACACCCCTATATAAGGGCAAGAGAATTTAACACAAAAACTGGCTTGCTAGCTTTGCAGCTGAGAAATCCCCCCAATGGGGAATTTTCAGATAGCCATTTGTAAAAAGAGAATATGGGCTGGCATAATGTATCCTTTATCTTAGTGTTAAGGCTATTCCCCTCCTCATGGGGGAAATTTAAGACAGAAAGCTGATGGGCTGGTATAATCCCATCTCCAAATTTGGATGCATCCTGTAGGGATTTGGTGTCCTCAGAAGGTACTATGCTTGAGAAAGAAAGAAGACAGCAGAGCCAAAGCCAGCCATGCTAGGGCAGAACTGTTCATCTCTTCTGAATTTAGCTCCAGACAGTCTGTGCCAGAAAAAAGTTGTTCTGAAAAGCAGTTTCATTCTGGGGGATAGACAACCCAGAGTTCTGGGTTCCCAGTTTCTGGGATCAGAAACTCATTAGGAAGAAAGTAAGCTTTGGGGAGATATGGGGGAAGAGGGGCAGTGTTATTTGCATAGGATATAAGATATGGGAAATTTCTGACATTCACAACGTTATTCATCCTTCCTTCTTCTAAAGGTGCATGGTTGTGCATGTGTAAGTGTCAACTGTTATCTGAAAGTGTTTCTTAATAGGAGTGCATTTATTACAAATGTCAACAACTAAGTCACTCAGTATTTCACTAAACAGTCTCCCATACCTCTTACTTTCCCCCCCCCTTTTATCTGTAACTCTCTTCATTACATTTCCTTTTTTAATCTTGATGCCCTACTCTCCATCACTGCCTTCTCCCTCTACTACTCTGTTCTCCAAAAGGTGTCCTATTTGCCCCGGATGTGTCTACAGTACTCCTCTCCACCTCAGCCCAGTTCTGATGAGGAGGACATAGAGAGGCAGAGCCCCCCGCTGGAGGTATCAGATGGGGAGAATGATGGCGTGGACCCTGGGCCTGGAATTATGCATGGAGAAACAGGTCAGTGAAAACAGAAGGATTTTCCAAGCTATGAACTGAGCAGCTCTTATATTACCATGATGATAATGAATAAAAACTGTAGAACTACTGCGCTACTATTTTATGCCACTGCCAAATCTTTCCTTTCCCTGACTCCTTGCACTCTCCTGTCCTCTGAATCTTTTATAACCATAACTATCTCAAACCTCATTTCTTCATGTATTCATCTCCCTCCTTTGGCTTTGTCTATTCAGGCTTCCTGAATGGAAACGGCTTTTACCATTTTTACTCCGATTTCTATTGACAGCCAGGGAAACCAAGACAGGAAGGTCAAGGAAGAACCAATTAAAAAAATATTTAGCTCTCTTTGCTCAGTACCTGAGATGCATATTCTGTATAACCTGCCAAAATTAGGTTTGGATTAGTTTTGAATTAGTAATGTTTTTCAATTAGCTTCAAATTAGCAAATTAATTTCAGAAGTTTAGCCTTTGGAATCACTTATTCTTGCTTTTTCTTCTTGGTACATCAACCCACATTATGTCCTCCCAGTGTTACATTGTCTACTGTTATGAATGCTGCAAACTGAAGAAGTTAGGTGTTTCCCACCTAGCTGAAACACTTATATACCTTCTGCTGTTTCTCCAGGAAATGCACACAAATACTAACGCTCCACCTGCTTTCTTCTATGACTCTCACACAGGCAGCAAGAAAAAGATACGTCTGTATCAGTTCCTTCTGGACCTTCTTCGCAGTGGGGACATGAAGGACAGCATTTGGTGGGTGGACAAGGAAAAAGGTACTTTCCAGTTCTCCTCTAAACACAAAGAAGCATTGGCACATCGCTGGGGCATTCAGAAAGGCAATCGCAAGAAAATGACCTACCAGAAGATGGCACGGGCTTTGAGAAACTATGGCAAGACAGGGGAGGTCAAGAAAGTTAAGAAGAAGTTGACCTACCAGTTTAGTGGAGAGGTGATGGGAAGGGGGGCCACTGATAGGAAGCATTATCCTCACTGAGGCCATGGGACCCTAAGCAAGAAAAATATTAAGACCTCCTGGCTGGATACCAGCAGAGGAGATGGACGCATCTTTCTCTTTGCTTCCTGTGCCCCCTTCTCTGCCTTTAAACATTCTTTATCATCAGATGTTTCTGGTACGAATTCCCTTCTTCAGCATCTGAGAATCCTAATCATGACAGAATTATTTGCTTCCATCCTCCAAGTTGGACAGAGTTGGGAAATTCAAACAATGTACAAATGTATTGTTGTCAGGAAAGATTTTTTTTTTTCCAATTGTATTGTAACTAAAGAATACAGCCGATGAAGTTTTGCCTCCAGAGGTGGTGCTGCGTCACTCCCAGTGACACCGCATTAGCTTCCAGCTTTTAAACTAGCATTAATACAGGCTCTGCCGCAGCTCTCAGAGCTAGAGAGAAGTTTGCAGATCTGGGAATGATACTTGTTCTTTTAAATAGTAATAAAATGTACATATTTAATAAAATTAGATATAATGAAGTTTTGATGTTTGCATAATAAATGATTACTTCACAAACCAACGTCACGCATTCAGTTATGCAGATACAGCTCCTGTGTGGTGTCTGAACAAAAGGTGCTCTGGGTTGTAGGACCTTATCCATCTGTGGCTACTTTTTAATTTACCTGGAAACATCATCAGTGCTGTCAAACCCAGTAAGAAATGTAACAGGTAAAATACATTACTGTGAAAGAGACTACAGTACTGAAGTAAATTTTAAAATACATGTATATATCTACATACATATATATATATATATGTATGTATAGATGGGTGTGTGTGTATATATATGTATGTACGTATAAATGCGTGTGTGTGTGTGTATGTATATATATACATATATTTCTCACTATTTTTTCCTGTGCCAATGAAACCCTGCCAGCTGAACATTTCCTGGTCACATATACTAAGAATTGCATTTATACCTCCATCCTGTTTAGAACATAACAATTAACCATGTTCTTATGTGGTTTCAATTAATTTTCTGCTCCTGCTCTTTCTTCTTGCTTTCCCCCACAGTTATATCTTGATTCTAGCTTTTGAACCTTTCTTGGAAATAAGTTGTATTTAATCATGTCTTTGCAGAATTCCAGTACAAAGGGTTTCAAGGTTTTAACTGTAGATTTTAATCCCTACTGTAAAACAATAGTAACTAATAACTACTGCACTGTATAGCTAACACTCAAAATGCAAAATAAAAAATAATTCAGTACCTGAGATACCATGGTAAATTTACCCATCTAAACACTGAAATTAAATCCAAAGTCAACTACCAGTAAAGAAAATTATCATTTTAAGTTTTAACAGTATTTAACATATCTCAGTTTCAATCACTCAGAAACCAGGAAATAGCATCATGACTTTCCCAAAATAGATGAGGTGAAATGAGGCAGATCCAGAATGAAGAGAAGGGTTTTTTCACAATACTGAAATGCAGTACACCACGGCAAATACCACCAAATAACTTGAAATTTTTCAGAGTTTGCTCCTCACTGAAACCAGAAATAGTTGAAAGTGATGAGCTTCTTACAGACCTGAGTTCTCAAAATTAAATCTAAACATAGTCAGTGCTATCTACACCAACAATCTCACTGTGGAAGTGAAAAGTCTGGTGACATCACAGGCCTACAGTGTCTCTTTGGAGCCAAACAGAAAGAAGCTCTTGCTTAAAAAACATCACAAAGTACTACTTCCCAATTTTTCTTCCCAGTTCATGAACATGATAAATACATCAATCAGTCCCAAAAATTGAGAGTTACTTCTAAAAATCTTGTAATCCAAATTTTAGTTACTGTTCTTTGAGGATCATGTATACTCTCCTAGTCAAATATTTTTCATTCACTTAGGGTTAGAATAAGTCAAAGTTATGAAACAAATTAAAAAGGCATTTTGTTTCTAAAATGGTACTGGAAGGATTTACTTCCTATAGGACATACTCACTAAATTAGACTCCTATAACTCCATCTGCACCCATATTGAAATTTTAGGATGGAAGCTGAAGACAGTGAAGCCAGGTCTCAGAAGACTAGAACAACACCCAACACCGACACAATTAAGGTTTCTTTTTGCTGAGCTAGAAACTCAGGGCTTCTCTGTTTGGTATTGATGATGACTCTCCACCACTGTCTTGGGATTAAAAAGAGATTAAAGACATTTGCATTAATCAGACTTTCAGACTTCAGGAATAAATATTCAAGAAAATTAGAGTAATAATTCCTTTATTCAAAATATCTTTATCACAAACACAGCTTCAAAAGCAGAACTGATCCTTCTCTGACCCTATACTTTGGAGGAGAAGGATCATTTCCTCTTGCAGGAAAACTATGATAACTGAAAAGAGCCAACCGGTGAGTTAATTGTGGAGACGCTTAGAATATCACAAAAGCCATTTCAAGCTTACCAAGGTAACCCTTTCTAAGATCTATAAGACCTATTTTTCCCTTTCCCTAGCAAGTCTTGCACAAAAACCAATTATACATTGGAGAAATAATACAAAACTAAGAATTCAAACAGAAACAAGAACCTTTAAATGAGCTATTTGAACACTGTGCACAACTATAAAATGTTAATTTAGAGCAACTACTTATATTTGAATTAAAGAATTTGCATTTTACACTGGTTTTGACCACAAGAAACATGGAAATAGAAGAATCTGAGAAAAATATTTGGGGGAACAGTATTATCACTAATTAAAACATTCTTTGAAATACTATTGAATATATTTTTAAAAGAAGGTTTAAAATTTTATCTCCAAAGTTGAAAACTTTTTGTCTTCCTCTTGTTCCCCTTGCTAATGCTTTGAAATACTGTTTCTAAAAATATTCGCTCCCCATCTGTTTCTGGTTAGGTTTTTGATCTGTGGCATAAAGAGTGAATAATCATGTGTTGCAGCTGTGAAGGGGACCAAATGATGATGCTTCTCTGCCAGAGTACTGTTTGTCTGCCATACAATCGAACTGGTCTGGATGCTAGGCTGTCTAATCAAGCTGAATTATTGCCATTCAGTTGCACATGCAAGCAGAAGCTTTTTGGCTGTTTTAGACAAAAATACCAAAATGAATGTGACAAAATCACAGGTTCTGCAAAATTACAGAGGAGCAAGCATTCCATTTTCTCTGAAGGTGGCCAAGTACCAGACAAGCAGACATGCTCAAAAAATGTGGGGGGGGGGGGGTGGTGGGGTGTCATTATTTGGAGAGATGTCCCATAATTAGTACAAGTTCACTGGAACATTTGCAGCCCACTGCTATTATAGATCATCAATCCTCTTTCAAAACAAGTACTCATACTACAGCAGAATATTCAAATTATATTTGGCCCTTTTCAGCCTGCTTTAAAAAACAGCTTTATTAGCTGCTGAGTGGTTCCTAATCAATTCTTGTGGAAAGATTATTCAGAAAACTATCAGTGAGCTAAATTCAAAATATTGAACTGCTCCTACAATATATACAACTGCTCCAGCCGTACATCAGAGGCATCATAAGTAGAAAAATTGCTCTGGCTATACTGATAATCTGCTTATAATAATTTACAGTGGTAAAGTATATTTTTAAATTCTACTCAAAGAGAGTTTTAGACATTTCTAGAGGTAAGCTACTACTCACCTACATCAGCCAGAACTGCAGTTATAGGTGCTATTATTTATTTTTTACTGAAAGCCCACATTAATTGAATCCTCCAAACTTCCTGAAAAATGCATATACACACACAGCCTAATATATCTGTCAGAGGTTTTTTGTCACCTCCTTCATGAAATTTTATCTCTATGCCCTCATTTAAAGATTCATACACTGACAGAGTCTTATAGTCTGTGTCTGTCTTCATTTGTGATTACACTAGGGCTTAGGCTTTATACTTTGCCAGGTTTCTTTTCCTCATTAAACCCTTCTGCCTCAGTTTACTCTTTCTATTTGTGTCATTTGATCTCTTTGCCTTTCTTCCATTTCTTTCTATTTTTTCCTCCTTCCTTCAAATCTCCACACAACAAAATTCACTTCACAATCATCGAGTTAATTGAAACTATAGTGCCAGCTTCCTAACTAATACATATATCGCATAACAGTTCAGTCTATTCATACTGTTGGTCTAAATTTTCCTTGTACTGCATGTTGTCAATTCATAGCAAAGGCTTTATTACTGATGACAACACAATAAGCATTTTCCTTTGAAAATGCCCAGAACAATATGTTCTCAATGGAAATTCCACACCTGTGTATTTAAAATCTATGGATTACTGATAGGAAAGACTATATGACACAGACAGTGGTATCAATTCCAAGAATTTGCATTTATTTCTAATTTATTTTCTCTGTTAACTTGCTATCTCACCACTTTTCCTTGTTCTAAGAAATACTCAAATCAGATTTAGATAATTTTGCATACCCATTAACCTAAAACACTAAAAATGTAGTGCTTGTAATAAAAGCGCCACTGTAGTGAACCCACTAATATATTAAAGTCAAGTAGACACAGAGAACTGTAGCAATAGCTAAAACTTCACAAAGTTTCGCCTTTCTTCTCTAACAAATTTGCACATTGCAATTCAGTTGGCTCAGTTGACCCTGTGCTATTAGAGAAGTCTGTATATAAATCAAATTATCAGAGTCTTATTCCAAGAGCTGGGGAACGTGAACTTCTTCCAAAGAACATGAAAACAGCAGTACGCTGCAGATATTCTTTCTCATTTCCTCACTTGTAACTCATCCGTGTCTGCCTTAGCCCAACACCTCACATGAGCACATAGGATCACAGAGCAATCTGGGTTGGAAAGGACATTTTGAGGTCACCTCATCCAACACCGTACCCAAAGCTGGGCAATTAGATCAGGTTTTTCAGGGCAGCTTTCCTTGCATTCTGTGTTTCTTTCCATTCCCTCCACTCATCCAGCCACATCCTCCTTCTTCATGCCTGTAGTTCCCCGCAGTGTTACTTTTTGCTGTTGGGGAGCCAAAGCAGTACGTGAGAATGAGCAGAGCAGTCTATGGACAGGAGGGGAATGAGGATGTGGTAGAGCAGATAAGGGGTAGCAGGAGGTGGTGGAGGAGAAAGAAGGGTGGGAGGAGGTGTTGGGGAGACCAAGGTTATGCAAAGGATTGAGGAAGCGGCTTTGTGGGAGGAAGGAATGCAGTTTCTGTGCTTTAAGGGCTCCACTGAGCTTCTGTTTTAACTCCCCAGCAGTAGAGCAGCAGTGTTCTAGGTATGAGAAGCCCTTTGACCACTGGTGCCTTTGTGCAGAATACGTCAATTCCTCTGCCTTATGCAAAGTGAAGAATGTTTGGGTGCTGAGCTGGGCATTTGCGTATACAAATCAGTTTGGGTTCGTTTAGATTTAACTAAGTAGGTTTTACATTTTGGATGTCTGCTTTTAGAAACACATTTTAGATTTCTTCTTTAGACATTCCCTCTTCCATTTTTCCTCACTCACCTGTGTTGTACTTTCCTTCCTCAGCCAGCCCAAGCTATCAATTCCCAGCTCTTTGTTCAGCTTTTCTCCATGTCTAGACTCAGCCACCTGATGCCTCCATATTTAGTAGATTCCAACTGCTTTATTCCCAACGTCCAATTTCAACTTTTGCCCGGCTATTTTATTGCTTCCTCTCAGGTCAGCTTTTCTCGTAAGCACCTCCAGTCAGCTTTTCTTTATCTGAATCATTTGCAGTTCCAATGTATTTGTTCAGCCATTTATAGTTTTCCTATCCCACATCCTCTTACAGTTTCAGTCTTATCACTAGTTCTCTTCCCTCCACCCCATTTCTATCCCAGCTCCCCATCTATTAGTCTTGTCCTTTGAGGATCTATTTCAAATTCCTCCCATAATACTGAGCCTCAATTTTCTCCTCCCATCCATGCCCTTCAATCACATACTTTTATTTCTTTGTCCCACTCGACTTGGTGTGGCCCCTTCCATCTCTGGAGCTCCAATTATTTGCTTCCCCAGCCCTGCCAGTTCTTCCCTCTATTTTTATGAGCCTGAGGGAGATACTGTTTGGAGCACAGAACACAAACACTGTTTGCTTTTATTTCAAGTGTGTGGACTAAGTCCAAGTCCCTATTAGCCCAGACATAAATGTATAGAAAACTCTGCTGACCTCTGCACTGGACCTCATTGACACAAACAAAACTTCTTCAGAGGACAAAATGTAGAAAGTTCTCACTGAACATATGCAGACTGCATTTTTATCCCATAGTCGAGAATATGCAGCAACTCAGGTTGGTTATCATGAAGCCAGTTAAAGGAACATCCCTAAAATGAAAGCAAGTTGCTGTCAAATATTCAGAAAGAACTCAAATATGGAGTGCAAAGGGTAGGGATTGTGCAGAGGAAAGCTTGAATAAGCAGGACCAGCATTACCTAAATCTCCTAAGTCCTTGTAAACTCAGGTTCTCTCAGTAAGACCAAGTGCTTTGCACTGTACACACCAGTGCTCTGTGTTTCAAAAACTCAAAGGAAACAGTGAGTTTTAGGCTGGATATTGGGAACAGATTCCCAGAGGGTGGGTGGGCACTGGAACAGGCTCCCTGGGGAAGTGGTCACAGCATCAGCCTGACAGAGCTCAAGAAGCATTTGGACAACGCTCTCAGGCACATGGTGTGAGTCTTGGGGCTGTCCTGTGCAGTCAGGAGCTGGACTGGATGATCCTTGTGGATCCCTTCCAGCTCAGGATATTCTATGATTCTACGAGCACTTCAGCAAGTGAGTCTTGCTGGGCCTGTGCTCTGCACTGAGCCACCTCAGTTATCCCACCCCTCACACCAGTAAATCTGAGGGCACTGAGAGGCAACTTTACTGCCTTGTCCTCAGAAACTGCTGAACCAGGGAGGAGGCGGTATTTTCGTAAGACAAAACAAAGAGGCAGAGGGGCAAATAAGCAGAGGTAGAGATGAGAAATTAAATGGCATGACAGAAACTACCAGGAAGAGAAGCCCAAAATAGAAAAGACTTTCCTCCTGGATAGCTACATTTGAGCACAGTCACAACCACCTAAATACATAGCCTTTTAATAAGAAGTTGGATAGTCTTATTAGAAAGAGGTGTTGTTAATTTTGGCTATAAATAATAAATCCTTGGATTTCTCTGCATAAGCCACAGTGCAATTATCCAAAATCACAGACCCTGTCACTGCAGGCCACCTTTTACTATCATTCTTGAACTTGATTTTGAATTACATGGTGAAAGCCACTGACTGAAGCACAGAACAATAATTTCAGGGTAAGTCTTCTGATAAACAAGAATTTTCCCTCTCACTCACTTTTTAAGCACAGGCCCTGACACATTTATTACATTTTGCTTCACTGTTCTTGTACATCAGTTTCATTTGAATACAAGATGAAATTTCACACACTTTCTAAACAATTATCAAATGTTGCAATGCACTAGAAAATAGTTATCATAATCCACTACACATCTGTTTTGGGTCAGTGTGGCCATGCCAATTATATATTTCATTTGCATAGCAGTTTGTTATTAACAGTAGTCAAATAAATTAATGTAATGTAATGTAATGCAATATAGAAAATACTAGAAAAAAGTTTACCATTACAACAATGCTGCCACCTGGTAACCTAAGGTGTAATAGCAGACAAACATTCATTCTGCCCAGTTTTGAACATGGCAATATATTTTAAGTGTTACTTTAAATAACATTAAAAATCTCAAAATCTGCAAAGTTATTGTTGTATTAGGATAATTTCCCTGCATGAGATTAAATATTCGTATCTCTGTTTCATTGTGGGGAGGAAGTAACTCATACCTTACCCAGACTGAGCTTCACTCTGAATCTTGGAAAGTATCAAAGGTGAAGAATCAGCTAAGTACTCACCACAGTATTTCAATTAAATATGCCTGATTTTGAGCACACAAATAGTCAGAATTAACTCTACTTAAAAAGTTATACATACTCCAGACACTTGGTGAATGAAAACTATACCACTAAATATTTACAGACAGAATCAAATCTACAGTGAGAATGATATGGACTAGATAAAATGAAATCCTGAAAAAAGAAACCCAAAGAAAATGTCAGGTGTTGTCATAGGTGGAAAATCCATTCATTAAAAGAGAAATGCTGCAATCTTGTTAAATAAGGAATATTTATCTAAACACCAAAAAAACCACACATAACATTTGGGAAACATTAAATGCATTGGGGAGAGGTTCCCAAGCACTTATGAGAGGCCACAACTCTTCAAGCCTAAAATAGTTTCTAAGTATCTGTGATAAATAAGCAAAAGAGATTGCAAAACAGAATAAACTTATTTACATGATCCCAGCAAGCATCGTTGAGATGAACTCCTGCCCAGTGCTCTCCTTATGCTAATAAAGAAATGCAGAGTACATTTTCTAGCTTTCCTATCTGGTGCACAGTGCAAATGCTTCACATCCTATGTATATTTAGCAACCTAATCTCCTGGCATATTAGATCTTTTGATTAGCATAAACTTCTTCCAAGTTCCCCAGGAAATAATGGCTCATAGATTGCTATTTTAATACTGTCCTTAAACAACACACCCTTAAAATTCAATCTAACGACTGACTGCATCTCCTTTGAATGGCAACACAATTTAGATTATCCCACAGATTTCCAGAGAAACGTAAAAACACAATTGTTATTCAAGCCATGTGATAGCAGGATGAACTCCCCATTTGCCCTGGGGAAAGCAGGACCTTTCCATCGCTGTCAAAGTGATGGTGGTGACCTCCTTCTGACATGTCATTGTCAGGCACATGCCTGACAACTTCAAAGACAAAAACCTGACAATAAGAAAACAGCAAATAAACAATAAAGCTTCTGTATGTAATGTTAGGGTTAAAAGTGTTTTACTGTACAACTGTAAAATACACAACTGTATTTTTTGTCCTAAAAATTTGGAGATACTGTGATAAAAACAGAAAACAACTAACACTCAGACAGCAAATGGCAATTTCTGTTCTCCCAGAACAAGAGGACATTAAAATAAAAGCTGGAAAATTCAGAATCAATAATAGAATTCCTATTTTTAATATGTGCAATTTGACTGTGGAATCATCCCTATTGGTATTATTGCTATTGATTCCAAGGAGCTAATGTCATTTTAGAGAGAAATTAGTATTTAGGTGAATTAATAATATTAAGCATTCCAAGAAATTTAGAAAAATATCTAAGATTACTTAATATCTATTGGAATTCAGAATGAATTCTGAGTTAGGCATGCCATGCATTAGCCTATGTTTAATTATTCCAAGGTTCCCAGTTCCTGCATTGAAGCATGTCCTGCTGTTCACTCGCAGTGAACAAATACAGGCTTGGTGGGTATGATAAATACTACAAGTCTGCATATTAAAGAGTTTGTATATAAATATGCATTTCCTTTAAATACATACAAATGAGTTTATTTCCAAAATGGCCTTTATCCATTTTAGTTAATGGATAAAGGCCTGTGGTTCTAACTGTAAAAAAAAATTCAGAACATCAGAGAAACAGCCTAGAGGCAAAAGAAGACTTGAGAGGGAATACCTCAATCAAGCACAAGCAACCAAAAACACAACCACGAGACAGGACAATGGGGTATCCATCTGCACCCCCTCTGGGATTGGCACCATTAAATACTCCTATTAAATGCCTGTACACCAACACATGCAGTATGGGGAACCAAGAGTAGGAATTAGAAATCTGCATGCAGTTACAAGGCATTGATCTCATTGCAGATACGGAGATGGAGTGGGATAGCTCCATGACTGGAATGCTGTCATGAAGGGCTACACACTGCGTAGGAAAGACAGACAAGGGAAGTACAGTGGTGGAGTTGCCCTCTATGTGAGGCCGAAAAAAAAAAAAAACCCCTTTTTTTTTTTTTTTAAATACAAGGGATGGCTAAAATATGCTAAATGTTTGGCCTACACAGTTTTTCTGGTAAAGCTGAAAACTCAAAATGGATATACCATCAAGTCAATAAAGTGTGATTGTTCACCATTACTATTTTGACATATGTCAAATGTATGAATAAATAGGAAACAATGATTGCAACATGAAATGGACATACAAGAATAATTTTCTAGTGAGATTTTTCCCCAGATCTTTCCTATATGATTAAGCAAAACTGAAACTTGTAGAGGTATAAAACAGAGTCTTGGAACTATTTTTAAAATTATATTTAAAAGAAGAAAAAAAAGCTGCTAGTTATCAAGAAATATATGCTGTGGATCAAGTGGGTGGATGGGAAGGGAGGACTGAAACTATTTAAGTAGTGTCATGCTTTCTACTTGTGACTGCAAATGTCAGTAATGTGTAAGTGTCTCGGCAAAAAAAAGTTATTTCCTTTAAGGTTCACTGTTAGTTCTACAAATACAGTCTTTGGTAGAAGAGCTAAAAAAAGAAACAAGAAAAACAGTTTCTGAGGGGCTGTTCAGCTCTGACCCAATTATAACAGTAACAAAAACTGAAATAAGTAGTAAGAATGTAACTAAATATGCACTAAAAGTAAGTAGGAACCAGCTTACAGGAGATGTAACTATCAGATCGAGTTTGCTGAATGTGCTATGAACACGGCAGTGCTGGAATTCTTAATGCAATACATGCCTGGAGCTAGAAAATGTACTGTACGCATGTGCAACATCATATTGTGCTCTGGTTTATACCAACAGATCAGTGGTAGCCAGTCTTGGGTGGCTGGAGCTCTCTGGCTCCTGGAACTTGGCTATATTTATCCCAGCTGATGTAGCTTGTCAAGTGTGCCCGGCTGTTGATAAGGTGCTGGAGTTGACAACAGTGGGGGATCAAGGGGGAGGAGCAGGATGGGGGCTTCCATCGAGTGGCTCTTTAGAGGGTCTCAAAAGCCCTGCAGCCACATTCCTGTTTAATTCATACCCTGCTTTCTAGACACAACTGGGAGCTTCCTCAGAAACAAAGTGAAGATGCCAGAGCCTGTAAAGAAAACAGGTAAGGATCATGACTGACAGACAAAACTAAGAACAACTTGACAGCAAAAATGTGAGTACATAGTGTATTCTAGAGAAATTAGATGCCTCATGGGAAAAGAAATAGACAAGAAAAAGAATTTTTATTTTATCAAGTTATAAATGTAAGAGATATTGAGTGATCTTGCAGAGAAATCACTAACTGATTTGAGACCCCTCAGCCACAGAATTTGTTCAAGAGACTTTGGATGAGAAAAAATAGAGGTGAAATGCTTTTAATTCTCAGATTCTTTTAATTTCTCATTTCCTTTCCTAGTGACCTTTAGGACTCTGAGAAAAAGAAAAGACTTGTAGTCTCTCTCTCAGACAGTTAAACAGTATAAACCCCTCCTGCCTTATTTTGTGTTTGGGGTTTTTTTCCCCATACAATTTGTAGAAGTGTTATTGGCAAAATTTGATGGTACTTAGTGAAATCTCTGTGAAAATGAAAGTGAACAGTACCTGGTTCAGAGCTTATTCTTTCTAGTTCTTTCAACCACTGACAATAGAACTCTAGGAAAAGAGACAACATTGTACTGTGAAGAAAATATGCAATTTCCTTTCCCTCACCCTCCTCCGTCCTTTCCCCTTGAGCCAGAAGATAACTAACCCTTTTCAGAAATCCAAGGTCACAGAACCACAGAGAAAAATGCCAGGAGAATATTTCAGATTTATGAATGTTTTAATTTAAAATCTTCAAATAAGGAATCACTCAGATGCTGCCCACATAGGGGAGGCCTAGGATGGGGTGCAAGGTGCAATGGGTCTGGTGTTTTGAGGAGGAAGAGAGCCTGGGAAAAAAAGACAGAGACAGTTTAGCTTCAGGACACCTGCACAGGGAGATGCCTCAGGAGCGCTTTGTGTCCACAATTAAGTTTAGAAAAATAATTGGCAAAAGCTGAGCTTATGGTTGTTTGTCAAGTGTGAACATATTCAATACCCAGATCTGGAGAAACTTGTACTAAATCTGGGATTCTTCACTTGAGAGCTCTCACTTCATTGATGCCAGTGCATACTGAGAATCACCACTACCTGAAAGTACAGTACAAGGTGCACAGGTTTTTAATACTGTGCAGTTTCCAGAGCTAGCCAGTAACAGCTGTAGAGACTTATTAATAATGGCCTTCGTGCTTTGCAAAGGCCTGAGCAGCCATCAGCCTCCTCTTAGATCAGCCAATGAGAAAATCTCCTGTGCTCACCGTAACAAAAGAAGAACTTGTTAAGAACCTTCATTTGACCAAAATATTTGGAATCAGCCATTGCCAGAGGCAGACCCATTACACATCCAGAGGCTGTCCCATTACAGACTGCAAAGCACTAAAGCATGATTAACTCCAACCAGATTCTTTATGTTCCCTCTATATGATAACCCCAAAGGAACAGTGGTGTCACCAGTCCTTCCATTTTATTACAAATATAACATAATTTCATAGTCATCAGGCTGCAATTTCTGATGAAAGTAGATTTGAATATAAAAAAGACATATATAGTGGCTCTTGTAATTGTAGACAAAACCTTGAAAATATAAGATGTAAAGGTTCAGTAATTACCCCAAAAATAAGAAATTCATACTCATATTCTGTTTCTAAAGTCACATGATTTTAAAGTTTTATTGAAATATCTAATGGTTGTGAATGCAGACAAAAAGAAATACAAGAGTAGGCAAAATTTAAGAGTGTGATCACCTCAGCACTGTGATTTCTGATTTCTAATTGACTGCCTTTAAATTAACATTTTCATTCTCCGTGGATGAGGCAATGTCTCTGTTTGTGAAGATGCCCACTTTTTCTGGCTAATGGTGAGGAGAAATTCTATTCCAACTTATTTCTCTAGAGAAATCTAACAGGTGTCTAACATCACTAGTCCTACACAATTCTTATGAACAAACCAGACCAAACACTGGGATTATCACAGCAGGGGGAGGAAAAGCTATTGTTACCCACTCTGACCAAGACAGAACTAGTCACACGCCCCATAACTTTTATAGGATCTTCTCATCTCCCAGGAGACACTAATCCCTTCGGTTTTCTATTTCATGTTGTTTATACAGTTCAAGCCATTTCAAGATGGGATAATGTTAAGCGCCATCTCAGGAGGGCTAAATTACCTTTGGGCAATTCATACTTGGATAAATCACAATTCCTGCCTTCCACACACTGTAGAGTTAGATTACTGAAGAGCACAAAGAAGCCCCTTGCATGCAGTACTGAAATTTGTGCATCTGGTGTATAGGTAAAAGAAAATCCTTCATGTCAGAGAATGATCAGAGAATATTCTGCCTGTATCCACTGTTATAACAGACCTTTTAACATGTTAAAACAACAAAAAACAAATCACCAGAAAAACCAATCAAACAACAACAACTAAAAAGAAAACAAAACACCAAAAAATCCCGCCGAAAAAAACCAAAACAAAAAAAAAATTTGAAAAAACCATTAAACTTAAAATGCTGTGGTGAAGTAGATTTTCAAACCAACATTTTTCACTTTAAACTGCCCAACTAAAATACTTCAGGATAACGCACTCCCCTATTTATTTCAAGAATGCCAAAAAACTGTCCTAACATCCCAGAAAATCCATACCATCCACAAGAGCAATGGGATATAGAAGACCTGTGAGAGTTTAATGTAAAGCAATCAAACTTGGAAAAGCACCATTTTTTGCAGGATTCTGTTGCAGAAACTTTTCCTCCTCCCTTTGATTTAAATATGTAATAGTTAATATTTGTTCGAAGGCTCAATGTTTGGAAAATCTTGATCATTTTTTTTGTTCTGAAAATTCAGAAAGGTTAAAAAAACCCCAGCCATTTCCCTAACAATATTTTGTGACATTAAGAGGTAATAGTTAACTTTTTAAACACCAAATTTATTAGGTAAATGGGACTTAACCGGAAATGTGTGCATTATTGTAGCTGGAAAAGGAGAAGTTTGTTTACCTTCTCTGAAAATCAGTCAACTTTTATTCATATATTTCATAGATTGAGGAGTCTAGATTTTGCAGTGCAGATTAGGAAATTTCACCAAATATTTGCAAATAACTTGTAAGTACACAGAGGCTTTCATCATAATAATGTTGCATAATGAAGTGTAAACTGCAGAATTTTAGTTTGAATATCATTCTTTTACTTTTGCAAGCGCCTAGCACAACAAAGTACTGTCACAAAATTTTATGCACCACAGGAATGCAGAAAAAACCCTAAATTCATACAGACATGTTTTCCTCTTTTTTAAGTTAGGATTCAAACCAAGCTGAACATTACTATCCCCATTCTACAGAATGTATGATGCATTGAGAGAGAGGCGACGCTGATTAGTGAAACTATTCCTCGCCCGTTGCTCATGTTGCAGGAATTTGCAATCTCAGCTGCTGAAGTAGGCAAGGAATGATAAGATTGAGTCGTTCAATAGCTTTTGGATCATGGAATGATTAAGCTTGTAATTGCAAGATGCCACTCAGATCCTGACCAAGGAATGTGCAGCATCTTTATATAGTTCCTCAGAAAGGAATTTACAAGCTCTGTTACTGAAGTCTGCTTATCCTCAGTTTGGCTTTAAACTCAATGGAAGAGCAAATGGTATAGAAGGAAAACTAGGTGCCAAGTGTAAGCAAAAATCAATTTTCAATGTGAAAGCTTGACAAATTAAAGAATTCCAAAAGCTAATATTACTTTTGTAATATTAATTAAATATATTGACCAATACGTATTTTAGCACCAAATACACAGAATGTGCAGTAAGATAACTCAGCTTTGTGGGAGAAACCTGTGACTATTTTGTCTAAGTTCACTCATCACAAACTTCTGCTGTAGTTTCTAGCATCTGCATTCAACCAGATACATCAGGTTCTCCTCAAGAATTTATACCTTTAACAGGTTTTTATTTCAGAAAGGTAGAAATATCGTTTAAAAATGTAATCTACCACACATTCTCCTCTACCACTCTATCTAGTTAAAATCACTCTTGTAGAATCCACATTTCTTCCTCACTTTCATTTCACATACTTCACACATACTTTGAAATTCCATTATTTTAGGAATAGGTTTTCAGCTAATGCTTGTGATTCTTGACAAGCCAGATTATTTAGGGAATGTTACTAAAAAATGAAATTATTTTGATAATTTGAACATTATTTTAATATATACCTTACCTCCACTTTTTCTGATAATAATGAAATAAGAATTGCTCTTCTAGCATCTAATACTAATTTTTATTCTTATTCGAGATACAACAGTACTTAGTAGGTACCTACTAACAATTTAATGGTGTATAAAGAAAACAGAAAAAAAATCTCTGCCTCAAAACACTCACAAAATAAAGGCCCAGTAAATAGATAGATAGTTCAACAAGAGAGTAACAGAAATAATTATTAGTACAATAGGCAGCAACCTTGGTAGTACCTTAGCCATTTCTTGGTTTTTGCATAGAAGAGTATGAGAAAGATTTGAAGCATAATAGTAAACTTGTTTGATGATGGATGTTAGAAGGATATTGCTTCAAAGCAGGTCAGAAAGTAAAGGAAAAAGCATGAAAGTGCTAATATGAAGATTTAATAAATGGCAGGAGAATGAAGGCAGAATACTAGTTTTGTTATTTTATTTAGGTGAATAGTACAGAAAATTAGTTTTGGAACTTAAATTATTTCAATCGAGTTTAATAAGCCCAAAACAACTGTATCTTATTTTTCTTCATCCTCCTGATTGAAAGACCTACTAATAAAGTGTCAAAATGCAATCTGATCACAGACCTGCAAATAGAGGTTTTTGTTACTGAGCAGTTAAGCTGTTAACTCATGTAACATACATAATTTCATGGCTGATGTTTACATCTTCAGGTGTCTCAAGAGTTTTAGAGGATGCAAGTTCTGGTAGCTGCAGCATTAACCACCAAAAAGTTTCTGCAAGATAACTGCAGACCACATACAGCTGTTTCCTCTTCTGCCTGGGGTAAAATTTGTTGGTTTACGTTACTCAGAAATTATGTGAGTGTGTTTGCATTATGGAAGCTAGAAGTGATTAGGAAGGCCTGGGATATGAGAAGGGAAGTGCTGAAAAAATGGGTCAGTACAAAGTGGCCCTAGGCTCATATTCTTTTATTAGCTTCACATCCCTCTTCTCTCCCTGCATTAAATCCCCACAGCATCACCAATTCCATCCCCACAAAACACACACACACAGAGCACCTTCAGTAATTCCTGTCTTAATCAGCACTGGTATCCCACATGGGTGTCTTTGCTCTCTCTCCAGAACTGCCATAGTATGCTGGAAAGAGCTGAATTAGATTGGTATAACTGCATGAGAAAAAGAATGGTCAACTTGGATTTACATGTTACTTAAAGTAGCGACCGCAATGAAGGGATGGAGAATAACAACTATTTATTCAGTTAAGCAGCCCATTTTTTCCCCAAAATGAAAAATTATGGTATTCTCTTCACATGCTTGTTCAGCAATCTCTCTTTTGCAGCAAAGTAGTAAACTCTCAAGCCCTTCATCTCTAGTTTTCCTTCGGAAATAGAGCAGTGAAAGATGAAAGGGAATACAGCTGGATAGAGAGAAGCCACTTTGGACACTGCCCCCCACTGACTGAATCTCAAGTACAGGGAAAAGGCTCAGTGAAAACCCAAGTCTCCTTTACCTGTGAAAAAGTGGGTATGCAATAGCTATTCTTGCAGGCCTTTGTTCTCATGGGAGATTTTGGGCTTTTCAATTTTATGCTTTACCAGAAACATTCACACTCATTTTAAGTTGGAACTAAAGTCAGTCTTTTGGCAGAAAAGGGGGGAGGGGAGGAAATAAAAGGAGACTTATTTATAAACTTCTACATATGTGTTTAGATTTCCTAAAGCCAGAAATATTATGTAGTGGTGGAGATTTCTCACTGTGTTCTCGCCAACAATTTTGTTCTTGTTGAGTCATCTAAAGCAAATGTAAGAAACCTAATCACTTTACAGGGTGTGCAGCAGATCAGAGAATTATTTCCAAGTATGCATGTCATGAAACCCTGCCATTGTAGGCTGGAACCTTTACAAATCACATTGCCATTAAGTAATTAATGTATTTATAGATTCTTTTGTGCTTAAATAGAAGAGTGGTGATAATAGCACCCAGAGACTAAAACCATGCCTCCTTGCTGCTTTGTCTGTAGAATCATAGGGAAAGGAGCCAGCTAGACAGAAGTGGAGTGGGTTCCATAACTGACCTCTCTCCCCACGGTGCAGTAGCCTGGCCACCTCTACATGACTTTGGAATCCTGTATGTGCCACCTGCTGCGTACAGGAACTCTCCTGCCATTATTCCTGATACACTGCATCAATGTATACCCTGCGGCATTATTTAGGGAAGTGCAATAATGGTTATCAACAGGCGTGCAAGTGATAGGAGGCAGCATGCTGCCTCCTACGAAGCATTATATTTTTTAAGAACTATTGCCCCAGATTAGAGAAAACCTCAGTTATAAGTATGTAGGAACATACCACTCCCAGAGGAAATTTCACACACTTTTAACAGGGAAGGCATGCAGAAGAATAAAACAGGGGGTTAGTCAAGGCTTTTATAGGCTCACTGAAAACTAAAATAGTTTTTTCATAAGATATACAAAAGGCAGGGAGGGGAAAAAATTGAAACAATGTAACTTAGGTTTTTATATAACAAAGAAAAGCAAAATTCAGTATTTAGTAAATTCTAAAAGTATTTGTAGCTCATACTTTAACTGAAGCTTAAGGAGCTTTGAATCCTTTGCAAAACAACACAAGAAGCATGAATTGTATTACAACTAAAGACCAAAGGCCATCGAAATCTTTACAGACGTAGCTCCACTAAGGTCAACAAATTTATGCAGTCTGAGGACATGCTACAGGAATAGAGATTTTTCTAAAATGAACAGATGGTATTATTAATAATATACCATTTACATGAACTAAAGTACCTGTTTGAACATGAATATAAACTTTTTCTTTTAAAATATTTTCATGCCATGTTCCTTTCAGTTTTATAAAGCATAATCAAAAGTTCAAAGTTAATTATAACCATTGTCGTGATTGGAAGAGTTCTTGTTGCTGCCAGAGTAGGAGAGCCATAGACAATTTCCCACAGAGGTGACTGATAAAATTAGATGTGATGAAATTATTAATATTTTATAAAAACATAGTTATAACGGCGTGAGTCAACAGAAAGATGGAAGAATGATGCACAAAAAAACATGTAGTGTATGAATCAGAATGTTAATTGCTGGTATTTTTACACATGAACATAGCTCATGGCAATTAGCAAAAATATAACAAGTTTTATTAAGACAAAAACATGAGCATAAAATAAAAAACTTGATCCAAAATAAAGATGAAGAAATATAAATAAATAAATAAATCAGGGTAAAGAAATTAGTAAAATAAATTACCTTACTGAAATCTAATCTTGAGAGAGATTAGGACACCCATGCATCAAAATTGTGATACATTGCTTGCTTACGATTTCCTATCTGCTATGCTACTTTGATAACATATGAAGTAAAAGATCATTTGGTTTATATTTGTTCACCCTATATATCAATAATTTCATTAATTCTCATTACAAGCTTCCTAAGTGTTTCTTGACACATTGAGGAAATATTTTAATCCACCTTGTAAGTAATTAGAAAACTAATTTCTGTAGAGTGGCATGTAGGCAAGTACTTCAACTTTTAATACTGAAGTGAACTTTTGAATGCAAACAACTGTCAATATTATTTTAGCTGGGATGAAATTACAAGAGTCATCATAGGAATGTGAATCCCTTTCCACTAAAGCCTGGATCAGTCAAAACAGAATGACTAAAGATGAACCATTAATTCATTGTGATATATTAGGGCACAGGTTACTGCACAAACTGCAATGGTGTTGAGGAACAAATCCTGATTCTCTGTAACAACTGCATTAAGCACCTGTTAGGACAAAATTAATATTTGTAAATAAAAGTGCATGGCAAATTAATGTAGACATCTTGATGTGTAAGAATATATGCCATGCCATCTTGTCACAGACTAAAGCATTCACTTATGAAAAATCAGAGCTCATTATGGGGGGAAGGAAAGGGGAAGAGAGAAAGTGAGGTGAGATTTCTTCCATTCCACTTTTTTTCATGACAATGTGGAAAAGATATGACATCTCAGTCAGACACAGAACTTGATAAACTCAAAGACAATTCCACAACTTCTCTGTGGAAAGTGTTGTAATTTATATCTTGCATGGGCAGATGGGAGAGAAAGGAGACAGCTGCTGCAGCCACAACAGCTGACTACACCAGATATGCCACAATTACAAAACAGATTTTAGTAAACCCTCTCTCTTTTTTTAGTTTCTGCATTTACCAAGAAGCCGAAGACAACAGAGGTGACAGCCGGAAACACAGCTGTGTTTGAGGCAGAGACAGAAAAATCTGGCATCAAGGTGAAATGGCAGCGAGCTGGCACAGAAATTACTGAAAGTGAAAAATATGTCATCAAGACAGAAGGAAACAAGCATTCACTGACAATCAATAATGTAGGAAAAGAAGATGATGTGACATATGCTGTAATAGCTGGAAGTTCCAAGGTCAAATTTGAACTCAAGGTCAAGGAACCAGGTACAGCATTTCCTAAACAATTCTGATTTCATCAGTAGTTCCAGTCCCACATGCAACCTTCATCAATAAGGCCCACAGAAACCGGCCTATTTTAACACTGTAAAATTTCTCTACCAGCAGTACATCTGTTTTGCCCAGTTATTTGAAGCTACTAATTCATATTAAGCTCAAGAATGCATTTCCTATGGCTAAGACACCTCTTTCCAGCTGTCAGAAGTTCAGAGCGGAGATCACAGGGGAAATATCAATGTACATTTTGAGAATGGAATTGTGATATATGTAATGGAATGTAAGAACCAAGCTCTTACACTTAAATACTGAAAAGCAAAGCAAACTTAATCTAACCCTAACCCTATCCTAAACTAAGATGCTTGGTCTTAGGACTGATATTTTCTTTTAATTATTTAATTTAAATACAAAATTGCAACAATTGACAAAATATTTACAAGTTATGCTGTAATGTTTCTAGAAGCTCAAACATGCCCCAAAATTGTCTCCAAATCACTTGTTAGCAAAAATGCATATTTTGAAGGGCTTGAATACAAAATGTAACCTTTGTATTACTTGTGTATGACCTATAATTACTACCTCTGTATGCATTAAAGACCAGTTTGATGGAAAGTTCAAAAACTTTCCCATGCTCTTCCTCAGAATAAATATAAACAGTCAAATTCCCTGGAATTTTCTCGTGAAAAATTATCTGAAGATGATTAGGATGGATGATATTACTCAGGTTTTGAAACATTTTGACTTTTCAGATCCCTTTTTCCCCTCCAAAATGGTACCCATCTACCACTACTGGTATTTTACTTTTTGCTTTTTAATTTGGTGAAAAGCCTCAGACTCAGGTTGTTTATATCACCTCCTCTTCGCTGCTATCACTGTTTGTTCTAGCAACATGATGAGACCTTGTGAGATCTTCTGGTCAGCTGAAAAGATACTGATGAATGTTTAACAGGATTCAAGATATCCTGTTCCATATGCAAAGACAGTGCATGACAGATTATGAGTAAGAGGAAATCCTAGTATGGATTAGGACAATTTGACAGCTGTCAGAGCATATAGAAATATGGTCCTGCTGACTGTCTCATCCTGAAAGCAAACTGGTCCATATTGTACTACTTATAGCTCCCTCACTGCCTTCCAGTTAGTTCCATGTAGAGCCTGCTGCAGGCAGATAACCTGCAAATAATGCTATGGAGTAGAGTGGAGTATGTGATGTTACAGAGTAACTGGATTGCCCATTATTATTTGGAAGTGGCTCCACTACCTACAGGGAAAAAATATCTTGCTGCAACTGATCTATTTCAAGAAATTCTACCTCCCTCCATCTGCTCCAGTTGCTCACTCCTACTCCATTTTCAGACAATTCTGTCTTCTCCATTGTGCCAAATGCATTTGCCTGAATTTGTCTCTGAGGTCATGGCTTAATTGAGAGGACACAAACTTCCATAAGCCAGGGGAAGAAATTACAGACGAATTTTTAGAATACTTTATCCATCTTGTTTACTAACAGTGTCTAGAGCTTTTTCCAAGCTGCACACAGCAATAGCCTTTGTAACAGTACATTCCAACAGAATCGTTAAACAAAATCTCATGAATAAGCAAACTATTTACAAAGATAATAATTACATCATTTTTCATTATCTTTTCTGTTGAGACCACTGACGTTTGCAACAAATAATAGCATTATTTGATGCTAATAATAGATGATCTAATAATAGATGACAAGTTTCTACACATCAATACTATAGAATTTTAAAAAACAGATATCAGTTCTTTCTGAGCTTGGCAAAAGAAAAAGCCTCATCATCCAACTTCAGCATGCCCCTTCTGCTTCTAGCACATCCTCTAAGCTCTAGGAAACCACAGCTAGTTTCTCTGGTTTTCCTAACATATATTAAAGTCTGTTCTTTCACAAAATTTCTTCAGAAAGGATGAGGAAATATGACTTTCTCTAATCTTGGCTTACATTCATTTCCAGAAAAGAGTGAGACAGTCACTCCTGCAGAAGCTGTTCCAGCCTCAGCTGCCTCAGAGTCACCTGCTCCACCAGTAGAAAGCAGCCAAAACACAGAAGGTAATAGAGAATGAACATCCTCATCGAGTCTAGTAGTAGAAGTAGAAGAACATACATGAGGACTCCTTAGAGTAAGTGAGATAGAGACAGTAGATGAAAGCAGACCATAAAGAATAAGGAATCTCAGGGGCAGAAGAAATGCATTGAAATATTTTTAAACTAATTAACTAAGTCACTATATATGTTGATGCAAAAAGTTCTAAATAGTAATTATGCTGCTTATTTCAGTTTCATCTGCACCAGAAGAACCCCTGGACCCCATTGGGCTCTTTGTGGCACGACCCCAGGATGGAGAAGTTACTGTAGGTGAGTACAAAATGTCAGTCAAGTGAAGTTTGTAAACTGTTCCTGTTGCTTGACTATTTAGCTCTCCAGGTACAGGGTGACAGCAGTGTTGTAACAGATAAATTAAACATTATTCATAAAGTTATTTTAACCTACTTCTCTTACAAGGTGGAAGCATCACATTCACTGCCAAAGTGGCAGGTGAGAGCCTGTTGAAGAAGCCATCAGTGAAATGGTTCAAAGGAAAGTGGATGGACCTGGGAAGCAAAGTGGGGAAACACCTCCAGCTACATGACAATTATGATCGAAATACCAAGGTACAATTGGCAGACCAGGGTTCTCAGTCTTCTAGGTATGAATTTTTAATCTGAGGAAAATATAAACTAAAACAGGAATGTTTTGATGTTAAGGTACCCAAAGCAACACACGAGGCTATACTTATGCATAGAAGTCTAGGTTTTGACCACACAGAAAAGAGACTAGCTCTGCATACGGACTCTTGCATGCTTTATCTATGGTGAAATGAGAAAATGTCTAGAGGACTGAGGGAGTAGTCCTTCGATATCTACTGCAGGATTCCTTCATCTTCCTCTCAAGAAATAGATACTTGGTATATTTAAGAAAGAACAATAAATCAGACAGCTGTTTAGGTATGATCTATCTTGGTCTTCATAGATCAATCATTCTGCTATTAATGTTGGAATTTATTGCTCACTTGTGTTGTCTAGACTGCTTTAAGTAGCTGAGTAAGACCCATTTCTTACCACAATTTTTTTCGAAGATACACGAGCAGAAATACAGGAGTCTGTACTGTGACTTTACATCCTCTGTGGTATATGAACCACTACTACCCTCTCCTGGATGGAACTGGACAGACTTGCTCACATTAGCAAAATTCCTTTTGCTGCATTTTGGCATGTACTGAATACATGCTGGGGAGTGGTTATAACTGCTTAATGAAAGCTTTTTTCCTTTTTCCAATGTACATGCAGTTAGTGTATGTACACTAGTGTGCATACTAGCATCGTTTGCTAATATAACATTGTATCCTCAGGAATACCTGCACTGACAGTACCCTTTAGCAGTTCCTACTGAATTGGGGGTTACAGGTAATTTTTTTTTTACAGTAATGAGTTGGACACTCAGGAGGTTCTTAGTTCTAAAAGGACAAAATTATGTCGTTCATCCCTTGTCTATTTCTCTTCATGTATTCTCTCTCTCTGTGCTTCACCATTTCATTTTCTAACTTCTTAATTGTATCATTGGTGTCTGTTCTAGGTGTACACCTTTGAAATGGAAATCATAGAGGCAAACATGACTTTTGCAGGAGGGTATAGATGTGAGGTGTCTACCAAGGACAAGTTTGATAGCTCTAATTTCAACTTGACAGTCAATGGTAAGATGAATTCTCAACATCTATTTTTCTTTTTTTTTAATCTTCCTGCTCTCTATTTTTTTCCCTGCCCACCAACAATCCTTTCTGGTGCACAGTGATTACTAAACAGGCACAGATCTGAAGTATAGACCTGAAGATCTAAAGGTACACCTAGAGAGGACACAGATGAGAATAGGATGGGTTGACAGAGACACGGATCATTAGAAATATCACTTGGTCATCTCCAGTCATTGACTCTAGTCAGAACTGAGATGCTCTTAAAGAAAGCACACAGAAGGATGCAAAACTGCCCACCTTTTCTCTGGCTTTATTCTGGTTTCAGATTCATTCTTTCATGATGTTTAATTTCACCAGAATAGAAGATAAATTCATTCTTATTTTGGCAAAAGTTTAGTACTAAAAATGGCTATTCAAAAAAAAAAAAATTTAGGTATGTGACACTATTGTCAATTCCTTTTTCCTTCCTTCCTGATAAATTCAACTCATATAAAAGCACCTTGTGAGATAAAATCGCTTTAAGATCAGATGACTTATTTTACCTAACACATGGTGCTACCCTCACAAGTGCTATAATGAAAAGTTTATAAAAATTAAAAAGGAAGTACATTTTAACATTAATTTCCTCCTAGTGTGGAAGAGTTTAAGTAGAACATTGTAAGCATGGACCACCTGAAAGAGCTGAATGTTTGGACAATTTCCTGTTTCAGAACTTCTGTTGAAGGGGCTACAACATTAACTTGTGTCCAGCTACCAGTGAACCTAATGCAAAGACAAAAGTTTATTAAGTTACTTGATCAGCAATGTTAACTTTTGAAGTTTTGCTAGCTGGCTGTAGGACTCATAAGAATTAGGAGCAGCAACTGAGGACAGTTTTTCTCCCAGTAGCAGCAGTACACCAATTTATACCAATAGAGTAATGAAGTTCTCTCTATAAAACATCCTCAATTAAGTTTCCGTACTTCTCTACATAGTTCCAGGAATTTACTTTTGCTTTCAGAGGGCAGATTATAAAGATTATAATTTTTTATTAATAATAGTATTCAGTTGATGCCCAGTTGTATTCTCATTAAGGTCTAAATACTCTGTGAAGACACTGTTGAAATTAAAATTTTGCAACAGGAGAATGGACAAGCAAGAGGTAGGACAGTTCATCAGGTTATTATGAAACATGAGACAGAAATAAATTATAAGGATATTGAAAGGTAACTAGTGAAGGCTACATATTTAAAGATGATGCTTTAATCTTTCAATACGTAATTAATGCCAATCTACAATGTAAGAATTTATTCTAAAAATGTCTGCAAAGGAAGACTTTAGAAATAGCACGGTATTTTTGCATTACTTTGACTTGCTCTCCCGTTCTTTATTACTTTTTGTCACATCAGAAGCACCTGTAAGTGGAGACTTGGATATTCGAGCTGCCTTCCGACGCACGTGAGTATGCACACTAGAAACCTATGTAGATCAGGTTATACATCCATGTGGAATTCCCTTCCCAGACAAAACCAGCTACAAGCAAAGCTGTTGTACAAACAAACACAAATATACAGATGTCTATTAAGAAAATATTTCTACTATTAAAATACTATACAACTCCTGGAAATCACCTAAGAGAGTTTGGACTTTTTATCAGTGTAATAATCATGCTTGTCTTCAGTTAGGCAAGCAATAATGTGTATAATTGTAACAAGAACTTCAGCACCTTTTTTCCAGACCCGTAAAGAGTACTCCAGATATAGACCAACAGAGATAGAAAAGATACTGTGTGATGCTGGACTTGATTTTGTCTGGACTGAGGAACTACATGTACCTTAGTGCAAAGGAGAGCGGAGTTTGATGTGAGCTCTATAAGCAGCATATCCCTGACAACGTTCATGCAAGCATTTTGATTGTGTCTGTTTTCATGTTCTATACCTATATTAATTAAATGAAGACAATGATATTGTGAGTGTCTGTGTAAAAACTCAGGTATGTGTAGTCTTAGACACTAAAGACTGGTGTTGAAAAGGCCATCCTGCCCCCATGTTTAATACTCTCTGAACTGATGCATCTCTTAATAGAATAATGTTCCCTTCTATTAGTAAGATGCACAAAATTGGTTAAGTTTTTTTAATTTTAGCTAGACATTATTGATATGTGCTTTCTTCTTCCTTCATGTAATAGTAAATGAGTTTTTGGTTCAGTTTTTATGTATTTTTGCAAAGTTACTAGACCAAGAACATTCCGACACCCGTTTCTCTATATGGCCCAAATCATTTGCGGCAATTCTTTGAGTATTTCCCTATAAATCCTATTTTTATATGAGCTGGGTTTTTTTAACATTTATCACAAATAACTAAATAAGGCTTGAAGAATGGACAGTTATGTCCACCTGTAGGAAGCTGACCAGCCTCACTGTGATGCCAGTAAGACAGAGGATACTCAGTGCATTGTGTTATTTCACTGCAGTGAGAGCAGCCTTCAAGGGTTTCTCGTCTTTTTAGCGCAATTAAAATAATTTAGAATCAGTTCAAAGTGAATGCAGTGTGAGCAGCTTCAGGCTGTCAGTTTTTTCTGTAAGAATGAAGCCAGATTTTGAACTGAACTGTTTAAATCTGAAGCTTTGTCTTTGATACCCTCACTCAGGAGCCTAGCAGGAGGGGGGAGACGGATGACTTCAGCCTTTCTCAGGTAGTCACTATCTGTGTCAGCAGACAAATTTGTCTTACAATGAACTGTCTCTCTCTGCTTAGGAAAAGAAAAAAAAGAAAAAGCCTACAGAATTAAGCTATAGTTTAAATTACAAATAAATCATTGTTTATAATGTGTAGTATTTCTATGAGACTAATACATATGAATAAGAAGTAATGTAAGACAAATAAACATAAAAGAAAAAACAAGAATATAAAAGGTTAGATAAAACTGATATATGAAGAGTAGTTTGGTAGTTCAGTGAGAGGCAGATTCATCTACAGAAAACGCATGTGTTTGGCAAGTGGCATCTTCTAACCATTGTTAGAAGAAAAAAAGTAACTTTAAATTATATGCATGTCTGCCCTCTCTATTTTACATGTTTTCCTCTCTACTGAGAACACTCTGACTAAAATTGCTGCTGCTCACAGAAATGTACCAACACAAATATACATGAAAATCTGTTGTTTCCTGGCACACTCCTTATCATATTATCATTAAATTTTTCCCTCCATGCCTTTTCATTCTAGTGTTTTCTACTATAGCAAAAACAGGAGCTTGGAGATAAGACTTCACTACATGCATGTTAAAGCAATTGTTAGAGTCTTATTCTTCAGAAAAGCTGAACCTTGACTGCTGGTCTTTCCTGAAATTTGATTTAACTACCATTTGTGAAGCAAGAAGGTGAATAGTTATTCTCCCAGCTGTAGATCTGATTTACTGAATATTTGTTTACAGGAAATCCTTTCCAAATTTGGGATTATACTAGTGATTTTTATGTACATTTTATGCCGGCAAACGTGTCAAATCTTGTGAATGTAGGGCCAAAAATACAGTTCTCTGCTTGAGCCTCATACGCAGAAAATTATCCTTTCCAGTACTGTACTATTCTGAAAGTAACCACAGAGGTAAAAACAGTATTTTCTTAAAGAAAATACCTCTTCTCACAACATATTTCAAATTACACAGACTCTAAATTGTTATTTAACCTTATATTGTCAAGCAGCACAAGAAGCTTGACACTGTTTTTTGTTTAATTTTTCATTTTTTTTAACTATTGTTAAAATGCTCATCATATATCTGTTGAGGCTGTTTCCTTACTTGTAGAAATATTGTTCTTCAACATTGAGTTTTCCTGCACTGTGTATTGTGAGAGGCAGCATTATGGTCTACAAGTACCATCAGTACAACAGAAAAGAAAACTCAAGACAACAGAGATGTTAAGGAGCAGCTGATCATTGATGATAGCAGACTGGCTGTGATGAAGAAAATATATTTGGGCTTTCTAAATCCTGTCTGAATGCAAGACCTCCTCTTTTTTTTTTCCCCCCCTAAGTGGAATAATCAGTAGTCATGAAAACCAGTGTAACTCCCAAAACTTTTTATAACAAAACCCTGAAGTGATATTTTAGAATTTAAATCTAAAGAAGTTATTGTAGTGATTTTATGCTGTTTTCAGAGCAGGTCAGTACTTCAAATGTTCAGAAGCACATCTAAAACACAGTGGATTCAGAACACCAAAAATAATATCATGCATTCCATCTGAGTTCATCATATGTAACAGGCAGAACTACACACCAAAAAACTCCTGCCTGGTGCTGCTTGTTCTCACAAACCAACTCATCACAGCACGGCACGATGCTTGTTGAACAAGTGCACATTTAACCTCATCACAGGATGAAAACCAGATCACAGAGTTCTTCCTTCAACTCTCCCAAGCACCCATGAAGTGACACTTTTTTTTCATGTAATGAAATCTGGTATCACAAAGAGCCTTAAGAAACAATTACAGCTGGGATAATACTAGAAGTAAAAAAAGTGATTTTCGATTGTAAGGCATTCCACGAAAAGCTTGATTAAATACTGTCCCAAATGTAAACAATATCCACACTCCTGAAAACTGGAGGACAGGGGAAAGCATCTGCAACACCTCTATGATAATGAATACATTCCAAATCCATATGACGACCAAATTAATGCCCTCTACAACTATATGCACAATTACTACAGAAAAAGTACAAGTTCATTACACATATTTTTTAAACCTATATGCAAATGAATATGATCGCAGAGCCTACTTAAGTCACCTTCCATGTGAATGCACATTCTAATTCATTATAAACCCATCTACTACTCCCCTACAAAAATATGTCATCTATATAATGTTATATTCTCACAAGCTATTCCTATTTCCCTCTGAAACTAATTATGGTTTTCTATTACTATACAGTACTGAGGGACATGATGATGGGGCAGAGTTTAATTTTAGCTCCCTACTGAAAAAAAGGTGAGTAAAAATCCATAGACTTAGAGAAATAAAGTAATCAGCTTCTGTTGAACTCTGAAACACTAGAACTGGAATAAGTGAAAGTTTCATAAATTCAGAATCCTTGTTGTTTTCCTAAAGCAGCTCTAAATAGAAGAAGCATGACAGGTAATTATGGCTAATTCCTGAAATACACAGCATTTGCACCATTTCTGCTAGGTTTATACAGGAGGAAAAAACTGAAAAAAAATTATCTTTCCCAAGATAGAAAAGGTCTGGACTCAGGTAATTACCCAGCAGCCCTTTTCATAAAAACAGAAAACAAAAAACAACAACAAACCAACCAAAAAAACCAACCAAACAAAAAAAAATTAGAATACCTATTTATAATCCTGCTTTACTAAGAATTTTCTGTCATAAGTTTTCACAATACTTTGCATCAGAGAGCTGGGAGGACAAGCTTTTTTATTGGATACCTACATGTTACTATTACATCGTTCAACTTCATAAAATATCTGTATGTTTTATATAGATATTCTATGTTGCACAAATACGACATAAATACTTTTTACGTTTCCAATTGTAATTATTATTTCTTTCTTTTACTTTCACTTTTCTTTTGGTTGGAATTTCCTCTCTAATTCTCATCTTTCCTTTATGTATCTCTTTTCATAACCTGCTTACTTATGCCCTTCTCTTTTTACCAAACTCTTAATCTGAATGTTTTGGATTCCACTCTTGCCAACAGAGAGTAAGCTTTCCATTTTATTTTATTATAAATGCATGGGTCACACTGAATACAAGAACCATTTTGTTTTAAATAATGCATGCATCTTTGTCTTCTTTACATGTAGAACATGACAAAAATTGCATGGTGTGAAACAGAATTATTGACTCTAATTTGAGACAGAAATTTCTTTGAACAGTTTTAAGGTTAAAGTTAGGACAATTCAATACAATCAACGTCTTACTCTGAATGTCCTTTGTTTTTTACCATCACTTTCTTTCATATCACCAATTCTAAAATTTCCTTAAATTTCCAGATCTTCCCTATTACCTGCTGCTTTATATTCCTGTTGTCATAGTATTTAGAATCAGAAAAATCACTTGCATAATATTGTTGCTGATGCCTATCAAATAGATGATGAAGTTTTGTTTGCTTCTTTCTGTTCACTGACCCTGGCCACTCACTCTGTCTTAAAGTTACTATAAAACTTGTCACTTAAATTCATGTTTTCACAATCAGCTACTTGGATGAGTGTTGTTGTGAATCTGCTCAGTCTCTGTTCAGGTGTTGGTATCACTATTTATAAAAAGTGTTTTATCCTCACAAAGAGTACAGGATCAATGTAGACATATGAACTAACTTTGTTACAGAAGGCAATAAAGCCACAATAGCCTCAGGTTAACTCACCCAAATTTCAGTGAGGCAAATGATGACATAGTATAAAAACCCCTGTGTTACAATAGTAGATCTTTCACAACAGTGCATCTTTCTGTAGGTGAATTCTGGCTTTGCAGTAACACCACAAGCAGAACACTTTAGGGGGACAGACTGATGAGACAAGAGAGACACCTATCAAACTTTCTATACCTGACATTGATATCTAAGTTCCTTGTTTCAGCATGAACCCAAATTGTTGTAAATAGACTTTAAGTTTCCATAGAAAATGTAAGGCAAAAAGGAATTTCTTATCTTTTATATAAAATTTTAAATTAATAAAAACCAACATGAAAATATTTGCATAATTTCATACAGAGTCTGCAGCTGGAATGAGGTGCTGAGTGCTATGCGCCCCTCTCCTTGTGCCTTTTCTCTTTTTCTCTCATAACTAGTTTTGAGCAAGGATCAAACTCTAAAAACCAGTAAAAATCTCCAGCATTTTCAGAAATGTTAAATTTATGGATTTAACTATTCATTATTTGCTAGCCTAGAAATCTAATTCATTAAAAGAAGCTTATAAATTTCATTGCATTTTAACAGTGTTTCTGCCATTTCTTGACTTATAAATCTCTCTTTAGTGAATTTAAGAATATAAATTCACTGCTCCTAGTTGTTTTCCATAACCACTTCACATGTAATTTGTGGATTCTTCAGCCTTTGCACACCTCACATTGAAGACAACTCTTATATTAATGGGAACAGATGGGCATAAAATCTCATAATGGAAAAACTTCTTCATTAAAATAGAACAGGAAAAGGGATTGCATGCTGGGGAACTCTCAAGAGCTATGCAGATTCAAACAGAATTGAGGATTATTCTTTTACCACTTCTGCTTTATTACACCATTTTACAAGTGTCCCTCAATCCACAGGTAATGATCATTCCCACTATAATAAAGAGCTTCATTTAACACTGTATCTCCTATCACTGTAATTTAATTAACTGGTGTTGACATACAGATGTCATGGGCCAAGGTGAGGTCATTGGGAAGAGGAAGGGAACAGCTGTCACAGAACTATTAAATGGGATAGTGAGCAGAGACCTTGAAGGAGGTGACAGCTGACAGGGTCCAATCAGTTGACAGTAACTGGATAGGAAGGAACCATTTCTGCGATGTACAAAACTATTTTTAACCCCTCCACATATGTTTAAAACATCTCAGCTGCATATTCAATTTACAGCAGGTTCACTAAGCTGCATCTTGATGCCCCCAAGTGCATAGTTAACCTATGAGGTGATCTCCATGAATATGGATCCCCAACATCAGGGAGAATAACATAGGAGTGGGAGAAATCTCATGAGTCCAAGTACTCTATTATTTTTCATACACTGCTTAGTTCCTGTTGGTAGAGGAGGAATATAGCCTCTCTGTGCCAACTCTGTTTCTTTCTGAGATCAAAGAGAATGTTTTAACAAATGCAAAATAGTGAAAAGGAGTACTGGGATGGGGAAAACTTTGCTCAAAGGCAAACACATTTTTTCTTTTCTTTTTCAGAGCTCAGTTAAACAGAAATTACAACCTTGAGCTTTTAGTCCCATTTTGCATGCAACTCACAGGCCTCTTCTTCAGATTAAAAAATATTAGTATTTCCAAGGAAGGAATTATATTCTTTCTTATGTTCAATTTTCTTACAATGCATACACCAGAATAGTATTGCCAGATAAAACAATGGGATGACACTGAGTAATGGAAAAGCTAAAGCAAAAACAAGGGAAGTCTTCTCAATAGTGAGGGATATTAGACTGTGGAACTCCTTTGAAATTGGAAGATTTTTGTCATAATGTACTTAAAAATAACTCATACAAAACATTTTTGAAAACTCCATGAATAATCCTACCTGTAAATTTTCAGATATAGAGTGTGTATATACAGACAGGCCGTAGGCAGATAGACCAACTACCAATATTTATATAATGTCTTAAGGAAGATAATAATGTTTGAGTCTCTTAAGTCTTTCTTATTTCCAATTATTTTATTTTTTTTTAAGATACAGTTTCTCCACGGAAGTTTTATTGTATTAGTACAAAGAATTAAACACATATTAGAAATATTATATGCCCTTAGTGTTATATAGTACTTAGTATTTAGTACTTACATATCTATTTTAATTTACACGTATTTGAAAGTCACTCCTTGATATGATCAGGGCAACAAGCCCATATTTCTGTTAAAAAAAATCTTGATCTATGTGGCAAATCAGTTCAGTTTTCCTATCTCCTGCTAAGCAAAACTACCAACTATTTATAGCAGCCTCAAAAAGGATAGGTTTATAGAAGAGGAATCTTGGTAAAATTTCTGGGTGATGCTGATGCACTGTTACGGCAAAGCAAATATCCAGTATGCTGCACTTTTCATAAGCACTCCAAACTTCAGCTACTCCTATCAATTCAGTGAGTGCTGGTGAGGGCTTAGGGCTTAGTGAGTGCTAAACCACTTTGAAGATATGAGATATTGCATACCATATTTCAGCTCAATCTCACTGAGCTGACATCCTCTTCTCTTGCTTCCTTTCTGTTCAAGAGCTACAAGGGCTCTGGAAATTCCAAGCTTGGACTGCAGCACTTTAATAAACACAGTGCTCCCATTAAACACAATTTTTTTTTCCAATAAAAGGAGTAGCAGAAATGTTTGGTTATATCTGCTGTCTGGACTGACTACAGTAGTTCTGTTAAGTAGTAATAATTCTCACATTCTAATTGGACTGTTATTTTCCTGCAAAAAATGGAAATACACCCAATAACATTCCTCTTTTCTTTGCATCACCTGTTGCATAACTTGTCTTCTTGTTGGAGTTTACCACTGAATATGAACTTCACTATAAGGGTGTGCTCTGCTGCACTGGAATCTGCTTGGTCCTGGTAATAATCAGAAACAACAACCACAGGAAGTTCCTTCTCCTAAGAAATTTTCAGTAAATTACTTCTTCCATCGTTTCCCTATTTACCAAAATTCAGACTATGACAGGCAAAAACACCATGATGACAGGGTAAAGTAGAGTTATTTGTTTCCCTGGAAGGTGATCAGCCATAACGAGGAGTAAACAGAAGGGCCTGTGCTTATGATACAAATCCCACAGTGAATCTGTACAAAGTGTGGGAGTAAGTTTGATTTCAATATGGATCAGCATTTTCCTTAAGCCTATTTCAGAGCATTTGCATGAGTTCCTTCATCCCCCTGCTACTGAAGCACAGGCACATTCTGCTACGGGTGAAGATGACATTCATGGCTCTTTTGTATTAACACGTGATACCTTTTTTCTTGCCCACTGGGATGCTGCATGTTTTTCCAAACGGTTCTCTGCCTCGTTCTGGAGTACAGCAGCTTCTTGCGCTCTACAAATCGGTAAGGTTATGCCAATTTATTTTTCTATTTATGATCTTTTAAATAAAAAATATGATGGCAGATAAAAAAGAATGCTTCTCCCAAAGCCAGACAGCCAAATTTTCCCTTAGTTTTACTAAACCAAACACTTATTCTTCCGTAAACACTAGTTCTTTGGTTAAACTGTAAAATAAGTAGTCCATTGTAAATACTGTCTTGTTTGCCACTACTCACTAGTCTCTTTATGTTTTATAGATTACTACAGACAACAATCTTTCTCACAACGGGTGATAAAAGTCTTAATAATCTGTGATTTTTTTTAGTGAATACAAAAAAATGTCCTGAGTAGAAAAGGATATGTTTCTTATTTATATAAATCAACTGCCTTTTTTCTAAGGTGTTGCCAACATATCACTTCAGTTCCTTGCTTTGCCATATTCCATGTTTTGTGCATTGACCACGACAAGAAAATAAGTCTCCTTATGTTTCCATTACCCATCATCAAAGGAAGTTAAAATTTTTAGTTTTGGCTGTTAGAAATAAATCCTTCAGGACAGAATTGAATTTTAATCCTATATACATAAATAAAACTAGTCACCAGTTTTATTTCATTATTTTAGGTAATAATATAGTAAAAAACTAGTTTGTTGTTTCTTTTAATAAATGGCTTCATTGAGGCAATATGTAGCTGCCAACCCTATAGCTTTTTTAAAATACTCTTAATAGCAGCACTCAGAAACTCTGATCCCTTTCTGCAGAGGTGAAGGAAAATGTGAATCACAATCTGATGTTGATGTCTGGGATATCCTGAGGAAAGCTCCTCCTACGGAATACGAGAAAATTGCTTTTCAGTATGGTATCACAGATTTGCGTGGGATGCTGAAGCGCCTCAAACGCATAAAGAAGGAAGAGAAAAAAAGCACAGGTTGGTGAGATTCATTTCTTCCAAATATAGTGTTCATATCTTCTTTTTTGGAAGTTTTTCAAATGTTAACATCAGCTGAACAGCAGCAAGATACAAGGCCATGAGAAATAGTTATTTCCTGTCCCAATTATTACCCAGTCTTTACGCATGAAATACTGATCACCAAAGACTGAAGCTATGCCCAATGCCCTGAGATACCTTGCTCTGAAACTCTGGATATACTGAACATGCTCACTTTACCAGTTTCTTCAGCTTGGCCCCCTGTATTTCCCTGAACATAAAACAACATCCTCTACTGTCCCCCTGCCCCAATACCTGGTCAGTATGTCAGGCAACAGTGATATATTTAAGGAATTAAATTTTCATTGGTATGATGTATTTGGAATTCTTGAGCCTTTTGTAGTCTCGTGAAGTATTAATCGGCTAATTGTAATGGATTTGTTTTAAAAGTCTGAAACAGAGAAGGCAAACTACCATTCATCAGTACTGAGAAGACCAAGTACAATTTTCCTACACGGGCAGATGCAACTCTATTTAGGATGTGTTGAACTACATATTCACATCTTATTTAGAATATTCTACTTTGCTTATTTCAGTTTGCAACACACGCTTGTCATCCTATGTTAAGGAAATATAGAAAACAGCACAGGATGAAGAACAGACAGAAATGGTAAAAAAAAAATCAAACAGGGATGCAGAAAGTGGTGAAGATTTAAGATGATGGTAAACAACATGAAAGGGAATAAAGATTTATTTCATGGCCCAGAATACAAAAAAAATGTATAAAAATTATTATTTTTTTAAATCATTCTTTATCATAGCATTCCTCAAGAAACTGGATCCAGCTTACCAAGTAGACAAAGGGCAAAAGATTAAATTAATGGTTGAAGTTGCCAATCCGGATGCTGATGTGAAATGGCTGAAGAATGGACAGGAGATCCAAGTGAGCGGCAGGTAAACTAGAAATATGAGAAATCCAAAAACGAATGAGCTACAGCTTGGAGAAAGTGAAAAAACTAGCTTTTCTTAGAAAGAAATGAATAAATAAGGAGAAATAAGGGCCGAGAAAGAACCTACATAGTGCTATGGCTTAGGGTCAGTTTGTTGTTCTCATAAGTTTTTCTTTTTTCTTCCCTCTGCTCTGTACATCTATGCGTGGAACTGGATGCTTCCATCTACCTACTTAGCAAGTAAGTCCTGAGATTATATTCTGATCTTTATATGTATATTCAGGGTTTAAAAGTACTTTCTCCTGATCTGGGATATACTTCAGTCAATTTGTTTGTAAAACAAATTCCCAGTGATTCTGTGCTGGAGCCATTTTTAATGGTAGTCATGCTAGATCTTAGAAGAGCATCCAACAACCTTTCATAGGAGTTCGTACATCTCACACTTGTAGGAATATTCCCCATAATTTCCTATGCTAGGTTTTCAAACACTGCTGTTGTTCACTGCACCAGGACAGGGCTATTGGGCTTGAGTCCTTACAAATCTTGCCACTGATGTCAGAAAAAGAGTAGGAATCTTTTCCTCTTCCAGGCAGGAGAAGACAGTGACTGGATCCATAAGGATTTTTCCCTGATAATTACATTTACTTTCTGTTTTTAGATATATTTTTGAGGCTGTTGGGAATAAGAGAATACTGACCATAAACCACTGCTCTCTGGCCGACGACGCAGCATATGAATGTGTGGTAGGGGATGAGAAGAGCTTCACAGAATTATTTGTAAAAGGTGAGCAAGAGTAGCAAAAGGAAAGATCTCTCCCCTAACATTTAGCATTGAATTACTCGCAACTTCTCTACTCTCAGATTAATCTTGCAGGAAAGGAAATTCTCAAACATTAACAAATTCTCAGATCTATTGAAGTAGATACTTTTCTTACAGTTAAATGGAGGAAAATTTTACCTAGAACAGCAACCAGGAAAGCACAGTAATAGTGACCATCAATTCTCACTTGGAAAGTGTTTTGTATCTCAACAATAGGGCTAGAAACTTACCTTACAAATTTGATTCTACTCAAGATAAATGTGTGACCCAAGCTCTATAAGCAGATCAAATAGTACAGAAAAGTAATGCATCCCGTTTAGAATTTCAGAATATATATGAAAACTGTTTAACCCTATATTTTTATTCTGACTCATGAAGAACATTATTTGAAAATTCTCATAAGGTGATCTGGCGTAGTAAATTTTAAGTTCTAACACAGAGAGCAGTTATTTGTTCAGGGACTCTTCCTCTGGAATAGAGGGTGGTGAAATCTACCTCTGGTCTCCAGCCCGTCAGAATACTGTTTTAATAAAATTCTCTTTATTTCTAGAACCTCCAATCCTGATCACTCACCCACTGGAGGACCAGATGGTGATGGTCGGAGAGAGAGTGGAGTTTGAGTGTGAAGTGTCTGAGGAAGGTGCTACTGTGAAATGGTAAGGGAATAGAAGAAAAAACCAAACCAAAACAACATAACGTGAAACCATCTTCCTCCATGGAACATACAGGGAGGTGTGGAATGAAAAGGGAGAAGGCATCCAACATAATTGTTTTCAGGAAAAGATTGTTTCTCCTCCTATATGTTAAACATTGAGGAGGAACTGAGAGGCAAAAGTATGGTACAAAACCCTAAATTAAGTATAGCTATTTCACAGTGTCTCTAGAATTTCTTGCTCCATGTTTACACTTCAGTAATGTCTACGTATTGCCCAGAATAATCAGATCTGTGTTGTGATGAATTTGCTGTACCTTATGAAATCTTCTGATCTTCTCAACTGCAGTGAGGTGTTTGGGTTTCTAAAGTATTTTTTCGTAGGTAAAAAGTTAGCATCTCTTGAGACACAGAAGGAGCACATCTGTTGTGGCAATCCTGCAAAGCCAGTCATTATGTTTATGCAGCGAGACAGATTAAGATGACAAACATTTAGACCATAGAGTCTGTTTTCTTGGGCATTCCAAGGGAGCAGAAGCTGGAAGGATCATGCTGCTCAGGCAGGCATGTCAAGCAGGGCTCATATACCATGGCTCACACACACTATTCTCACTTCATTTCTCTACCAGATGAAATTCCCCTGTGCTTGTTAACAGCTTCAGGCACATGGTTATCAAGCATTCCCACAATGCCCATTACATTCCTGGAAAGTGCCAACTAATGATCTGTTGTCCCAAAGGAAGGAACTGAGAATTTAAATGGAGTCCAAGAGCTAGTACAGGGTGTGCATTACACTATTAAAGCCACAAGCATAGAGACATACATTCTATTGTCCAGGAACTGCTTGCAGATGCCTGGTCACAAGAGATGGGGACAACCAGATCTGTCCCCCTCAGAACACAGTGCAGCTGCCACACTTTGATCCTGTGCCTTTGAACAACTCCCATACATCTTGCAGAGCTGTTATCTGTGGGATGGGCATTTGATGAGACAAGGGCAAAGCAGCAGCTGTCTCAGTCTGAAATGCAGCAAGTGGTCAGAGAAACTCATTAAATCATTGCAATGGAAAACTGAGCAGTTAGACACTGGTTTTGTTATGTGAGACTGTCAATGCTCTTTGGCAACAAAATGGGAACATTTTGGACAGTGGAGAGGAACGTCCAAGGAAAACTTAAAATACAGCGTGGAGAAAGAGTTCCAGTTTTATGGCTCACTAGGGAAACGCTCAACAGTTTAAGCCAAGTAACAGGCACTAACTCAGAGCACCTGTTACAGCCCTTACACTCTTTAAACCGAGGATATAAAACCACAAGCACAGGAACAAAGGCAATTATGCGACAAGACAGAAATAAGGGTGAGGCATGGCCATCAGACTAGGGCTTGGAGAATTCATTGTGTGGGTCTCTTCAGAGCAATCAGAAATGAATGTTCTCTTGATCACCCAGAAAGGTTTCACATTATTTCAACTCTTGCAGTACTACGTAACAGGTTTTTTCTAAACTTCAGATGGTCTTGGAAATAAGGTAATTCTTGAAGAAAAAGATGTAATACAATACATAGTTTTGACCTAATTTTTCTGTCTCTGAATGCTGGATGTACCATCTTATCAGCTCGAAATCAAAGCAAACCATGGCAATGTATATTTATAGCAATAAATCAGTGTGTCCCAGTTATCACATAGTACCTACATCAGCGATATCTCAGAAGACATTAGCCAATTAATCCTCAGAATCCAAACAGGAAAAAGGAAAGCATTTCCAGACAAAGAGGCATTGAGTGGTAAAGTTGAGAGCAGATATTTGATCTTGCAGATGTATGTTCAGGACTTGGAAAGACTAAACCGCAGCTGACCTACCTATTCCTGCACTAGTTCTGCTTCAAATGTGAGGCTGGAACAGTGACCTATGGCATTCTGTAAACCAACACTTCTATGATTCTATATAATACTTCACTAAAACTTTAGTATCAACAAATTATTCTGCTTCATAGTTCCAGTTGCCAAAGGAAGGCCTGTAATATTACCTTAAAGAGGTATAAAGAGGTAAATAATACCCTACTGCTTTCCATTGCAGTAGGGTATTATTTTAAGCCAAATGATACCTAGGAGTTCTTTTTTGAGGTTTACAGTCTCTATTTGTCACTACACCCCTCTGCAAACACTCTACTCATACACAGGATCAGCAATGTGCTAGTCAGTAAAACAAACACAAGTTGAATATAGTATTCCCTTTCCAGGGATTTAAGACACTAATCATTACAAATAGCCTATTTTCATTATTTAGACAAGATTTCAAGAGAACTCTTTCTTACCAACGGGTGAACAGAACATTCAGATATTTTTTATGAGCCATATATCAAAATAGACCACAAAAAAGTAAATTCAAAAGTTCAGCTTCAGAACTCTAGCCACAGTTCCTGTGCTTGCCTTTGCATTTAGTGACAGCAGCATATTGAACTTTGGGATTGCAGTCCATTCTCAGCAATTCAGCAAAGGTTTATGTATTGTATTGTAGTACTTGTTCCAGAACTAATTTGCATGAATCAGAACACCAGCCTTAGGAGATCATCTTACATGTTGCCTCAGACTCTTGTCTGAAGAGGAATGAAGAGGAAAGAAGAGGAAACATTATCCTGACAATACTGAGCACTGTGTTTCAATGCTTGTTAAAGGCATCCTCTGTTTCCTCCCTTACTAACACTGTTCTGTAAACTGAAGGGAGGTCAGCCCTCCACTAAACCAACTCTAAGTTCCAGTAAGCTATGCTGTAAGACTTATTAGGAGTAACCTGTAGGGATTTGGAAATGCAGTTGCAGCAGGTACATCTAAGTCACAAATTCTAGGACTCTTGTCTCTGCTTAAAGTTTGATCTCATGATTTACTTTAGGAGACTCCAACAGAGGAAAAAGGTTTTCTTGCATACATCTACTTAGAAATTAAAGCTATAGTATTTTAATGAGTCCCAAGTAGCATTTCAATTTGCTATTCTGTAAGCTCATTTGTTATGAATAGTCACCAAGTCACTGGTCACAAATAAGGGAAATTATACAAAATAGAAAGAATATTTTTACTCTATTAAAGTGATACAAATTTTCTATTTGTTTTTCCATGTGACTAACTATCAAAGAAAACCTTTTTCATTTACAAACTGCAGCAGTGTTCAAGCAACATCATAGATAATATACTCAAGTAATAATGAAAAAGATAATGCTACAAAATTAGTAACCTGAAGAAATTACAAGTTATTTTCTTGTAGCCTGTTTATGTTATTTAGGATTAGGAACAGGAAACCCTTAAAATGTCTTATGTATTTTTGTATGACCTTGATTAAACAGCATGAATCCTCCCTGTGCACCTCCCTTCATGACGACTGGAAATTACAATAATTAAATTTCCTCCTGAGCTGGATGGTGAAGCTTAATTTAGTAAAGTCTTAAATATACTGTGGCATCCTTAAATGGAAAGAGCTACAAAATTCAAAATACACATTCATTGGAATCCATCCTAAAATTTTCTTCTTTTACTGATGCTCACAAACCACAGATTTATAACAATTATGTTTCACATCAGGAAAATTAAGACTTTTAAGTAATATTTCATCAGTTCCATTTACTTTATGGCAGTTTTTAAGACAGCAAATTCCCTGCTAGTGAAGTGTGTTTTCATGTCTATACCTTCTACAGCATTTAGCATACTTTCATGTTTATCTATAGTATAAAAATAGAAACAATCAAGTAATACCTTGTGGTGAATTCTCTTGAACCAGAAGTCAAATACCTAGGGAAAATTATTGGTCAAGATAGAGGCATTCTGGTTCCACTTACATTTGTGCAACAATCTTTTTTTTGCTAACTTGAAATGCTTCAAAGATTGGATTCACCTTGTGTCTTTCAATCTCTAGTAACACTGAGCTGATATTTACTCTCAACCATGAGAAAAATGACTGAACACTATTTGGTATTTCAGGGAAAAGGACGGAATTGAACTGACACGAGAAGAAACATTTAAATACCGATTTAAGAAAGATGGAAAAAAACAGTATCTAATTATTAATGAGTCAACCAAGGAGGATAGTGGACATTACACTGTGAAGACCAGTGGTGGGGTGTCAGTTGCTGAACTGATTGTGCAAGGTAGGCACAGAGAATACCCCAGAACCAGAGAAGCTGAAAAATGAGAACAGGCTGAAGGTAACCTTCTCCAGGATAGTGCATAGTCATTGCATAATCCTCCTGACAGGGAAAAAGAAGCTACAATAAAGGGCATTGGGTTTGATAATAAAGGCCTTGAGGAGAACTCAGACCTGTGTGCCGGATATAACAGATACTCTGATAACAGGTGCTTAGCTATCAGTCCTGTTAAAGCCCTGCATGCTGTGTCTTTCCCTTCATATTTCCTCCTTCCATTAACAGCCTGCTCAGCCCCTGCTTTCTCTACTCAGTAAATCCACACCATCTACTTACAGAGCTGTTCTGATTTTTGATGTGTGTATTGATTATTCTTACGATATCAGAGAAAAAGCTGGAAGTTTATCAGAGCATTGCAGACCTGACAGTGAAGGCACGTGACCAGGCAGTCTTCAAGTGTGAAGTTTCTGATGAAAATGTGAAAGGAATCTGGTTGAAAAATGGAAAGGAGGTGATCCCAGATGAAAGGATAAAGATCTCCCATATTGGCAGGTTTGTCTTGTTTCAGAAAGCAGGTACAGGCTTTGCACTGTATTGCACTGCAATCCATAAGAACTGTTATCTCAGAGGAGAGGAATAGAAAGTGAGACTTTGTCCTGGCTCCAGGTAAAAGGTAAGAAGTTTAAAAGCTTTAAAAGCTTTTCATATGCACCCAACATGTAGTGACAGACTTGTTTTAGTATGTGTGCAGTCTTTCTGAGTTGGTGAAATTTTACATGTATGGCTTCAGTGGTATATCAGCAAAAATAAATCCTGGTTTTTTAGGATTACATGGTGTTTTGGTGTTCAAACAATCTAGAAAACACATTGTTGATAACTTTAAAACTTACAGTAGTGTTTAGATAGGATATCTGTGTAAACCCTACAGAAAAATTAGCATTTATATTAACATGTACAGTTGTGTAATTCTGTGCTCAAATTTTCTAGCAGTATAACTACTACAGGAAATGGAAACCAAGAAGATTCAGCATTAAATGCTAGGTGAAGTCTTTCTTGGTACACTTTTCTGTATTCTGTTTTGAATTTAAAATAATGCCAAGATGGAGCATCACTTTTTAGTTTGTTTAGTCAGAGTTCATTGTTGTCACAATCTGATCAAATGAAACCAGTCAGCAGTGTTACAACTGCCCTTGGAACAGTAAAGGACTAGACAAGAGCAAGGAAATTGCTTCCTCTCTTCAAACTCGTCTTTGCATCTACCTTGACAAAAAAAACCCCAAACATTCACAGACAATGTACTGAAATGGATTCGCTTTAATACTGAAAGCAGAGCAGTCTACAGCCCTGCTGGGTTTGACTTGCATCACAGCAAGGGAAGAAGAAATAATAATTTCTGTTAGCATCCTATAGCTTGCACCTTGTCTCTTGAGAGAGCCCTGTTTCTCCTGGAGAGGTACGGTAAGGGAGTGGAATATATTTGTTCACGTTTCCAGAATCCATAAGCTAACTATTGAGGATGTAACACCAGAGGACGAGGCTGATTATTCCTTCATCCCGCAAGGATTTGCTTACAACCTTTCTGCCAAGCTTCAGTTTTTGGGTAAGTTAACTCAGAATGTGTAATGGGAATTCCAGAGGGATAAAATGGATAAAAATAGCATTAATCATGGTTATACCAGGAAAGAGTTTGCAGATCTCTTTTCTGATACCTCAATATAGGCACATTGCTTTTCCCTATTATTTTGCATTACCATTACCACATTGTTTTACAGAACCTGTTGTCCAATTTATTACATAAATCTGCTGATTAATATGCCTTATGAAGTTTCAACCAGTTTCAAAATTACTTTGTGGGTGCAGATACTATGTAAATTCTGTTTTCTGATCCACTTCTTCCCTGTCTCCCCTTTTTTTTCTCCCCAGAGGTCAAGATAGATTTTGTACCACGAGAAGGTAAGAACAGCAGTCATTATTTATACAAAAGTAAGAATGTTTTCAATAGCAAAGCCATATTTTTTTTTCATTTTTAATTTAATGCATGAATGTTCTTTTCTTTTTCCATTCAGAATACTCAAACTATATTTAAAACTTATTTTCTCTACCTTTCCTATAGAACCCCCTAAAATCCACCTTGACTGTCTGGGCCAATCCCCTGACACCATTGTCGTGGTGGCTGGGAACAAACTGAGATTGGATGTTCCGGTATCAGGAGATCCAACACCCACTGTCATCTGGCAGAAAGTAAACAAGGTAATGTGCAACCTGACACAGTGTCTGAGGCAAGTCTCAGCAGCAAACTTGTTTTTCTTTCTCAAAACTTACTTTGATTTACAGTTATTTACAAGTATTTTCATCTTCCTTTCAATTTTATTAAAAACCTTGAGGTTTTTAAACCTCAAGAAAAAAAATATATATACTTGCTCTGCAGCTGCTTGGGATTTAGCTGGTTTTATGATTCATCCCAAACTGTTCCATTTTTTCAACCTTTCCCTGGTTTTTTTTTAGTCAAAAAGAAGGGGCTGAATATATATGAGTAGACATATGTACATGAAGATAGAAGGATACCATACACATTTATTCTCTTCCTACCTCTGAGAAAAATAAATAAATTATGAGTCATCCCCATCACCTTCACCTGATAGAGTGAACATGTTCTGGAGGTGGCAGGTTCTTTTTTTAATCTTTATCAAGCATTCTACAGTCTGTGAAGAAAATGTCATCTTAGCAGATTAGTGGCTTAAAACCTAATTTGGTATAATAAAAATAGTGGACACTTGCTATTTACCTTATCGAAGCAATTACAAAACATCAGAGAAAGAATTTGGAAGCTAGACTTAAAATGTTAAGTGAGCTTCCCTTCTGAGTATCTCAAAATATCCCCACCCCTCACCATCTGCAGGCTCTTGAGCTATAACTAGCACAAAACAGAAATATTTTGCATAACATTCTACAGCATCAATATACTTCCATATGTGTAGATATAGAAAAAATAATATCACCAATTATGTTAATTCCCTCAATCTCCTATTTCTTCATGATGATGCCACATCCTTGTTCAGGTTAGCATATTTTATAGCACTCAGAACTTCTTTTCTACAATGCAGAATTAGTATGGAAACAAATAAAATAAGAAAAGCCAAAAAATTGACTCTTCTCTACAGAAGTTTCTCTGACAAAATGACAATCGGGTATCAGACAAGCTCTATACAGTGTTACTTCTAAGGTGTGAGGTCTCAACATATGAGGAAAAGCAGCCAGTCTTGACTGAAGGATGTGTAATATATACTTACTAATGAAATTCTAAACAAAGAGTAGCACAGCTTCGAAAGATGTTGTTTGATGACTGTTACAGACCTGACTGTATTTGAGTGTTAAAATATTTACATCAATTTACTATCCCATTGTTACAGAGAGAAGTAATCCTTATTTTAGTACTTACACATATGGAGTAACTAGTACCAAAGGACACAGACAGGTTCACAACCAGTTACAACAATACTGCAGGAATGTCATGCATCTTCCTTTGTTAAGCTGCAAATCTGAGTTTGCTGACCTATCCTTCCCTTAACTCACTGCATTCTGATACATCTTTTTCCATTTCTGCTTTTTACTTTTGTGTTGATATATTTCCTTCCCAGGTCTGCTTGCTGCTTCACTTCACTTTTCTCACACCTCCATATTCAACCCTCCTAACAAACCCTTCTCTGTCTTGCAGAAACAGCTTTACTGCTCTGCTCAGCCTTAGCTGACTTTCTGTGGTTTCTTTGCTTATCTAGAAAAACAACCTGGTTCAAAACAATGATGATTCCATGACTCCCTCAGAAAACAGCACTGATTTAAATACTGATAATAAGGTAAGTTCCTCATTTATGCAGTTGCTCAAATGTGCTTAGTGTTTTCCAGATAAAAGGTCATATTCTAAAGGAAACAAAATTTAAGTCAGTAGATACTAAAAATGGTGAATCAAATAGCCCATCCAGCCCACGATCCTGCCTTACATTGGCAATTACCAGACACTTGCTGGGCACAAGAGATCTGGTGAGTAATATTAGAGTAAGAAGCTGATTGAGAAAATCTTTCTAATCATATCCCATGGTTGCTGGGTTACAAGGAATCTAAGCAGTTATTTGAAAACTCTTTTAAATTTATTTGTGATTTTTTTCCCCACTTTAACCTCTAAGCTTCAATAATAACTAGAGGAAAAATAATTAGGATAAAAATCTTACAAGACGCATGGGAAGATGACCATGGGTCAAGAGAGTGGACTATAAATCAGTGAAACAGGACTTACAGTCCAGCAACTTCCATTTTTCACATAAATAACTTTTCTCTTGATAAAGTAAAAAATATTTTACATTTATTGTACAGGAATAAACCATTCTCACAGTTAGGATTCCACTGTACTAGTCACTATTTGGACATGTATTCTTTCTAATGGTTCCTGTTCTAAATCTAAAGACACACAGGCATGTAAAGAAGAAAGTGTATTGCATATGTACAACTAAATTGTGATAATTTTGTTTAGATTTTAGCAAAGACTGGAAAGTTTCTACATACGACATTACAGAGTGACAGAAATTACAACTAAGCTATTAACAGTTACAAGAAACTTACTTTCATTTACACAGTAACCAACTGTTATCCATCAAACTCTTCACAGCGATACTAGCAGATATCCCAAGTAGGAATTTCTGGAAGTATTTAGTAACTTCTTTGAAACATAACCGGGTTTGTGTAAGCAGTGATGAATCTCAACAACCTGCAGACTTTCAGAACCTATTTTCCAAAATGTTTTTTCTGTTAAACAATCACTCTGTATGCCCTCTCTTCTACATACAAATAAAATTTAAAAAATATTATAGCTTTTCAATAATTATTATAATATTCAATAATTTGTAGATTTTCACCAACTTACACACAAACTCATCAAGCTGCCCCTGACACACCTTAAAATGATTTTATCTGTTATTTTCACTGCCCACAGCTCCTGTTTGAATCTGAAGGCAGAGTCCGTGTGGAGATGCATGAAGACCACTGTGTCTTCATCATTGAAGGGGCAGAAAAGGAGGATGAGGGAGTATACAGAGTTATACTTAAGAATCCTGTTGGAGAAGATAAGGCTGATATCACAGTCAAAGTTATTGGTAAGTGAAGGAAAGAAACAACCAGAGCATGAAAGCGTCTTGAGTTTCCTGAAACTCACCCTTCTCTAAAACCAAGTCCTGACTTTAGCTTTAGAAAAATTGATACTATCATACACAGTATTCATTTTTCTGGAGGGATACTATCATACATAAATTCGGCAGAAGTATTTTTTCAGAGGTAGTTGCCTTCTGTGTGAAAAGTTAAGAGAATTCCCAGTAGTAATCCATGTATGTCCTGTTTCAGGTCATCCTATCATTTTATGGATGACATTCCATTCTGAAGTACGTGCTTCATGCTTGTCTGAGACAAGAAAGGTTTCTAGTTGTTTTGTTGTGGGTTATGTTTTTAAGCAGAGATTACTTCATTCTATAAGCAGTAAATGGTTAATGAAATACAGAAACATAATGTATCTGACAGAAGATAAACAGATTGACAGACTCTTCAATGAGTCACAAAAGAGCGGGAGGAATATGAGTTTGAGGTAGTACATTTTATAAATTTTTCATTATATTTAATTTGCTGATACCCTGGCACACATTCAAAAAGGCCAAGTTATAAACAAATTAGAAATTATAAAAGAAAACTACTTTTACCTACAGTACTAAAATTTAGAATTGCTTGGTGAATACTACGTCTCCTTCCATCTTTTATAAATGCTAAATCAATATATTTAATATTAATATCTCCAAAGTCACAAAACATGTGAGAGACATGCAATAATTGTATTTTATGAAGTTTATTCTAAAGAAAATAGGAAACCCTTGAGAAAGCCTCATCTTACAAAACAGAATTACCTTATTACCTTACATTTCTGCAAAAATTTTATTATGTCTGGGAAGGGAAAGGAAGCTGAATAATCATTGGTATTTAAAGGAAACCAACCTAACACAGAAGCATGAAAGAGCAGGATTCCCTTTAGAATAAGTTAATAAATTCTGGTTGTACCTATTGTTGCTATCTGACAAAGCTGTATCACAGAATCACAGAATAAATTTGGTTGGAAAAGATTTCTGATACCAAGTCCAACTTATGGCTGAACACCACCACATCAATTAGGCCATGGCACTGACTGCCACATCCAGTCTTTACCTAAACACTTCCCTGGGTAGCCCATTCCAAAATCTAATCACTCTTTCTGTGAAGAATTTCTTCCTAATGTCTAACCTAAACCTCCCCTGGTGCAGCCTAAGCCTGTGTCAGCTGCTATTGACCAGCATCCCCAGGTCCTTTTCTACTGGACCACTTTCCAGCCACTCTTCCCACAGCCTGCAGTGCCGGAGGGGGTTATTCTGGCCAAAGTGCAGCACCCAGCACTTGATCTTGTTGAACCTTACGCCATTGGCCTTGGCTCATGATCCAGCCTGTCCTGGTCCCTCTGCTGAGCACTCCTGCCCTCCAACAAACTGATGCTCCAACCCAACTTGGGGGTCACCCATGAATTTGCTAATGATAAATTCGATACCCTCATCCAGATCATCAATAAAGATATTAAACAGGACTAGGTCCAACACTGATTCCTGGGGGACACCACTAGATCAATACCATACAGGGAAAAAAAAGTGTTAAAAATATTTCATTTACTTGCATAAATAAACTGAAACAATAACAATTCTCATGCATTCTCACACTTTGTTCAGATGTTCCTGACCCTCCAGAAGCTCCCACAATCAGCAACATTGGAGAAGATTACTGTACTGTGCAGTGGCAACCACCTAAATATGATGGTGGGCAACCAATACTTGGTAAGGAGTCCTAAAACACAAAGTTCCCTGCAGCTTTGCATATATTTTTTGCTGTTCCTTTAAAATGGCACAAAAGGATTCTCTATGTTTATACATAAGGAAGGCTTACCCCTCAGATAGGAGATACTCTGATGTGTTCAAACTTCAAACTAGTCTAGGTTCTGTCCCTCCAATTTTGAGGAGAGACTGCCCCCTGCCTGTGCGATTTGAGTCAGAGAAGTATTTCAGCAAACAAGTTACCAAAGCACGAAAAGGTGGTATAAGAAAACAGCTAAACCTAAATATTCTCATTCAAGACTGAAATTTTAGGTCCTTTGTACTTACCTAGGAATATCAAAACAGATCTCTGGCAACCTCAGTCATCAACTCCAGACGTCTGCAATCTCAGGCACTCATGCAATAATGTTTTGTAGTGGAAAACAACTTCATAATTCTATTTCATATAAAACAATGGGTCATAAAACAGTTCCAATCACTTTAATGACCTTAAAATCTGTACTGAAAACTGGAGTGCAAAGTTATCATGCAATGCAGGAAATGAGCAGCCACAATCAAGATTATCACAGACACCGTTTTAAGTTCTGCACAAAGCATGGTGAGTTTTAGATGGAATTCTCTGTGACCCTCAGAAGAAAAAGAAAATAATAAAGTGTCTTGACTAATTTTATGGGGGAAAAAAAATCCTCTGGAGTCCACATCTAGAAATTTGTTTAATAAAGATCTCTGGAGCTTGAGTTTCTTTGAAAAAAAATATATACACTGAAAGCTTCATGGACTCCCATAGAGACGCCAGGGCTAGAAATACATTTAAATTCTTTTAATCCCCTGAACAGTATCTGGAAGAGAAGAGTTTGTATTTGCTATTGGATGTTTGGACTTCATTATTTCCACAAGATCTATCTCATTTAATTCAAAAGAATTTACCTGTATGGGAATAAACAAGGTACTGCTGGGCCAGTCCTTTGTGGTTTCATATTCTGACAGGAAGCAAGCAAAATGTCAGCAATTTAAACTATTATGTGTAAAGATATTTACCAGTAGCTGTGTCATTACCACAGGCAACCACCACCTCAATGACTATACAAAACCCATGATTTTGTTTTGTAGTTTTCAGAGCACTTGTTTTGAAAAGTTCTTTGCTTTGTTTTCACTACCAAAGGAACAATTTTGGTAATGTCCCACTTATGACCTTTTGCACTACCTGAGGAGGTTTTTTCAGTTAGCACAGGGCTGCACTAGTGGTAGAGCTCCAATAAAACCCCTGCAGCAGGGGGAGAGGAAAAGCCGAGAGATGCAGCACTACCCATTCACACAGGTTTAAAAGCAAGTTAAAAAGGCAGGGGGAAAAAGGCATATGCATTCTTATCTGTCTTCACATTGTTACAGATGGCATTGTAGGCAGTCAGATACAGTCTTTATTAGCTATATACAACAGATGCAAGAAAGAAATTCACACTCCATCTTCACCTTTCATGGGGTTTTGTGTGCTTTTCATATTGCTAAAACAGTATCTTTAACTCTCACACATTCAGTGCATTTGGGGAAATAATCTGCTTTACCAAATGTCACCAATATGACCAGTATTGTCATTTTACCTCCTTCTTGCCTTTTTTTTAATTGCAAATGTCTTCATTTTGACAATTCTGTGCTTAACACTGCTTACCTATAATGGCAAAAAACCCAGAAACTGAGTTGATGAAACTTCTCTCAGTCTCATAGACCTTGTTGAAGAGAGAAAAAACTGGAACATATGAAAGGAACCACAGGTTCTTTGCTTATAGCATTTAACTCTGTTTAAAGCTACTGAAAGCAAGCATGCTAGGAGTACACCTTTATGCATTTAAAGTGATAATACAACCTGTCAGCTTAAAGATCCTTGCGCCATTTATTTCCCAGAACATTCTGTAGACTCCCATGCTCTTCTCGCACATAAGCACTGACAGAAAAGGCTGCTGATGTATGGCATCCATGCCTACAGCATGCCAGCAAATCAAATGTGCCTGTCATTCTCCTCATCCTTTGACACACCTTAAGTGTGAATCACACTCCCCAGGTATACCAAAGGGACTTTTGCAAGTCTGATAGCCATGACCTTAGTGAGCAGCAGGAATTGAATGACTCCCCTTGCACAGCTATTCGAGTCCTTGCTATGGACTTACACCGTTGCAGCACACCGCTGTTATAGACATCTGTAGAGACCTCTGTAGTCTATGAGTAGAAACAGACCTCTACAACACACTCAAAAACATGGCATGTGTAAATGACTATTCACTGTATTCTCTGATAATTCATTCTGGAGTTAAAAGATGAAGAGCTTTCAAAGCAAAGTTTGTTTAAAAGAAGCCTACAATGGATCACATCCAGTCACACTATCTGCAACACAGAGAAGCAGAAGAAATTTAATATAGCTAAATGGAAAGAAACAGTTGATCAGTCCTTTGTAGCAGGTCAACTGGAAAATATCTGACATGTATGTTGCCAATGTGATATACAACCATGTTCCATATTAACCAGCAGGAATCACAGATTCCATTCCCAGTTTGGGGAAATGAGAAGTTTATCTTTTATACTGATAATCCAGCCTGACTTAGTCATTGTGGAAAACAGCATGGTAATGTTGGAAAGGCTATGAATGTTGAGGGTGTGAGGCAGAAGTACTAAGCTGTGGATTCCATGCATGCAGACTACATCTAAGCCGTACTATAGATTTGCTCGGCAGTGCACCCAGCTCTCTTGGCTCTCTGTTATAATACAGGCTCACCTTCCTTCTCAAGGAAATCAGAAGAAGAAAAATGGTGAGCAGCCATGTCTCACTCACTGTCAGACTGAAGCAGGCTGGGATCTGCACTGTCTGGGAAGCATTCTGCATTTCTACCACTTTGCAAAGACCACAGAGATCTAGCATCAGTTCTTTGATAAAACGTTAATTTTTTTTTTTTTTTAAAAAAAAGGAATTGTCAAACTGTTCTTCCAATTGATTTTTTTGTGGGGGATTTATGCTGTTAGTGAAGATTAGTGAATTGCAGCAGACCAGAAGAAATAAATTATTTTTTTCAATTCTATACCTCATCTTACACATTTCAAGTAAATTTCTCTTTCACTTAGGATTTTCTTTTTTCCTGCATGTGAGATAACAACTTCCAGTTCTTTTACATCATAACAGCTGTATTTTCCAGGCTATATTTTAGAGAGAAAGAAGAAGAAGAGCTATCGATGGATGAGACTGAACTTTGACCTTTTAAAAGAGCTAACCTATGAAGCCAAGCGAATGATTGAAGGAGTAGTTTATGAGATGCGGATTTATGCTGTGAATTCTATTGGCATGTCCCGGCCAAGCCCTGCCTCGCAACCCTTCATGCCAATTGGTGAGTTTTGAAACTCCATGGTATTTCTAGGATAAAAATCAGAACAGGACTTTTTGACCTCTTCTCTTTAACCTCTCTTATAGCTAAAAAGAACATGCTAGGAAAGAGGCTATCAACCATCTCAATATTCTATATTTAATCAACCTTTTCCTTTGTAATGCCCCTCTTCTGTATCTCTCATTCCTCTTCCTGAAGAGCACAGAGGTTCCAGTTTCATTAAATTGCTGATGAATTTTTAGTTGTTATAATTAGAAGTGTGAGAGTCAAGCTGGATCTGGAAAGGAGGAGAACTAATTGACAGAGATTTCCCTGTCCCTCTCAGCTTCTCCCATTCCCTTATGGGTGCAAATATCACAGTATCCCGTCCAGTACTCCCTTAATCCCGGCCCCCTCCACAGCCAAAAGGATAGATGATTAAGAAAATATTTGAGGAATGATTTTCTATAAATAATCCTTCCCAACACAGCAGTGCAGTGTCTCCTGCAGTCTCTGAGCAAGGAGCAAACTAAAAGTCCTCAGGAAACCTGCCTGCTGAGACTTTTAGGGGGAAGACCCACAAAAACACAAATAGCTGGAGATTAAAATGACCAGAGTTTCTAAATCTACAAATAACAGTGAAGAGGTACAGCCTGCTGAAGGAGATAATGTAAAAGCAGATGATACTGTGAAGGAGTCAGAAGGAAAGGCTGAACTGCAAGAAGGGTCTCTTAATTCTGGATTTCAAACACACAACGGCTGGTCTGCAACAAATGAGGTCAAACAAGAACCATCAAGTGGAGCTACTGAAAAAAAAGGTCCAAAGTTTTCATGGGATAGGCAGAGTTTTACTTGATTAAGGATAAAGTTCACACTTACTTCTTCAAAGAGGTTTGGGGTTTTGATCGTGTACTGTGTGGTTGTGTATGCTCCCAATTGCATTTGCCTCCTGTGTGTTATCCTTGTTACCATGTGAATATGAAAATTTTTGACACAGTTACAGAAATGAAATTAGGTGATATTTTTGTAATTTTTTTTTTTTTACAATAACTTTGGGAACTAAGATCCATTTCGATCAGTTCCACAATTTGTAAACCTGTATTTAACTTACCTTGTAAAATCTGTTATGTATACTCGGGAGATACTCAATTTATAATACATGTACACAGATTATGCCAAACATACCTTTCTTTAACATGATTGCTCTTACGGTATGCATACTAAAGTTTATGGTCCTGGATTCTAAAGTTAGTTTGAAAAAGTTTACTTTCCATTTGCTTTTTGTATCAATTATTTCACAGTAATGTTTATGGGTATTTTGGATCCTCTAGTAGGGGCTTTCTTGATTATTTTTTAACTAATAGACAGTAGTCATGCTGAAGAAGACTGAATTTAGCTAGTGGTCTTCCTGAACTGTGGGTTTATAAAGAGTCATGACACACCTGTTCTGAAAAGATATGAAAAAGCTACACCTAAATCAAATTAAAATTTTTCAGCCCCAAATATTTTTCTCAAGTATGTCTCTGTTACAAATGCACAAATAAGACGTAGTGTTTCCATAAACATGTAGCCCTAACTTTTGGTCATTTTTTCCACCAAGAAAGAAAGTGTAGAGAAATCTAGCCACTGGAATTTGGTCCTCTGACCATGTGAATTTTGTCCAATTACAATCAGGGTATAAGTACAGAATACAATATGCACATACTTTTATTTCTAAACTTCTCTGCAGACTTATGATGAAATTTGACTCCCTTCTACAAGTCTTCTTTTTTCAGTGTTTTTTCTCATAAGGTATCATGTCTGAATAGGAACTACCACCTTAACCTCTTGTCCCCCTTCCTATTATAGGAATCTTCTGCTCTGCTTCTATTAAATGATATAATAGGTGTTACACTTTACAACTGAGCTTCAGGTAGATTTATTTTATTAAATAGACAGTGGCACATAAATCAGCTGTTAATCCTTGTATAGCCTTTGAATTCTCATAGTTGTATTGCTATTTCTCAGAATCTACTTCTCCATATTTCCTTACAGCTCCTCCAAGTGAACCAACCCACTTTACAGTGGAAGATGTTTCTGACAGCACCGTTTCCTTGAAGTGGAGGCCCCCTGAGCGGATTGGAGCCGGGGGATTAGATGGTTACATTGTGGAATACTGCAAAGATGGATGTAAGTAAGCATGAGTACTAGGCAGGAGCCACTGAACATTTTTAAAATGTTACCATTGCAGTAACTTCACCTCAATACACTACCAACAACCTCACCACATGCAGCATGATCAAATCTTAACTCTAATCTTGTATAACATCCTTGCCAGCCATTACCATACTTACTACAATGTGACTGTAAAACCATGGAAGTCACATCTATGATGTTATCTTCACAATCATCATAAACTTTAATACAGATCAGTAATACAAAAATATCATTGTTTTTCTATAGTTACCACTATACTTTTATACTGTATCAATCATTAATTGCTTATTCCTTAAAATCAATATAATAACATGACTGTGACAACAATCAATCAAACTTCAAAGTAACCATTACTATACCTCATTTAATACTTGTGCTGGTAATAAACAGTGTAACAGCATAATATTTAATAAATTTAATGTACTGTGATGCTACAACATAACACGTATGTCATAAAAGTCAAGCAACAAATTTATAGTCACTTTAATATTGAAATTTTCCCTGATACTAGGCTCAATTACAATATTATCCAAACTAGGAGGCTTACAGTGCATAATTTATCCAGAAATAATTTATAGTCTTTAATGAGACATCACTATAGAATTACCAGAATGTCTATGTCATTGTCATAGCAGAATGATTTTATCAGTCATATTTCTGTGCTTTAGAATAAGGAAGCCCTAAGAATTCTGTTCTACTGTATCAAATGGGAAGCAAATAATAAATTCCTACAGTTATGTGCTCCATTCTTGTTTTCAGCATATGTGGCTCTCACCAATCTCTTTGGACAGCCACAGAAGGTATATTTAGAATAAAAAAAATTAATTTAAGGCTTCATTTTCTTGTTAAAACTACTTCCAAAATTCTCCCCTCTCCCATGTAGTAAAAATAAATCTCAAGAAGTCCCACAGCTCTAAGCTCTATAAAACAAAATGCCAAAGGAACTACCCAAAGATGATTCCCTTATCCTTAGCTATTTTGAATACCAAAGTGTAGAGATTCCTTAACTCCATGTGTAAACACATCTCCTCAATCCAGAGTTCTTCTTCCAACTTGTTTTATTCCCTTTTAAGTGTGATGTTGCAACTTGAATTCATTTTACCCTAACAGAGTTTTCAATTGCAAACAAGGCATCAGTTTGGGAAAATAATGTATTATTGCAACATGCAAACATTGTACTTGCAGCTACAGAATGGATTCCTGCGCTTCCTGGCCTAACTGAGCGCACATCTGCACTGATTAAAGATCTGGTCACAGGGGACAAACTTTATTTCCGTATCAAGGCTGTAAACTTGGCTGGTGAGAGTGGAGCTGCAACAATAAAAGAGCCTATTACTGTTCAAGAGATCCTGCGTGAGTATCTATGCTGAACAAATATTATTCATTTATTCCCGCTGGCTAGAATTCTGCCTTCATCCGAGAATAACACCCAAACAGCTCTTCCACTTTGATGAGGTGTCCAGTACCTCCTGGCTCTGAGAATATCTCTATAACATGCAGGTCTTATATTTATAAAACATAGCTCTTAAAATAAAATTCTACTTCTTACTTTCAAAATATTGACATTTCACCTCTTGCAATGGCACTTTCAGCATTTAAGAAACATTTTTTTAGTATTTATCTCTCTGCTTGAAAAGCAGAAAAGTTACATTACTGCAAAATGACTGCATTGGCCACGGCAAGAGATCTACTTACTTCATTGTCATAGATTATTAATTACCACCCTGTCTATCACCCAACAGCAGCAGATTAAAATTCATTTGACTGGAGTCCAAAAGACATCAAGAGCTGCTAATAGTGGATTCCTCAACCTTGGCTCACACTAAGTGTCTGCCAGAGTCTCACTGGCAGTAAAATGAGCCAATGTAAATAAAACAAAGTTTTAATGCATCTCAATTCCAAATGGTCATGAAGACAGATACTCTGTCTTTTAGGAAATTCCTTCTGTAAATGACAGGGAGAAGAATAAGGATCAAAAAGAGAATGTAGAAACCTTTCCAGTGAGGCAGAGGAAAGCAGAGACTGGATGAAAAAACATGCAGTAAGGTTCCTTTTTTGTTAGTGAAAAGTAAGCTGCTACAATGAGATTCCACTACATCCATCTCAAAGAAAGAGCTGTAACTGAATAACTGTAGAAAGATAAAGGAAATCCATCAGTTGCTCTGCTTTCTGAGTATGTCCATAAATATCTCCTGGTGGCAATTTTACAAGGTGCTGCAGTATCAATATAGCAATAGATTAATCATAATCTATAATCACTCTTTTACTCCAATACACCCTTTGTCCCATCCTTTCTACTGAACTAAAAAAGTTCTCCAAAGAATCAGAGTCCACATAGAAGACTCACATCCAACAGAAGTCACTCAAATTTGGCATTTCAGATGTGACACACATTCGCAAATCCACCTGTCATTGAAACACGCTCAGCTTTAAATATCTGAGACTTGATACCAACTTCGTATCCAGTGGACAAATACATTTGAAACTACTTAGACACTGAGCTATCCCTGAAAATATAAACAGTGTTTCCACAATTTTCTTATGCTTACAATCATCCAAGTCTCTCTCTTTGGTGTTTTGCCTTATTTGTGCTATAAGTAATATTGCATATTACCAAAAGTGTTATATTTAGTGTACTAATTCTTAACTGCAGAGCGTCCCAAATTCTGGCTGCCACGCCACCTCAGACAGACTCTGGTGAAGAAAGTGGGTGAGACAATCAATATTGTGATCCCCTTTCAGGTATGTATCAGCTTCTATTTTGTCATAGTTATTTACCATTACTTACCTAAACTAGTTTTCCTAATGCAAGTTCCCATTGTTTCACTGCTTAAGCAGAATTGCATAAATATGGCTGATGACACATTAAACCCTCTCAAACAGTCGAGGAGAGGGAGGGGATCACTCTTTCTTCAGATATAATTTTTTTTTTTACAGTCAGAGTTTCTTTCTTAATCCCACATTTTGGGGAAGAAGAAAAAAAATTGGTGTAAGTACAAGCTCATTCTTGCTTATTGAGCACAGGATGCACCTTAGAGAGAAGCAGGCAAAAGTGTAAGAATCCAGCTAAATACTCTTCTGGAACTAAGGTATATGATGTCACTGGGCAACTTCTCTGGCAAAAATGTATATGGTGATTTCTGAAAGGCTGACAGCAAAAATTAGAGTTTGCGCATAAACAGAAGATTAAAGTTAGCCCTATGTAGAATCCGAAGGTGTGTACAAAGAAAAGCTTGGGCATTACTTTACATGAGCTGAAGGTATAAAAAACAGAGCATGATGAGGATTATCAAGGGTGCATGAATGTAACTACATAACAACAACTTCACTAAGGCATGCACAAAAGTGCTAAAACATACACAAAGACTGACCTAACCAGTTGCCTCATCTTGGCATTTTCTAGAGCTATACAGGCTACTATCTGACCATTTATAAAACACCACATGCCTTTTTTCAGATGCAAGACTATAATATCAATAGAATGCAAGAATAAGTGTGTGTAAGGAAAAGATTTTCTAAGGGAGACATAGCAAAAGAAATTGTAAATTACAGACTCTGGCTCTGACAGATATCCTCAGTAATAATAGACATATCATTTAATCAAGCCCTCAGTTAAAATTTCAAGACACAGAAATTTCTCTACTGTCCAGGACTGACATTTATGAAAATGTAATCTTGTTATTAGTGAAGAGCTTTGAAATTCTCTTATAAAAGATGCTGGAGATATGCAAAACATTTTTTCCACAAGCGAGACATAAATGCACACATCATCTATATTTTTTTGCTTGAGCAGTACCAGCAGGAAAAGAAAATTATTAGAGCAAAATCTATGTAAACTCAAATGCACAGGTTTTTTTGCCCTATTACTACTGGATTACGTGAAAAGTTCCTTTTTTCACAAAGATATTTCTGATTAGTACACAATTGCAAGCCCATGCATAGAGTAACTTTCTTGAATTGCATGCTTGAATTATTTCAGCATAGTCACAAGGTTATTTTTTCTCTTTCACATTTCTTATCTCCAAAATTTCTAAAATTGCCTTTTCACTGATGTCTAGCCCCACACAAAATTCAAGCTTTGTACATTTGCTATTTCTGAGTTATATAATTATTTTTTAAAAACTAAATTAAATAAACAGGTATTTTTCCTGCTTTTGTATCCAAGTTGAAAAAGAATTGTACAAATTTGACAAGCTGTCCCATAAGCAGGGAAATAAAGTTTAGCATTTTAGAGATTTGTGGTTTATGTCCCCTTGTTTTGACCCGGGCAGAGTTAATTTTCTTCATGGTGACTAGTACGGAGTCATGTTTTGAATTAGTGCTAGAAATACTATTAATAATTTAGGGGTGTTTTAGGTATTGCTGAGAGCAGTGCATACACAGAGTCAAGGCCTTTTCTGCTCCCCACAAGACCCTTCCTGGAAGTGAAGTGTTTAGTTGCTGGCTCAGGCTAAACCATGACACCCCCACATCACCACCTTTCCACCATATACAGCCACCTCCTCTGCTGAGAGAAGCCTCACTGAAATATTCCCAGTATATTATAATATCCCAGTTATTCTTCACTGTAATATTCCCCAAGATTTGCCAGGTCTTTGCCCTACTCCCCTGCGGAGACCTAACTGACATGTCCTCAGTTCCCCAGCCAGGGTGAGTACATGTAGCAACTAATCCAGAGCTTCACTTAATCCTGCCTGATCATTCAGCTGTTGCCAAACAAAATCATTAAAACCAAGCTTTCCCTGACTTCTCCTCAGTGGGGACACTAACTGAGGTTTTGGCATTTCACCCTGTCAGCAATTTTTCACAGAATTGTTCTATGCTAATCTTAGCGATTTCTAGTGCTCTGTCAAATTTGGCCAAATTGAACCAACTGATTCAAAAGTTATTTGAGTACCTGACTGACAAATCATGTGCTGGTATAAGCTCCTATCTCCTAAAGGGTAAGGCTAACAAAAAATGCTAAAAATCTATCCATCACCACCAGATTTTACTCTGAGAACAAAGCCAGAGGACTTTAATTCAAGAGGTATTTTTTGAGTGAATTAGATTTGTCATAGTGTTGAATTGCAGCTTTTACAGTATTAAGAATTGCGGCTACAGCTATTTAGAATATGTAAAACTGATGAAGTCTCAAGAAAAGCAAGTCAAAACCTACTTTCCTGTTTACATTCTGAAAAATTTTAAGTCACTGACCATTTCTATTGCAGAAGAAGACTTTAAGTAGATACCGTATCTATTATCTAACAAAAGTGAAAGTCAGTGTCTTCTACTATTTACAGTTTCTGTGCAACCTTGCCAGTGACCTCTGTGGTCACTACCATGAAATTCTATTGAATACATTGCATTATCAAGGTGTCCTGGGTTTAATGTTACTTGCAAATCTATTCAAGTCTTTTGATCAAATTGCACAGAAAAGAAAGTAAAATATTGTTACTAACATTTTTTTTGTTGAGTGCATTAAGCAGGTGGAACATTCCGGTGAAAGGAAGAGAATGAACACATTCTTACTTCAAAATTAACTACATGGCATGTGATTGGAGGGATATTATGTGCTATTAGTCGATAAAATTCACAGTAATACTGAGCAGTATTTCTGTCCATCATATATGTGTGAATATAAATATCTAAGAGCATTTAAATTCATTCTTCCCTGGCTGTGAACTCCCTGAAGTTGCTCTGGTGTGCCATTTAGCCACTCCGTCAGTCACTGTTCTCTCTCAGATTATCTATTACACATTGCAGAAATCCAATCCTCTGACATATGTATTAGGAACATGCTTTCTCTCTGTTTATGCTTTTCACAATCTATAAATATATGAAAACCAACACTTTCAACACTTGCAGTCTTTCACTGGCACTCACAGCACCTCAAAAAAAAGAGGTGCTGTAAGTGAACATATCAGATCAACCACAGTAAAACACCAGCAGCAACGATCTTGTAATCGGTCTGAAAACCCGCCAAGTATTTGTCTTGACAAAGTCAAAATTTAAATAAGTGCCTATAGAACTATACCATTTAAGCAGATTATTTTTATTTTGAAAGTATTCCCTAGCCAAATTTTTCAAGGAGGATCCTCATATCATTTTAAAATACACACATATGCTGGATGTAAAATAGAGTCAGTTCTTGTCAAGTTCACCAATAAGACATGGATAGGGAAAATAAAACACAAAACAACCCAAACTCTTTTACTTGTTCCAGAATTTCTACTACACCTTCCAGATGAAGAGAGGAAGCCATCTCTTTCTCTAATAAGTTTTTGTTAGGGTTCTATGAAATGAGACCAGGGTAAAAGTACACTAGAACTGGACAAAACTATGTTGCATCTATTATTTCAGAGCTACAGGCCTGAGGTGCTCCTGACTATGCTCCTTGGCAGAAAGCTGTAGAAAATAATTTACCAGATCGAGAAAATGGAAGATCCAAAACCATTGCTCATTCAAGGTTTATATCAGCCCTGATGTAAAATAAATTACAATACATCTGATGAGTTAGAGAAAAGAGCATCTATGAACAAATAGCAATTTCTAGGTGTTTTAGATGTCCTTTAAGTATAATTTTGAACAGATCTTGGCCTGAGTCTTATAAAATATTCAGGATTTTTTCTAATAACAGTGAAAAATATATGATGCTGCACAGACTTTCTTAGCAAATACCAGACAAACCAGAATGAAAGGTGTGGCAATGCACAAAGATTCATTATTATTCTGCCTACCTTTAGGCATCAAAACCAAGAGTCTGAGTATCTTAATCTCCCTCTGTATGCTAAGGGAAGACAGAGAGTCTTTCGGCGTGTGTTCTAGACACCCAGTGGATTAAGGACCCTTTTAAAGCTGATTCTCTGCTGTTTGCTGGAAGCAGAGTGTCCCAGTTTCAGTGCCTCAGACTTCAGTTCCAGGGCAGCCTAAGCAGAGCTGACTGCTGGCTTGGAAGGTTCTGCCTTCCCTCCCCATCCATTTGAAATACTCCAGGCCTGTGCTGTGCTGTTTCACCTTGGTCATCTGGCAGAAATTTACAACCCCCCACTGAGTTATTTTCTGTGCATTAACTACTAATACATTTCATAAATATCTTATAGCCATTTTCTGTTTTCTTGGGATTCGTTGTTTGGAGTTGTACTGGGGAAGTAGCACTCCAACAACTTTTGAAGAACAAAATAGTACTTACCATTTTTCCTGGAAATGGCTGGATGAGAGTGATGCAAACCACTGACATCTTTTTGACTCCACAATGCCATCTTCTGTGGGTGTAGCAGCACTGACTGCTTAGGCTGATGGTCACCAAAACAGTTTTGCAATGCAGAAAGAATTATACAGTAAGTTTCACACCCCAAGACTGCAAGATGATAATAACTTTTCAAAAGATCTTAAAAATGCCTGGGGACAGAGCATTATATGTTTTAAGAAAGGGAGAAGAAAGGGAGCAGAGCTAATTAAGTCCTCAGGCATGTAAGGTTTCTGCTAATAACAATCAGAACAAGTCAAATCACCTGCTGGCTTCACTGATGCCTGGGGAAGAGTACCAGAGCAGCACAAGGATACTATTTCTAGATTTGTTCTCAATATAATTTCAGCCTCTAACTAAATGACATCCTCAGAGCATGGGGCCACTAAACCACACAGATAGGTGCAAATATTTGTCTGGAAGAAAACAGAAATTGTGAAGTATTTAGAGAGTTTACTATCTCAACTCTGTGTATTATATTAAGATTTATAGATTTATAGATCACTAAGAGAAAAATGGAAATCCACTAAAGCCTAAAAAAATTAAAATTCTCTTTTTTTCTATCTTTAGGGTAAACCAAGACCCAAAATCACTTGGCTGAAAAATGGTCAAACTCTAGACTCCAAAGATGTGGGAATTCGGAACAGCAACACGGATACAATCCTTTTCATCAGAAAGGCAGAGCTTCATCACTCAGGAGCATATGAAGTCACTCTTCAGATAGAAAACATGTCTGATAAAGTTGCAATAACAATACAAATCATAGGTAAGACCCTGACAACATCAAAATTAAGCAGATCATACAAAATAAAATAGTGGCCAGACTGAGGCAACCCAAAGATCCAAATACCTCAGAATTCCTTATCTCTCAATGGCTGGTTGCAGATGAGTAGGGCAAAGCTCAGAGCAGGGCTAGCATGTGACCTTATTTTTCTAGTATATTTTCCCACCTTGAAATTACCTGGGTCCTACAGACTTTCAGAGAATGAGGTATATTCTGTGTATTCCATAGCTCTTCAGATATTTATTTTCTGGCCTAATTTTATCCAGTCTATATTAATCCAGGTCTAGTTTGAGAATGCAAACATCCTTGAGTAAGGAATTTAAGTGCATGTGCCTATTTATTTTGATTTGAGTCTGTCTCCTGACAGTCTCATTTGACATCCATACAGTTTTATTAAAAAAACCCATGAATAATTATTCACCTTTTTCATGTTACTCATGATTTTATAGCCTTCAGTCACACTTGCCTCACTTTACTTTCTCAGTTTTTAGATTCTTCCTTTGATTATTTTCAAACAGATGGCTTTCCATATCTTTAATCATCCTCATCAATCTTCTTTCTACCAGTTTGGGAGGGATAGAAAGAATTTGAGAGTTCTGGGGTCCTTAGTAATAGCCATATTGTACTCAAGGGAGAGAATACAAATCTTGGGATGGATATACTCCCCCTCTTTTTTTTTTCATTAGATAAAGATAGTGAAAATAAAATCCCGGCAATAATATACCTGTACTGTTCCAAAAATCTGAAATTACAAGGCACAATCCTGTGAATTTGACAAATTCACATTTAATGCCTTACTCTGTTCAGAGTGTCTAGTTAGTTGGAGGATTATTCTCTATTATACAATTTCCAGTCTCTTTTCTAAAGTCATTTTAAAGGAATGCATTGCCAAAATTTCCATAACTTCTGTTGGAATTATGTGACATATATTCTGAGATGTTGCCTACTCAGATTTCATTAATATTCAGCCAGAGCTCTTCTATTTTTCCACATTACCACCCTTTTTAACATTCTTGACAACTCTTTTTATTTCTCTTTCCCCACACTTTAACACTGTTACCCCAAATTTCTTTCCATGTATCAATATATTTTTAGAATATGTTTTTTGGCTCAATTCCTCATGTTTTGGAATTAAAAATGCTGACTGTGCTCTGCTTGAAATTTTATAAATTATGTTGGCAGACTAGGTACGTAATGGTGCCAACAGCAAAGAAAGAAAGCATAATAAATTGGAGCAAATACGTCTTAAAACCAGCAGCTGCTTCTGCTCAAGAGGATGGCTGCAGTTCTGCAAGGGCAAAATAAGTAAATGACAGCTAAAACAAAATAATCCCAAGATTGTCCAGAGAGGCTGTGGATGCCCCATCCGTGTTCAAGGCCAGACTGGATGGAGCTCTGAGCAGTCTGGTCTCCTAGAAGGTGTCCTTGCCCACGGTAGGGGGGTGGAACTGAATGATCTTTAATGTCCCTTCCAAGCCAAGCCATTCTATGACTCTGTGACTCAAGTAAAGGGGAGTAGTGCACCCTACACACTAAAATACTTTTTAAAAAACTGGTTAGCTCTTGATTCTGGCCATTGCTCTTAGATCATAGCACCAAGTATCTTCCACCTACTGTTTGATACTGTAGAAAGTCACAACACATCCACATACTATTGTCAAAGACTTATTTCATATAGAAAATGAATGAAAAAAGGCAACTAATCTTATCAAACAGGCAAGAGTTGGAGGACAGGCATTAACTTTGTACTTCTTGGGCAGTTTGCTCAAACGAATGGGAATATGTATATTTAATTTAATTCATGACCAAGAAGAGAAAGGGCTTGTAACATACACAGATACTTCTGCAATCAAGACATCTACTCTGATTCTTGATTCTGCCATTCTGTCATCAGAACTACCTCTTTTCAATTCTGCCAACTCCACTTTTTGCTCCCCAGATTTTAAGTTCTCTTGGCAGGACAGAAATATGGGTGATTCAGGCCCTCTTTGTGTACTCCTAGTGGTGCTTTAGGGGCTGTAGAATGGCAGGCTGAAAAGCCAACCCAGCTTTCAGAGATGCCACAAGTCAATCAGTGATCTTTGAGGTGTCTTTTCATCAGCTAACTTCCCTTGGCAAAAGTCTACTTGATGAAGAAGTAATGCTTGTGGCTTCAGCCTCTATCTTTTTTTTGAGTAAGGCAAGAATGCAGGTAGCCAAAGCTCTGCTGCTGAGATGAGTCCCATGTCACTTCCAAAAAAGAGGAAGCAATTCTGTTACTGCCATCACCTTCCCTCGTCGTTGAAACTGCTGCTGCTGTTTATTATACAGACCTACAAAATATGCACTGTTATTATGGGAATACAGTATTTATTAAATAATTTTGGAAAGCTCCTAAATAATGAAAATATTTCCTACTTATGGAGAACACAGTTCCCCCATCTTCATTCCCCCTCTACATGAATCAATAAATTATGTCTTCCATTATGCCTTCTATTGACCAAAGCAAACCTCAGTTCTATCTTTTTTTAACTGGAATTAATTATCTTTCTCATTATGTATTGTTTGAAAATATACATTATAGTTTATTTTTGAAAGATAATTCACACTTTAGCTCTTCTTCCCATTGGATAAATTCCATTAGTTTGCAAAACTCCTCAGCTGAGCTTTTGCTGAGGGTAACACAGAATACTTCCTCAGAATAAAATTCCCCACTTTAACACAGTGTCCTACAGAGGAAAATAATTTTGTACAGAAGCATCACTAAGTTTAACTTTTCCCATCCTCTATTTACAAGCTAGAGATGTACTCATTAGTGCTGAGAAAGCAATATTCTTCCATTCCACAAAGAAATTTTTAATAGATATTCCTGCAGATTTCATTATCCCATTGAATGACAAAGATCAAGAATATAAAAATCCATTTAGCAAATGTATCCATCGCTACCTTTTTTTATGTTGTTCTTCACACATGTACACACAGGTATGCAGCATGAAAAGTTTTTCTCTTCAGATCAGAATAGATTAATTGATTTCTGTGTAATGAAGATACACATCTAACAACACAACTAGATTTTTTTCTTTTAAGTTGTGATTCAAGTTAACGACATATACATTTCCACATCTCCATAAGAAATGTTGTTCATTTGACAACACATCAGCATTCCCTACTTCAGAAACACAGAAGAAAATGAAAGGCTTTACCTGGTTGGTGGCTGTTGAGAAACACAGAAGATGGCAGGATTTTCTCTGATATGTTAGTGTAAGATAGGAAGAAAAAGGATGATAACTGGAGTGAGAGCAATGCATTCCATATCCCTTATCAGACACCATGCGGTGTTCTAGTTGGCACCACTTTGAAGGAGGACAGTAAGGGTCAAACTTAATTATAAAGCAGTTTTCAATTCCAAAGTTTGTCAGTGAAAAGAGAATTAGCACATTATGCTTTGATGTAGAAAGTCACAGCTCCCTGAATAACCAACGCTGGTTTATTACTGGTTTGCGTATCCTTCTTTAAGGAATTAAATTACAAGCCACCTATTATTGCATTCCTCTGTGCTTTGCTCATCTCAAACCTACATCCATCAGATTCTCACCATTTTATTAATTTTTCCAGCTTGGCTACAAAATGGGGAGACAGTTTCCCTTCAGCTGTCTAAAATGATCTTGAAATCTTTTTCACTCAATAATGAGATCAGCTACCCAGCTCTCCCTAATAGGCCCAGTAACTGTGTGCAACAATCTAACACCAAAAAGGTGAACTGGTGTCCTCAAATTAAAACAGACAGAAATATTATTTAATAAAGTTAATTTAAATGTTACAGCACACGACTAAACAACATGGTATAAATATAAATGATCCTCAAAAAAGAAAAAAGAAAATTGTTATTTCACATTATATTTTTTTCCTCTATATTTCCAGGTATCTTTAAAAGGACACAGACTTCTGTATCTCTTTGAGGGTTTGTTCCTTTTCTAGTTATTACAGAGAAATATCACTTAGTCAGCAAGATAACAAGCACTGAGCCAATGGGGAAAAGGCAGGTGTATTCCCAAACAGCTGGCCTTCCTCAGCTTGAAGGCACACTACATTGTCCTGGTTGTTATAGCAATGTAGATAAATGGCCAAGAAATTGTACTGAGGTAACAAAGTAATAAAACTGCAGTTAAACAGTTAATCATATCCATCCAAACAACACAAACTTCTTATTCTATTTTAAAGAAGATTTTGTCTGGTTCCTATGTTACTAATTCTAGCATGGTGTCTACTTCTCAGTAGGATTCAGGACTCTCAGAAGAGTATTAAGTGGGTATTTAAAAATTTCCCAACTTTCTTGTTTACAGTTTTTACATCACATAAATGAAGTGTGTTGCTATGGAACATTATAGATTGCTATCAAGTCCTATTTTTTCACCCTGCATGGGGAAATGACAAAGCTCTTGGATCTTGAACTAAACACTAAGGTGTTTTTTCATGTGTCCTCTGCAGACAAGCCTGGTCCTCCTCAGAATGTAAAGCTTGTGGATGTTTGGGGATTTAATGCAGCCCTGGAGTGGACACCTCCCCAAGATGACGGCAATGCTCAGATCTTGGGCTACACTGTTCAGAAAGCTGACAAAAAAACAATGGTAAGAACTTAATGAGTCTGTGACTTTGTAGGGAGTTTAAATCAGCACCTGCTCTGGAAACACAGAGATTTGAGGGAAATTACTGAATTCATGACTCTCAGTTCTGTGTCCAAGGTGTCCCATGGCATATCAGAGGCAATTAAATGTGGAAAAATAGAATCTAAAAAAAAAAATCCAAAAGGTGAAGTATAGAATTGCATTAAATGCTCAGTATTAAAAGTAAGAGAGACCAAACATGCAGTTTCTGGTGGTGCCTGCATAGAGAGCTCTACTTAGAAGGTGGAATCTTGCTTTTTATTTGGAATTATATTTTTCATAAACACAGCAAAAAACTGAAGGGGAGGGAAGAAGAGTTAAACTTGAAATTAGATGCTGGGCATGCTAGGGTATATACTGAGAGAGGTATGTATGCCAGTCAAACTGGAAAATGTTCTTGTGGAAGTCCCCATGAGGTAGTCCCATTCTGAGTACACATCTTGTACCAGATTCCCCCGACATGAGTATGGCTAAAGTATGGTAGAGAGTTCTGGGACTTTTTTCCTCGAAATGCAAGTATTCATACATCGATCACACCACCAGAATATAAAAGTAAGAAAACAGATCAGCTGATCTTCAAAGGAAGCAACATAATATGCATTTTACAGGTTAGTGTTAAATACCTGTCTGCCTGTCTTTTCCTTAAAACGAAAAGAATCTCTCCATACCAAAACTAGTACCATATCTGACCTCTGATAACATCTTTCTAAACAGTATAGTCTTGTTACAGGAATGGTATACTGTTTTTGATCACTATCGGCGCACAAACTGTATAGTGTCAGACCTGATTATGGGAAATGAGTATTTTTTTCGAATCTTCAGTGAAAATTTGTGTGGATTGAGTGAAACTGCTGCAACCACCAAAAATCCTGCCCATATCCAAAAAACAGGTAACATATTCTTCAAATCAAAGATCACAAAAGCCACTAAGTACCAGAAAATACAGTCTTACTAGATGCACCACTAAAGATATTTTCATTATTTAGTAACTAGCACTTACGAAGAATTTTAGCATCAAGAGCCGTTATCTAAGCAGATCTCCTGTAATACAAGTATCTTTTTAATTTACTAATTTTATCTAAGATACTAAGTATCTTTACAATTTACTAATGCAAGTACCAGTTAAAAAATATTTAATCACACAGTCTTCCTAAACGATACTATTTTAAGAAAATAATACAACTTGGGGATTATATTTATATGTTGGGGTTAAAAGTTTAAGATGTCTGTGGTGAAGACTTCCCCAGCACGTATATGACTATCATCTTTTTAACAGAAGCTGAAAAACCTATGATTGCCAGGACATTTTACCTTAACTAATACATTAAACATGAGATGTGTTTTGGAATGAAATGTATTTAAAGACTCGTTATATCACAAATGCCAAAACTTTTAAAGCTTCTTTAAATCACAGGCAAAATAAGTGACAGATAGATTGTACACAAGTCAGCAAAATTGAAAACACAGCTCTTACTATTTTGTTTCTCTGAATTGCAGGCACCATTTATAAGCCCCCTAGTTACAAAGAACACGACTTCTCCGAAGCTCCTAAATTCACCCACCCTTTGGTAAACCGCTCTGTGATTGCAGGATACAACACCACACTCAGCTGTGCTGTCAGAGGAATCCCCAAGGTACACATCACAACTGTCATTGATATTGTTACAACAAGCCAAGAATTCCCATCAGTTCAGTGTGGTTGGAGGGTGGCACGGCTGTACAAAGGAGAAGCAGAGGGGACCCAGCGAGGACCCACCTTGCTCACACCTGATGCTGCGGCAGAGAGGGGGGTGAGCATTCGGGTGGGTCTGTGCAGAACCAGGGGGGTGAAACAGGGAAGGAGTCAGAGGGAAGGACAGTCACTGCTTTTGGTGATACCACACCACTGGAAATGTACCACAGCTGCATAAAACCTCCTCACTGGAGAAGGTAAACAACAAGAAAACTATCTTCTCACAATTTATACTTCACTCTCTTCAGACATTGAAGAAAACAGCAGCTAAATGTCATATATTGTTCCCTTAACCAAATGCTACAGAGGAACAGCAGTTTTTCTGTTACATCAATGCATCCACACAAGTTTTGGGGAGTCTGAGCTATTTTGCAAAACTAAACAGAAGAAGGCCTGGTCTCATATGAAGTTTTTTTGCAGGGGTTTTGTTGGTTTGGTTTTTTAATCTCATGGCAATATCTTCTCATTCTAAATGTATTTATTAAAGTCCCATCAAAGAGCACATAAAGATGTATTATTTTGTGAATCAGGAAAAAAGCTACAAAAACTGTATGAGCTAGGAGCTAAATTTAGACTTCTCAGAAAAGAGAAATAAGATTTTTGTCTGCAGTGGTGGAATTTACCATATTGTGACATAATCTTGTCATAAATTTAAATTAGTACAGTTGCAAAAAAATGCAAACCCCTTCTTTCACCTCTGGCTGCTCATTTTCAGCTTCTTTCACTACCTCATATCTGTGCAAGGATCTGATTGCTACAGAGCAAAACATGTAACAATCGCTCAGTTCAAATTAAAAAAAATAATCATTTGCTGCAGTTCATTGGATGAAGAAAGAGCTCCAGACAAAACTCAAATATAAAAAGGAATCATATCCATGTAAATAGCTGCCAAAGAACAAGAACATTACAGAAGAAATATCAGCAACTGTAGGCAAAATCCATCCTCCAGTAGCTGCCTCAGCTTAGAAATGACAGCATTAGTGATGCTATTCCCTCTTGGTTAACTGACATTTTTGTGCATCTGCATCCACTTCATTCAGTTTCCATGGTTTTAAGGAGATTCTTTAAAAACCTGAATTTTACAGCTGTTATTGTACAGTAGTGGCAGGCTTTGGAATGCAGGCATGCCAGCTCATCCTTCCACATTAGCCTGAAGGATCCAAGTAGTCCTCAGTCTTCAGTACACCTAATACTCTTAAAGTAACTTTTCCAGATATATTTTTGTACTTCCATAGGTCTTGTCCACATAAGCTACTAAGAGAGCAGCTTATGTGGATGGAGGTTTCCAATTCTGAATAACTGTAGATTCTCAAGCACACCTCAGGCATAACCAGTGGCATGGAAAAGTTACCACTTGAGGCAGAGACAGTACTCATGCCCTGCTAGTAATGAAGTGTGATAAAATACATACCCAGAAAGATAAAGAGGCTACAGAAAAGTAAGAAAAAAATGTTAAGGCAGGAAAAATGCCAGCTGAGATCCATCAAGAAAATTAAGCATGGCAAGTGGGATGCACTAGATCGATATACCACAGGTCAAAACAAAAAGTGATTGATTCAGTAGATTTGAATGCACTCCACAAAAACAGCACAGTAGTTTTGGGGTTTATGGAGGAAGAAACAAGACATTAATTCTGAAAGAAAAAGATAAATGCAAAGCTTAGTCTTCTACTCTTTAAAGACTGTTTCTTCACTCTATGTACTGATGAGCTTGAAATAAACAAAAGCAGTTTGGTTTATATCAGATTTTTCATTTTCAAAATTCCCCTTATAAAAATTAAAGACACATTTTCAGGTACTGGAAACAAAACATAAAAGCTTGAATTGGTACAGAACCAACTATTTTATTCTTCAACTAAAGCCAATGGGAACTTTATTTTGAAATTTTTGAAGTATCTAAAGCTATGCTAGAGGGTTTGGAAAATCCTTTCCCAGACCAAACCCTGGCATCCCAATTTGGCCACCCAGCATCTGTGGACTTCTATGACACTTCTGCTCTAATCATCTGTGAAGTTTAATTATCCTTCTGTAAGATACTTGTAGCATTCAAATGTATTTTAATAAGCACAATTAAACAACTCCTGAGTGAATGAACGTGTAGACAGTTACTACATTAGTTTGTTTTTTTTAAATCACAAAAAACTGGACACAGACCATTTCTATACACTACTTGAGAGTTAAAGGAAATACTGAACTTTTGAACTACAAGTTTCATGGATTTTTACTGAATGAGATGTTCCTCAAAAAATTATGAACACTGCTCTGTAAATAGCCCTCAAAATGCTATCTAGCTTTTGATGGCTACATTAAAGCTGCAATATCAGGTGTAAATCTTCCATTCTCTACCTTCTATTTTAAAAATCTTCTTTTTTATTCTTCAGCCAAAGATATTCTGGTTCAAAAACAAAATGGATCTCTCTGGGGATGCCAAATACCGCATGTTCAGTAAGCAGGGGGTGTTGACCCTGGAGATCCGGAAACCCACTCCCTTTGACGGTGGCATTTACACCTGTAAAGCTGTTAATGAGTGTGGTGAAGCTGAAATAGAGTGCAGACTGGATGTCAGAGGTAATCAGACGAATCCTATGGATAACCCTAACACTGCAATGAAGATAGAGTAATGGACGGATAAAATAAAATAAAATCGTAGTTCCCCTTTATCTAATCCTGACTTTTCGGGTGGTATAAAAAAAGTTTGTTAATTACATGCACCAGCAAAATTTTATTTTTCATTCTGAAGTGTTAAGATAGAATTAGGATACTTGCTAGGTAATACCTGTCTGAAGGTGTACAGTTATTGCACTTCTGACTTTATATTTCTAGAGCAGATAGCAATGGAAGTAAAGTCTACCTACAAACACTGCATTGAGGACAACCTTATTAGCCTTTGTGCTTATTCCATAACTGAAAGTTTTAAATCAAATCATTGGCTATTAGACATATGTAAAATGTAGTGCATGCTACATCATAAGCATTTTTGGAACAGTGACAAATTTTGTTTGTCAAAAGGACCAGGGAAAAAAGCCATATGCTTATAACATAGTAAAAAATATCAACTAAACTGTTTTGGTAAAGCTGCAGCCGGTTCTGTATCTATTCATCAATACGAATATATGTAGCACTTCTCTAAGTGCTCAAACCCAGCAAAAGCTGCAAAAGTGACCTACATAACAGTAATTGATGGAAATCCATTTTCAGCACAGCAAGCCTGAAGGTATTTCTACACAGCACTGAGCTGAATATTTGACTCAGTGCTAAATCAGGAACGTGCATACAGTACACCTTGCAGTGCTGGGTGCCAATACCCTCAGGGCTCAAAGATTAATTTTATCATCATCTGAAGCTTGCTTTAGGAAGATCAAATCTTCTTAGAATCATCAGACAAAAGCAACTGCTAGAGAGCATCAATATTTCACCTTCAGTACCAAGTCTCAATTTAAAATTAGCATCCTTTAATGTATGATAATATCCTGAACTTTTTTTTGTTCTCCAGCACCTCAGTAAAACTCTGAATCTCAGTTCATCTGCAAGTCAAGGTAAGAATCAAAATAATTCAGCTGGATAAAGGAGCAATGGCTGTTTGGTTACATCTAAGATTAAACAATCATTAGATATTCATGGCAGAGGCCTTTTAGAATATTTATAATATTGCTGGGGGTATGTGTGTTTGTTTTGATTTCTGTTTGTTTTTTCAATAGTCAGTATTTCATGGGTCTCCACCTTTAATACACTGTGCCACTATAAAAATCCGCCAGAGTAACAGAATACTTCGTAGTCATTTTTTCTTAACTCAATACAAGCACTCCCTCTAAAGAGACTGTTATTTATTAAAGTAGTGATTGATATTAAAACTAATATCAATAATCTTGCTTCAACAAAGAAAGCATAGTTAAAATTTAAATGCACCTAGAAGTGTAATGTACATTTTAGACTTTAAAAGACTGAGGTAGTATAATAGCAATCAGGTAATGCATTTGACAATAAATCCTTCTCCCCATTCTGTCTCAGCATTAGAATGGAACTTGAAAAGAAGAAAACTGAAGACATTAATGGAGCCTAATTTCTGTTCATTTAGGAGTCCTGCTCATCTTAGAAGTCACTTAATACACATGTACTAGGAGGCAGCAGTGTCTTGTAATGTCCTGCTTACTCGGTGTGTTTTCAGACAATATTTCCTCTTTTCATACATCTGTTATAGTTTGATTGCCCTTGTCTCCACACAAAGAAATTGAAAGAAATCAAGTTACAACTTTTCCCCCATTACATACATAAATATATGTTTTTTTAAATAGTAAAATGATGTAAAAATGAAGAAAACCTAATCCTTTCCTAATGTCTGAAACAAGCCTAAATTTCCTAGTTCCACAGTTCACTCAATTTTCTCTTTGCAGAATGCTGACATTCTTCATAAGAAACAATTAGCTCAGAATAATGAAGGAGTAAGATATTATTTACAGTATATGACCATAATACTCATCTCTGTACAACAGAATGTAACTTTCATTCCTACTGTTTTTACTGTCAGTGAGTGCTTGAAATATCCACTGCTGTGCTCTCTTTGCAGAACTGTGTCCAAAACACACCATTTGGGAACCACTGGCTACAGCTATTGTTCTGCTTTTATTTCTTTGATAATTACTCACTACTTGTTTTCTAGCTTTTAAAAAGACACCAGCATAGAATTCCAGTTATTAGATGGTTTTTGCTACCAATCAGCAACATCACACGAATCTACAGGGATAATTTTGCATACCAGATGAAACACTGAAAATTCTAGCACGGAAGATTATTTGCACGTAAATAAAAAATTTTAAAGCCAAAGCTTGGAATGAATGTAATAAACTTCGTGTCATAACTCTTACTGAAGGTTTGTGAAAGGCTATGAGTGGTATGTAAGCATTTTTGCAGATGATTTTGTCTAAGCAAATGACACAATAACATTTCTGGCTTCCCACCTACATGTCTGAAGGGTATTTGGGGTAGGTTTTTCCCAGACCTGTGATAGTTCATAGTTTCTGGCTGGAAAGTACTTTTTAATGACCACAGTACAAGGGACAGTGGGAAGATGATATTAATCCAGGCAGCATTGCCTTTCAGAAGAATCTTCACAGAGGAACTGAAGTAATACTCCTCCCCTGCCTCCAACATGCCACTTGGGATGAGAAAGCACATCTGACACAGCATGGCAGTTGTATTAAACAAGTAAATACATCTTCATAATAAAAGCACTGATGGTCATGAGATGTGTATTTTGATTATTTCACTACAATATCAGAACAAAAAAGGATACCCTCTAAAACTGAAGCCAACTTATTCCAGGTTAACACTTGTCTGTTGCACATTGCTTTATTCAACAAATAAATAACATTTTAAGAGGAAAAATATGCAGCCAGGTTTACATTGTTTTGTGCTTACATTTTCTGAGCAATGCTATTATTTAAAAAATAAGGCACATGCCACAAATAAAAGAGAGGGATGACCCATATTCTAAAGAATTTATGACAAGAATGCAGTCGACCAAGAGGACCATCCCAGCATCTATGGGACAATGCATATTGCAAAGCAGTGACTGAATTGCAAGAGTTAGAGCCTAATACCATAGGGCCTTCTGAGAAAGCTGCGCTTGAAAAACACAAATTTATTTTGACTTCCAAAACTTGCAATGACCATGAGCCAAATGCAAATCCAAAGAATTACAAAACAGAAGCACTAACTCTTGTTAGATTTCTAAAAATTCTTCATAAAAATATGAATTGTGAATTCCAAATGCTAACCACTCCTCACACTGAAAAGAGGAAAAGAAGGAAGGTGCACATGCAAAGTCTCAATTTCCTGTTATTATTTCTAGAAAGGTCTTCAGAAAACGGTAGGAGTTTACTGATGTTTTTGCCAACTTATAATATTGTCATTTATCTGTTCCATGGCTGACACAGATCCTGAACGTAGAGTCACTAATTGCCCATTAATTCCATGCCGGTAAAAAATAAATGATTACGTAAATAACCTTCATCCCAATCTGATTAAAACCACATAAACTGAGAAGCTTCTCCCAGACCTACCTGCTTAAGAACAACAAAGTATCTCACTATATTCCCCCATCACACCTGAAAGACTACTTGATGAAAAACAGTTTTCGCTATCATTTCCTCTGATGTAAAATCAGATGGCTTTATCTCTAAATATCATGGCAAATATTCTTACCTTGTAGTTGTTAAGTAGTTAGAAGTGTGCAAGGTAAGTTCAATAGCAAAAGAAAAAACTAACATAGGTCAAAAAGTTTAAAAATTCTTACCTAGCAGCTTTCTCTTGTAGCACATTAAGTGCCTTTCACAGCTGACAATTGCTTTCGAAAACAGCAGTGCTACTGAAGTCCTTCCAGTAGTTCTTCCCACCATGACAAAAAAATCTGTTATTGCTCAAGTAAAAGATCCTTCCATGTGAAAAGTATATGTAGCCTAGACAAACATAACCTCTTCAGGCTGATTATTTCTATCCAGTTGGATGTGAAACTGAGTATAACTTTTGATGCTTCCACAATTTCCATTTAAATCCTATCAATTCAGCCTGCTGCCTGCCTGTTCACTGTCTATGTCTTTCCTTCAGACTACTGACTATATACCAGATGGAGACACTTACAAGCTTTGAATTAACATAAATAAGACTCACCTGAAGCACCAGGGTGTTGCAGAGCATTACTAATGCCCAGTGCTTCACTTAAGCTAAGAAACATCAACTCTAAAATATTACAAGAAGAAAAAGCACTTCTGGTACTCCTACTAGCCCAGTTCTCTCAGGGTGGCATTACCTGCCAAACAAACCCTCTGCTGACACTTTAGCCTAGGACAGCACACATTCCACACCACAGCATCAATTCTTTTGTTTCACCTCAATTCTTTTGTTTCTTTCTTTCTGTTGTGTAAATAAGTAAACAATATTTACTTGCTCCTGGCCATGGGAAGCTTCACATAATGCTCTTTATAAAAGCCACCAGCTGGAATTGAACTGTCAAATGCAAACAAAGCTTATCTAAAGCCGTGTTTCCTTGAGATTGCCTTAGAGCTCAAATCCTGACCATTATTCTATGAGCAAATAATAATAGCAAAATGAGTTAATGGTTGACCATTACTTCTTAAAATAATAATGAATAGGGCCAAAGACCTGCATCGTGCTGCAGCACCAGCTCTCCCCTTCAGTGCCAGGAACTCCCCCACCCACTCATCAGCTCTTGGTCTGAGCGATTATTGCTCAGGGTTGCAAGGCCTGAAGAAAAACTTCAAATTGTGGTGTGAGCATACTGGATTAAGGTAAAGCTGCTGGGTCCCCTCCTTTTCCTCTTCAGAGGGCTTACACAGAAGCTGTCAAAGGCTGTGTGGGAGTTAACTGATGGTCCCCCATGGAGATAATTATTTTCTCCTATTAACAAATAAGTAGTGGATCAGTAGAAGCTAAAGAAGGAAATAACAGTTACATCCAAGCAGAAGTCATGACAGTGACTGTTTGGCAGAGCTTCTCATTTGCAGCCTATTTTGTATTCTCCTACCATAGATCCACAATTATTACTTTAAAACTAGCAGGCATATCTGTTGTAACAGCTGCAGAATAAAAATGACTGTTGTTTCTTTCCTGAGCTTTAGTTTTCTGACTGGTTAATAAAAATGTCAGGAGTATTTCATTAAGTCACCCAAGTCACTGTAAATCCAAGTATGTGCTCCTGCACTAAAGCTATTCTTGCAGAAATGGTGCCAACTCCTAATACATTTTTCTACTATCCACAACGCAGGTGAATACTTGTGTGTCCATGCAAGGGTAACCTGTGTAATAAGAAGCTACGTTTCCAGTAATTCAGTACTGATGCATTTTATTTAGCTATGCAAGTTCTGGTTAATTACATCACTCAGTATCTGTAACCTTGTAGCAAAGAGTTGCACTAGCAGCTACACAGATAGAAATATTCTAAAATGAAAGAGCCCTACATTTTCACACATTCACACATTAGTACTTGCTAATAAACCACTGCTTGGAAGATCATTCTACTGTTAAGCAGAAATCAGTGCAAAACAGAGAAAACTACTTGCATTCAGTATCATGTTTAGAAAAATCTCACTTTCCTTAGTAGCTTCTAAATTCTAAAACTTGTCATTGATTGTTTCAGTTTAGATGATTACTTCAGTCAATGCATGACCAGATATGAGCACAAGCTGATGATACAAATGACGACCTAGGTGATCTGGATGACCTTTAAAAGGTCCCTTCCAAGCCAAACTGTTCTATGGTTCTATTATTCTTAAGCAGTTTTGCTGTTTAAGTTGCATTACTTGCATGATATAGTGCGATGAAATGCAAATTAAATTGACTGAGTTAAAATCATCCCAACAGAATATTTATGAAAAGTGCCTCACCTGTCACGAGTTTATCCTCCTCTCTGTAAGAGGAAACAGTTATCTTTACCAACATTTTCATTTCTTATATCAAATTATATATAAAAATTAAGTTCTACTTGTTGAAAATTACAGTGAGAGGTCAAGAAGTTCCTATATACTATTTTAACAAATTTTTCAATGCAAGGCATGCCAGACATTTAAAGATAGCCTCAGTACATCTCACCTGCAGGTTTCATTCCTCATGAGAAAGGACTGTTGTTCTAGCTATTTCAAAAGAGATCTACAATTGAGCAGAATGAATGAAAACACAAGAAAATATTAGTTCGTAGAACTTTTTCCTTAATTTAATCACACAATGGCCATTCAAATGAGAGCAGCAAGAGAAAAGACTTCTGGAAGTCAGAAAAGTCATTTATGTTGCTTTTATCACAGAATTACTTTGAAACAAAATCCCTGTATGTATTTAGGAGTGAGGTTTGTCACTAACATGTCATCTTGGAGCAGGTTTAGAACTACAAGCTGTTCCTGTCTCCTTACAAATGAATTTTATAAGAACAGCCTGCTGAGATTAAAAATAGCCCCACTAATACCTTTCAAGTGCTTCCCAAGCAGGGAACTCCATTTTAGGGAAACAAAAGCTGTTGTAGAGATATCCTTTACTTGTCATTGGGAAGGGTCCCCACAACACTCTGCATAAGCAACACATCTTAAACAGCTTGAACTGCTGAAAGTTTAAAAGAAACAGATAAGAACAGCCTCACTTATTAGGTCCAGATATGGAAAAAATAGTCAAGCATCTGCTTTTCATGCCAGACAGAAATGTTGACAATAAGCAGCCCTGAAAGCACAGATAACTGTCATAGTTATGAACACATTTCAGCCATAATTGTGTATTAGGATAGCTGTACAAAAGACAAATAATCTAAAAAAGTGACTAATCTAAAATATATAAAATATCAGTGGATATAGAAATGTAAAAAAATAAGTGGAAAGAGTGCTCCCTTTTTCTTCTTAACCATGAGTCATAGTCTGAAGATGATTTTGCGTTCTTTACAATTTATTTAGCAAACATAAACAATATCATACATAGTTTCTACTGTTTTCCTTGGAAACATAAATTGTGAGACCCAAATATATGAACCCAGAATGTGGAAGAATACAATTTAACCTTAAGTAAGGCTGCATTTCCTTGGTATCTGTCATAATGCTAATAATTGCCCCAGCAATCCAGATCTGTTCCAAGAAATTATGATCACAAAAAGACTAAGCATCAATATAACTCTCAAATACCCTTTTGTTATTTACTTACGGTTTTCATACACCCAGGGAAAAAATGACCAAAAAATCCAAGCTTCCCTTCTGCTTTGTAGGTTAGTTCATTGTATATGCTGCCTTAAAAGAAAACCCCAAGTATAGCAGATTTTGATCACAGGAAAGTCCTCAAAAATTTCTACCTGAAAATGGGACTTGCTCCCCCTCACTGGTATAAGGGGGGAAACAGGATTGTGTATTTACAACATATACATCCTTTTATGATTTTTGTTTCCTACAGTACTGAAAAATTTTAACAAATTATGAAATTTGTTAGTTTACAAGTCTGGTTTAGATAAATTTATTTATTTTTAATATCATATTAAATGGTTGAGCCATTTCTAACAAGGAGTGTAGCAAAAAGCTGCTGCTGGGAGCTATCACAGAACAGCAGCACTAAGACTGGAAACCTTTTCCATCCCCTCTGTAGCACTCTTCAGCACTCCACCAAAAATAACTTGATTTAAATGAAAGAGGAGTAAGCGTGGAATAAGGCTGAGAAGGAAAGAAGATGACAGAGCACTTGGTAAGAACAGGGGAGAGGAATGAGAGGCTATGACAGGAGGCTGGAAAGGGGCACAGACTGGTTGAGCAGGTGACTGAGAAGAGCGTAAGTGTGAACTGCTTGGGCAAAGAGACTGGGAGATGATGATGGTCCCAGAGGCAAGAAGAATGTATGAAAAAACCTACAAAGGGAAACAGATGAAGATGATCTGATGGGAAATGGAGGTGCAGCGCTAACCCTGAGTGGCTGTAGAGAGTGCTGGCCAAGGATGTGTGAGGAAACTGTGAGGAATCCAAGCAGGGCGATGTGCAGAAAGAGAAGGAGAGTGCTTTGATACCCAGAGCACTATGGATAGACTGCTACCCACTGCAGTCAATTTGAGAAACTGAAATGGCAAAAATGAGCAGAAAGAATGAAAATACAAAACCAGAGTATTCATATACTTGAAGCAAGCAACTATTTCAAGTTTTACTTTTGTTTTTCCTGCCACTGTTTGTTCCTTCTTATATAGAGCTCTTTTGGGAGATGGGGATTTCTATTTCTATGTAGGTTCCTAAACCACGTTTATCACTATAGTAACTGTTGCAAATAGAAGCAGGACTGTTTGCCTTCAGCTGACATATATATGTTTCTTTGTTGGACTGATGCTTTAAAACAAAATCAATCACTGTTAGAACTACTATGGGGCAGAAGTTTCAAAACTTTGTATACCTGTAAACAGAAAGTTAACCTACCATTTTACTAACCTTGGTATAAACATTGAGCTCATTTTTATAATATCTGAGTACAGTACCTCCCTGAAAGAGGTCCTTTCCAAGCCTGGCATGTACTCAGCTGCATTCAAACCTCTCTTGTCACCAACAGCAAGCCTTTAAATCTTCAGACACAGTGCTGGAGAGAGGGGTCACATATCCACTATTATTTAAAGCTTCATCACATTTCTACTATTTTAGTGAAATGGCCACACTGGGAATGGCTGTAGAATCTCAAAGCTGTTGCTCACACTGAACATCTTCCAAGGACATCACAGGGTAGGGCTCTGTGCGAGGCCTTGAGCACCAGCACAGGCAGTTACCACTGAGCTGCCTGGGAGTGTCCTGCCCTGGTTATCAGATCTTCCTTTTCATCTTGCAAAAATGCCCTTGTTTTATTTGTGAATGCAGTGTGATCTTCTAGCAAGAGTGGGTCCACATTTTAAAGGTTAAAAGTTTAAGCACCAGTAAATGTCATGACACTGGTACTTACCAAGTGATATTTGTTAAAGATCTATTTGGAAAAAGCTTGCCCTTGACAAGCAGATACCTCTGGCTGAATTGTGACTTCTGGAACAGCAAGAATCTCTTTGGCACTGCCTTTTGTATGGCAAGTTCCTTTGCACAAGGCTGCTGCTTCTTGGTCCCAGTTCCCACTTCTTCTGGAGCTAGCAGATGTTTTATTTCATCAACACCTGACTAGTCTAAGAGCAGTGACTTGGAGTTCATAAATACCACTGGAGTCATAAGCAGAAACCATTTCTCCCCCCGAAGGAAGATCTTGCCTCAGAGGCAACATCATCTGACTTTCATCCCTTCAGCAATCAAGGTGAACTGGGATGTAAACACCGCTCTTTGTGAGAAGTTTAGCTTCTATTTTCTGCCTAGTTCTGAATTCAGTGATAACAGGAGCCTATGCCTGACACTGGGGCAAGCAGCTGGTTTGTTCCCATTGCAGGCAACTGCGTCCTTATTAGAAACGCACAGTGAGCCAAAAGCCCTCCTCTGGCATAAGCAGCATGATTCTAGAAATATTTTCAATATTTTTGCAACATAAAGGTTCCTAAGGCTTATAACCACAGCCAATTTTCCCAATACTTTGATTACTAAGCTAGAACTTTAGTTGGAATTGAAATTCTTAATGACTGATACTTACTAGCAATGTAGCTTTTAAATACCCAGATTAACGGTTCATTTTACTCTGCCATCCTGAAAGTGTTGAAGTGGAAGGATAGGGATTATCCAAAGTGAAGAATCAGGACGTAGGAAATTTTTACAATAGTTTCCCTAAAGTAATGAACTCTCTTTCAACAGACCTTCAAAAACATTTTTTCAGATATATCTTCAACGAATATCACTTAGTAAGTACCAGCGTTGTGACTCACTGAGGCGTAAACTTTTAACCTTTAAAATGTGGACCCACTCTTGCTAGAAGATCACACTGCATTCACAAATAAAACAAGGGCATTTTTGGGACATCATAATGAAGATGTGAGAACCAGAATACAGATAAATTAGTAACTTTGGTTCCACTTTGAAAACTGCCAGTGTTAGCACAGAACACTTAATAACAGTGTTGGAGGTTGGGAAGTTTTTCCCCATTCTGTAGCTAGGGAATAATAACGACCAGGTATTTAAGAGAGACTGAAGATGTAGCCAGCGTGGCGTGGCGTGGCGAGGTGAGGCGAGCACCTGGCTGCTGGTAGCTTCACTTGCTCTTGAGGCATTGCAGGGGTACAGCTGACCTCCTGCTTTGCTGCGAGAGGGTTCTTTGTGACCGCTAGAGCCCAGCTCTGCATTTTTTCTTTACTGGGTGAGCTTTTGTTTGTAAGACCAGCCATTTGAACTGGGACCTTATTAACACCAAATTTGACTGGGGAGGACCTTCACCATCCACTCGGGCGTCTCAGGGGAAACCCGGGACCCTTCCCCTTACGGAGGAGTCTGGCTGCCACGCCCTAGCCCTGCAACTTTCCTGCCACTGACTCGGGTTGTTTTCTGCTACACTGTGGCCCCGCACCCTCTACCTGCCGGACACACCACGGCTCCTGCCACAGCTGCGGAGTTTCTACCACCTCTTACTTGCTGCCCCGTGTGAGCCAGGCCTGCTGTTCCAGCCTGCTGCTCTGAGCTTTCCTGCCGCAGCCCGTCCCGCCATCCCCGTCCGCCATTCCCGCCTGAGGGACGCGCCGCCGAACCTCGCGCCACAGCGCCCCCTGCCGGCGCGGGAGTCATCGCCCTGCCCGGCCGGGAGCCGCAGAGCGCCCCTGCCGGCGGTGACCGGAACTGCACCAAAGGAACGTGCCCGGCAGCCCAGGGACATCTGCCGCCGGGTTTGTCTGGTTTTGTTTGTAGCTGCTACTGCTGTTGTTGATTGTTTGCCTCGTTATAGATACTAGTAAAGAACTGGTTTTCCTTTTCCCAAATCTTTGCCTGAAAACCCTTGATTTCAAAGTTTTAATAATTCGGACGGAAGGGGGGGCATATTCCTTATTCTAAGGGAGGTTCCCACCTTCCTTAACAGACTCCTGCCTTTCACACAGTTATTTTGAAAAACAACTTTCACAAAGAAGAAATTGTAGCAGAAAAAGAAACCTGTTCAGCCATAAGGAAGTTTTAAGGCAAGTTTATGTTCTTTGTCACATTTGTGTAAGTGCCTTGGAAATAACACAAGTGTTAAATTAAAAAGGTTGCAATTTTGAAGTTCTTAAGAACTAAGACACAGGCTCCACCTAGTGGTAAAAACATAGGAATTATGAGGTTTCTGTCAAGAAACTTCAAGCACTACTTAGAATTACCGTAGTGGTGGAAACTCAGCACAGCATGCCTTTGGCTCAGATGAACATGCTACACCCCCAACATCTACTACAAGAAAGATTTCACATATTTCAAAAATGTCTTCAATTTTGAAGCCAAGTCAGTTGCTCTCACCTAAAGTGCAGAAGCCCAGTGTCAAGTGCAGTTGCTGAGCTTGTTATTGATTCATCCCAGCCACAGAACAGCAACAACTGTATTTAGCCACACTTCTTCTTCAAAACAAATTCTGTCAAAGAGGGACAGAGGACCATTTTTATTATCCGAACCTTTAGAAGTCTTATTCTGGACTAAGTTTCTCACCAGTCTATGCAATTCTCAGCAGCAGCTTATGTAATTTTAAAAGGAGCTGTATATAGTAAGTGATGTTGTGCATTTACTAATTCTCCCTGTATAATTTTAAGTTTACGGTTTGATTATGTTAATAAGCCTACTAACATAATTACCATTTAAAAATTGAAGTTGTCTACCTCAGTGGGACCCAGCATTGCATAAATGGAACCTCTGTTGTAGACCGATGATTCCAGTCTTAACTGTACTTGAAATACAGTAGTATGCAGAAAACTACAACTGCTAAAATTTCAGTTATTGCTATAATTATAGTCTCAGAAGACAAAAAAAATAAATTCAAACCAGGCTGATTTCATTATTTGCCAATTTCAATTTTGCTTTTATGTTAGGAAAGGATGAAAAATCCTTTTCATTCCACTTCTACTTGCAAGCATGCAAAAATAATTTTCATATTTCAGATGTGTCTGTTTTCCCTATTGATGTTTTTCAAACACTTTTGTTTAAAGACAAATTACACAGATGTTGTGAGAGAATGAAAATAAACCCCAAAATTATTTAAAACTGCTTATGTGAAAAGAAATTTAGATTGTCCATTTATAGTCTTCTCTTTTCCATTATTTCATGTATGTGTATGGTGTATCTTGTATATAAATACATTTGTTTCAGAATAAAAAATTATAGAAAAGCGCAGGAGGATGAAAACTAGTTGCTGGTTGAATGACATTTTATTTTCACATTCAGAGAGCTGTACAGTTTCTATAAATAGATGTGATACTATAATATTTACATAATTTCCTCACCCATACTAGTATATTCCATTTTAAATGGTACATACCCTGACCAAGCCAAAACAGGGTTATTTCTGGGTGCATTGAGTCAGAATTCTATGTCAAAACATACATTACATCAGTTTGTATCAGAGCAATTTTTCCTGGTATTTTACACGTAACATTATTTTCTCTAGACAGTCTCACCTTCCAGCATCCTAAGAGCTCTCCAGACAAGTGCAGTACAGTTCAAAAACAAAAAAAGGATGCAAAAAAACCATTCATACCCAGCCTATTGAAAATGAGGAATGTGATGGATAGTTTTAACTACATGAGTTTCATTATACATAAACACAGTATTTTCAGGATCCCTTCATAAACAGGTACAGATTGAAAAAAAAATAAAAAGCAATATTTAAAAAAATTTGGAGACCGCAAAATCCTCTGGGCTTCTGAACAGGTTCTGCAGATTTCTGTACTGTGCTTCTGCCAATAATGTTTCCACGTTTTACACTGCCTTATTAATTTTCTAATCCCCGTGATTAACTGCTTTAGGGAGTGCTTATTTGCATCTGTTAACTCTACTGCTGGGGTAGCTACAAATGTTACCTAAACTCCCATTTGAAAATCCACACAACCAATGAAAGGTCGGGGTTTTCCACAATATACTACCTTCAAAGTTTCTCTCTCCATTTCTTTTCCCACCTGAGAAGCAGTCACCTCCACAGATGGACCAATTAAATAACCAAACTTAAACTGCCACGTAGTATTTTAAGACTATGACAGCTAAATTGTTCATCTCTACCAAAAGGGACTGTAGAACTATGTGACAAGAACTCTGTGTTGGTAATTAAAAATGAACAACACAGAAGGAAAACAACAAAAACACAACATTTAAACAACATACAGGATCAGACTGCTTCCACTGTGCACATACCAGAGAATCTGAAAGCAGAAGTCTGCAGTTGTAAAGTCATTAAATTGTAACAAGTACCACTAGAACAAAAAACAACCAAACTCAAGCTGTTAGTCATCTTTAAAAAAAAGGAAGTCCAAAGGAACGTCCAGAGTAAGTTACTCACAGCTGGATGCAGATGCTCAAAACTGCCTGATTAAAAGCTCATTAAAAAACTCCATTAAGGATGAATTCAGAAGGAGACTGAACAAGAAAGGCTTAGGTTTTTCTATGGGGAAAGACTTGCAGGGTCATACATAAATAATCAAGTTCTCATAGACAGAAAGTGAGCTCCAGTGACTGCAGTAAAACTGGGAGTACTGCATTTCAGTGTGCCAAAGGGGAGGAATTTCCAAATATCATGATCAACTGGAAACTGGTCGAGGTGGTTTGCTTTTGTTTTCTGCCTCTTTTCCACGAATTGCAGCCACATAAGAGAAGAGACACAGCACGGAGTAGCAGATCTCATGAGCCTACAAGAATTTAGAAGAAGAGATACTGAAATTCAGATTAAGGGTTTTACAAAATCCATTGCACATTTGTATCTTGCTGCATGTCTTCCTTCATAGGACAACTACTCTGGCTACAGACAAAATCAAGAAAATGTGTGCCATACCACCTTCTAACTGAGATGGATAGAGAAGAGCCATGTAACAAATTAAAAAATCCCTTTGGGACAAAAACATTAGTTGCTTAACAGTATGATTTAATAATTTTTAAGAACCATATGCTAAGGTAGAAGGTTGGCCAGCTGGCTTTAGAAAAAAACATTCTGCATGTTTGCTTTTGGTCTGTTGTATGAAGCTACAAGACATTTTCTGGGAGTGGTTGAAAGAGCTAAATAAAGAGAGGGTTTCACATAGCACTACTAAGTTTTACAGTTATTTAACTGATTAACTGTGCTATTATTTAACCAAAAATCCTCTTTTACCATGTGACTGGTAGCACAATTCAGTGAAGGTAAGACTTAGACTTAATTTAATTATTTAATGTAATTCTAATACCAGCTATTATGATGATCTTAAAAATTCTTGCCCTGTAAACTGACACTTAAAATCTTTGTAAAGGTAATAAGCATAACAACATGTTTTGCTGTATTATAGTACAAGCTAAAACACTTCTATAAAATACTTTTTTTTCCATTAAACTGGCTGTTCTTACTAACAGATACAGCTATTTTCTTCTTAAACTACATATATTCTATGCATTTTGTTCTAAAACATTTCCAGCTTCTTCAACTAATTCTGCTCTCTCCTCTTGAAGGACTGTTTCCATGAATCACCAAATGTGCACACTGCACTTCAGACATAAACTGAAGAAATTTCAGTTCTGACAACAATCTATTTCTATTTCTGTTTCTAATCTGTTTTCTGTTTCTAATCTATTTCTTCCCCATAAGTGCATATAAGCCTGATCATGTATAAAAGTGCTAAGTATCATTATCAACTGCTGGTGATCACAAAAATGCTATAAAAACTGAACATTAAACCACAACAATAACTCCTCTATACAGCAAAAATCAATGCTTGTACTGTTCTCTTGTAACTCATTGCTCATGAGAAAATGGGAATTTTTTGTGAACTGTTAACCTAGGAAGTAGTCTCCCTTTCCATTGGTTCTATGGATTAAGGATTGTGTTCTGCACTGTCTTAAAATTAATAGTTCCACCAGCTCTTATTGTGCTAAAGTTCAATACCAAATTGGCTACCTTGCATCTTTATCTGTCTTAAAAAAGGAGACAGTGCTTTCTGCACTACTGATGAGTTCCTCTAATTTCATAGATACAACAATCACTGAGTTTTGTTGTCTCCCTCTAATGAAAACATCATAAAGAGCAGCTGGTGTTTCACTGTAAATCCTGCAGTCTCAATGTAATTCTTTTCTCCACATGAAAATGTAAGGATACATCCTCTAGAGAACCACCAGAGGCATCACAGTTGACTCACCATTGGCGTCTTGTACTTGTGGCTCACCACTTCTTTAGTTTCAGGAACTAAAACCGGACGGGCAAGAGACAAAACAAAAAGTTCAAAAAACGAGAGGCAAATGGGAAAGAAATAGCACAACGTTCCCATAGGAAAGGGAAGGGATGCAGACAGACAGCAGGTGCAGGTACAGGGCACCTCCCTATCCCTCACTTCTAGATACTTTTACTCCTTTTCATTTACATTATATATATATCCTTGGAAGATACTGGTAATGCCACAATAAATTACTCAAGCTGGCAAAAATTTTCATTGCTTCTGTTTGGCACAGCAGATACTGGATGGCTCTTAGAGCCTCTGGCTTTTCTCATATTACTTATTCCTGCTAGACAGAAAAATAATGAAAAAAAAATGCCTAATGACAAAATACACCTAATGTCTACTACAATAAAACATAACCCAAAAATTCCATAGGAATTTGTCACTATATGAGTCCCAGAGATTTTACCCTTGAGATATTTGAATCCTTCTCTGCTGAACAACAGATGTCAGAAGAACTGTTGGACACTGTATAGTAAGCTAGTGAAATTCAGGAAAAAAGTAAAAAAGGAGCTGAGGGAGAAAGTTTTGTAAACTGGAAGACTGTTTCCAGCTCTATTTTAAGTTTCTCAAGACACTCTTTCTCCTGTATAGGATGTTTGTGATGGTATTTACTTGACATACTCAATGAAAACACTCATAGTTTTTTAATTAGTTGCCTAACTAAAATGCTGAGTTCAGTGACATGTATTCTTAAAATACCAGGCCAGCTGGTTTATAGAAATCTTTATATAAAAAGAAAATTAGGGCACTGATGAAAAATCTATTATCCAGAAAATCAGATCTTGTTCCCTTGCACTGCCTCAAACTGCTAGAAAGGAAACTGGCATAATATAGCTAAAGGAAATTTGTCTTTTGTTCTCACTGTGGAATGGATAAAAAAGCAAACTGTAACCATCCCATTGAGTGCAGGGCATCTGAACTGTGCCTTTGACCTGTACTCAGTCTGCAAATGTTGTGAACAGATACCATGGGAAATCACCAGAAGAGAACAAAGACCACACTAGAACATACAACTGGCAAATTTAAAATGTTAAGATAAGAGGAATACCACAACCAACTCTGAATACTTCCTTTCCAGAATAGCTGAAATTTGCCAAGAAATTTCTGTGTCACAACAAAAGAATTTAGAAGAAGCAGTACAGAAATTATGCAAAACCAAATCATTCCAGGTTCATAGAGGAATGATAAATGTTTTATTACACATAGTACTAGTGACAAGAAAAGAAACAGAGGCAGATGAGCTCAGTATGAAGAACCAGGAAAAGTCCACAACAAAACCTATCCATGCAGATGTCATCTCTTCAACTATGATATGACACAGCTAAATGCTGGAGAGGGAGACGGATCACATTCTAAGGGGCCAAAAGTAGGCAGTGCAGACTGGGTTTGAGAAAGTTCTCAAAATATAAACCAGTACCAACTAATTCTTGTATGTCAAGGTATTGTCATTCTTGGAAAAAAATCTATTAAAAATTACAGAAAATGATAGTAAAAAGTAATGTAATATTTTTGTTTTATTTTTCAACTCTCACTCTCCTTGGAGTTGGCAGTTACATTAAGGGCTGAGAAAGAAAGGAAGTGCACACCCAGGCTGCACTGCCCCAGTGATACCAGAGACTAAAGCTGGGGAGATAAGGAGGTGTACATCCAAGCTACCTTACCCGTTGGCACCAGATGTTCCAAATTAACTCCATGTCACCAGGGGATAAAGGTGGGAGTGAGGCTGGTGCACAGCCAAATAGAGTAGGACTTTTACAGCTGTGTAAGTCTCACTGCCCACTGGGTAACATATAACTGTTCATATACTCTTCAAAAAGCAGGAAGGGAAAGCTGTAAGGACCTTGTGCCACGAGGGAAGGAGAGAAGGGAAGCTGTAAAGTCCTGTATCATAATTGAGAATAGGAAGAGAGGGAACAGGAGAGCACCTAGACAAGGTACTGTCTCTCCACTTCACAGTAAGTTGCCTTGTCTTTAAGTAAGGTACTCCTTCACAGTCCTTCCAATGCAGAAAATTCTCCTGAGAGGACTGAGTTAGGAAGATTAAGAAGAGTGGGTTTGCATTTACACACATAGAAGTCAAAGCACTACCACTGCAGAATACAAAGAAAACAAGAAGAAAGGAAAAAAGAGCTGCCCTCCCACAAAAAAAAAAAAAAGCAAAAACAATACCCACCACAAGAAGAAAAAACCCCAAAGAAAAGACCCAAGCGTCCAAAGATTCAAGCCTCAAACTGAGAGATTAGCAAAAGCACTTTTCTTCTAACATTAGAAGTTATTCCTGATGCTATTGAACTGAGTGGATGAAGCATTAAGCACCATCCTGCAGCCTTTGGTCCTGTAAATGAAAATATGGTGCTACCGCAAAATGAGTTTAGGGGACGTCACTTTACCTGCTGGAGAATGAAGGTTTTCATAGCAGCGGTGGTGAAGGGGCCACAAGAAAGTAAAGCACAAGTACACAGCAGTAACTCAAATTCCAGAGGGAAAAACCTTACATTTCCTCACTTACTTAAATTTACACTTTCATTTGTGGGACACAATTCCTGGACTTCTTACATCCTGCTCTGAAACCACAAGACCAACTTTGATGCTGCCATCTAAACCCAGCATTAACACAAACAGACCTTTAATTTCCTGCTGTGCTATCACTAATTTGGAGCACTCACACTTGGTAAAATCAAAATCTTGCATTGAAGTATTTCCCATCAGACTGGAGTAAGCACACTTACCAGACTACCTTTCTAAGAGCATCTACTACTTCAATATGCTCCTGCTATAATGAACCTGATGGCAAGGCTCACAACATTTAACACAGCTAAATAACTTCAATCTTAAGAAGTCCAAGCAAGTATTTACTGAATGCTTTTAGTCTACTACTACCAGACATGGTAATTTGTCTTGAACAGGGCAGATTGTCGTACCTTCTCATCTTTACAACAATTTTAAAACAGCTCCGAGGTAAGCTCTAATCTCTGCTTAAAAAGAAAAGGTTGCTGCCCTATAACATCCTTCTTTCTTTTTTCTCTCTCTGTATTAGCTGGATGGGCCAATTGTCAATCTCACTTGGCACATCTAAATTGTTTCTTGTCTGTGACCTTTGTTTTGTGAGAGAGGATATTTTTAACTCGAGTGGTTTAATTTCTCAGTTTTTGCTTGTAGATTTCAACTCCCAGTTTATTTTTAATTACTTCTTAAAATTACCCTTTTATAAGTTCCATATGACAATTCTAGCTTTTGCAATAGGCCCTTGATCACAAAATTTTTTGTAAAAAAAAAAAAAATTACTTTTTCTTACATTTATTAAAGACATTATTTAGGAGCTCAATGCTGTGTTACAGTCATCAATACAAATTAACTAGAAATAACCAAGTCAAGCAGTTCTCTCTTCTTGTGCAATATAAACAATTAAAAGCAGTACTTTGCGCTAAAATCTAAAAAAATTATCCAAAATTAACTTCTGATCTAAGTAATTTCTTTTAGGTTAAGGATTTCAGAAGCTGAAGCCATTCTTTAAGCTAATTTTACAACTTCTGAATTCTCGTCTTTGTAAAACCCATCAATAATCTTTCACTTACTTAAGAAGTTTCTCTAAGTAGTAAAATGAATCACACCCATCAGAGTGAAAACATGGTATCAAAGGAACATAAATTGAACAGAACTTATGAACATCTAAACTAATAGAAAATTTTTGCGGTTTAAATATACAGATCTGTTTATTTGAACCACGAACAACATTTTCAGAAAATGGGAAAAAATTGTTCCTGAATTCAAATCTGAAACACCTCGGAGATTTATGATAAACAATGAGCAAACTGCAACAGTCAGAAAGGTTTTATCACTTAGAACTTTGTGTCACCCAAAGGAGAAAATACACTGTTATGGACAAAGACATTAGTTTCAGAAATCTCATATTAATTGTCTTCTATAATTTAAGGGAGAATCCCTCACCCAGAACATTCTTTTCACAGTACCAAATAACAATGAGAGTCTTGGTAATGAGAGCTGCTGATTCAGATTTTGATTAATGGCCAAAGTATGTACGCTGATTTATTCTAGAATGTTGTACATTTTAACTTCTTTTTTTTGGGTTTCAAGAGAAGTATGTGGATCACCCTTCCAGAGACCTGCATCTGAAGTCGCTCATTTTTTTCAGACCCCAGTTAAGAATAACATGACTGACACTAACACATCTGAAATTTTGCCCAAACTCTGGTGTAGGCAGATATGCAATAGCAATAACTAACCAAAATAGCACAAATTCTCTTTTCTCCTTAACATTTACTTTTCTACTCATGCTCTAAAACAAAAATCACAGCATAAATAAAGTACAACCTGGCAAAACAGCTTCTGCTCCATTCAACAAAAATTAAAGTACACCTAGAGCAAAAAGAAAGCTTTACAATTAAAAGAAATTCTTTGTAATGAAAGCATGGTGTGTTGAGAAAGATCAGCTTTAAATCCTGCATAAAAAATGTGGTTTCTCAGATGAAAAAGGAACATAAATAAAATTCCTACACACATCCAAGTCTGCTTTTTGTTTGTTTCGGAAGGCTCAGGACATTTTCTCTGTCTAATAACAAAAAGCACTTAGGTCACAAATCTTAGCATGATAAAAATTAATGTGTAAATTTTTCTGTAAAGTCACCCATCTCTCAGGCAACTTCTTATATGCAATCTACATTCTCTCCCATCTTTGAAATTGCAGTGCAACTCTGAATCTGAAGACTGGAAATTTGAGTTACTGCCATGTGAGTACAGACCTAATATCAAAATAATGTAATTACCAAATTCCTCCAGGACAAAGACTCCTCGCACAGTATTGCACTTTTTAATGTGATTCAGCTCTATGAAAACCTACAAAAACAGGAGGAAAAGTAACATAAAATTAGTTGGGTTTGGGTTTTTTTTTAACCTAAAAATAAAAATTAAACAGAAACATCATCACAACAGCTACAATCTGAAGTTTTATAGCATACACTACCAGTTCATTTACAGTTTAATATACAAATAAAGGGTGAAATAAATATTCAGAAGACAAACTTGCCACAATGCTAGAAATCAACAAAAAACTTAAAAGTGCTAAGAAGCGAAGACAGCAGAAGATGAAGTACCTTCCGCTCCTTGCAGGAGGAGAAAGCATGGAAGAGAAACGAAGGAGTTAGTAACTCTGACATATCCAACATTGCTACCCCTTCAGGCACTCAAATGAGTTATTGCAAAAAGAATACCAACACACCTGAAATACAGCAAAAGAGGGGGACGAGAATAAAGCTGGCTCCCAAATTTGGCACTATTTGTGGCCTCTGATCCATCCCAGGTAGTTTCTGCCCCTCCATGCCTCCTCCTCCAGCACAGAGGGCAGGTAAGGGGCAGTACACTTCCCACCCTGATACTGCTCCTCCTAACCTATCCAGTAGTCAAATTGAATCCAATGAGGAACTACTAACCTTTCTTCTCCCTGTCCGATCTGCCATGTAAGGTTTTACTAGAGTTTATGACGTATAATCTTCAGAGTTACTCTTGGAACCATTTTCTTTTAACAGCCAGTACCAGTTTTCTGCTTTAAGCAGGATAGGAGAGTTTGGATCCTTCTCTATGGTTTGGTCACTCCACATATGGCTCTACCACTTAAGCAAGTCACTTAGAAAACAAACCTGCCTAAAACTCATGCTTTACATACATGAACCCCAAAAGACAAAAGCAGTTGAACTACATGATGAGGTTTTTCAGTCCAGACCACAGATGCCAAGATTGCGTGAATAAACAAGTTTTCTTTGCATAATGAGTTTGCTTAATATCCAATCTATTTGAAGATACAAAACAGCCCCTTCTTACATCCACATCTCCAAAAGGGTCAAAGTCAGTACACAGACATATGAAGCTGTAGCAAGTGCTATAAGGAACGAAACCCATATTCCTAGTAGACTTGCTTTTCAAGGCAAGAGAAACACTAAGAGTAACATTGCCCTAATATTCAAGAGTGTCTAATGTCAAACACCTTAGAATGGTCCTTACAAAACTGTATTACGATAGTGTGCTTTGATACTTTCAGTGCCTACACATTTATAACACCATGATCTCAGGACGTTTTTTTTTAATGGTACTGGAGAAACTTCACTGTCTTGAAAAGACGGAAAAGGAGAACTCTGCAACCCTCTTGAATCCCATATTAGCAACACCAATGTAGTCATGCATTATATGCTACACAAGAAAGACAAAAGAAGTCAATACTAGAAATTGTGGGTTTTTTTAAGACTTATCTGTATCAAGAGAGATCAGTAAATGCACCGTACATCTGAAATAAGACATGTTGATTTTCAAGTCAGAGGGATTTTATTATTTTTATTGGCAGAGAACTAACCAACAGACCTGGCATATTTTTTGTTCGACATAAAAAACCAAAACTTCCACTTAGTTAACCAAAAATCTGAAGCTTGCTTTCTGCTTATATTCAAGCACTCAAGTGAAAGGAGACTTAATCCCATCTTTTTTTTTTGTGTGCCTGTTTTCATTCATGTTCTATATCAGTTTAGTTGGTCAAAAACATTTTACTTTTTGAGGTATACTTACAGAATAAACAAGTCAATAACAGAATACTTTCTTTATTGCACTTTGTTCAGTTTTTCTGTAATCTTTGCTGTGAAAAGTTTTTGCTAGTAGTCTGAAGTACAAAAATTCAGAAACTCAATAGAAAGGCTCAGGCAAAACACTGGCCATTTTATTTGGGAAGTGTAAAACTGCCTAAGACACTTGACTGCCCCAGGTGCTCATGATCTGAGTTAATGTCATGGCGGGCTGCATTCCCACAAGAGTTATGAGCAAGATGAGAATTTATCAAGTTTGTCACTATCACAATCCACTTTCAGAAGATATGTGTTAAAGGGCAATTTCTTTCTATATTATTTAAGGGACAGAGATGCTCTCCTCTCACTCCATCAGAAAACACACATAAAGGAAATAACAGTTACTTACCCTAAGGAAACTGTGGTTCCTCAAGACAGAGCATTCAGTGTGGATCCTACTGTAGATGGCCATGTGCCTTATGCATCTTATTAAGTTTCTGTCTATTTTTGACACAGATGAATTCATAATGGGCACAGGTTACTGAGACCCAGTATTACAACATAGTTTGTAGATGTGAACTCAGAATAATCTGCCAGTGCCACAGGTACACTTGATTCCCCCCTATTCTAAAGAACACTCCCTGACCTGCTAAGCACAGACAGACTTCAAATTTTTTTATTCTTAAACTTACATGTGCTGCAGCATGGTGAGACAATCTGTGAACACTAAAGACAACTCTCACATGTCAATAACAGGTTGTCCCACCATGCACCTGAGACATTTCCTAAGGAATTCACAAGACGCTAAAAAAGCTTTTTTTTTACACAAAAGCCACACCGCAAATCAAGAGCTTTCAAAAACAGTTTCATAACAGCAAGCTCCACACTGAAGCAGTATGTTCAGTCTTCTCAGGTAGACTCCATTTGTACTTTTCTTTTAAAAAGTGGAAACCCCTCTTCCTATGTTCGAAATGAATTCTATTATGTCCAATCAAGCAAAGCAATAGAAATCCCTCATATTAGCAAGCCACAATACTGAAAAGAATACTGCAAAGACAGCCAAGAACAGGGCTTTTATATTAAGTAAGGAGAGGAAGATGAAGAGAAAGCTGTGCCTGGTAAGATCCTGTAGGCTTTTGTTAGTCAGTATCCCCATCCAAGCTCAACAGAAATAGAAAATGCCATTTTCAACACCAAAAAATGGCTGTAGGATCCTGGGTTTAATGATGCTTATATGCATACTCTGAAATCAATTGTGTGAGGTAGCAATTCACACAATGTATATGAAAATTGGAAAGAACAAATCATCTAGAATAGCAGACCTCTTATTAAGAAAACAGACTGGGTGATGAGTGTCAGAATAAAAATGCCAACATCCTTTCTTTAGCTCCAAAGATTATGAAACTGGAGGGGATTTTTTTTTGCATAGTGCAACTAGCAAGAGTCCTTTATGTAACTGCTACAGTTGTCCGTTCTATGGAAACCCCCTAATGACACACTTTTGATATCTGTCCAGACACTTTGATTTGAGAAGGAAAACTAGGATATATATCTTAGATCCCCCAAATGCTACTGAATGCCCCAGTCAGCTGGCAATATAATCTAACAGACCAAGAATTAAACATACTGAATAAATGCAGTGTGTTTTCCAGAACTGTACTTGTTTCAATATCCATCTTAAGTAATGGCAACTCATCTGGCTACAGCTTCACTGGAAAAGTGATGAAGAGAAGGAATAATCCTTCAGGCAAGGGAGAGTGCTGGCATACATCCTGGGTCTGACCTGCACAGACTTTTCTCCAGAAAAGAGAGAGGAATTTTCATCACAGACAGCAAATTATAACACCATTCTCTCTAAGGAAGGATATGATAAGAGTTGGTATTCTACGAGTGCTGGTAGTACCACAGGTCTCAGTATTCATTGTACAAAATTAAAGTAATGCTCCTGACAGTCCCATAGTAACAGTCAATACCAGCTTTCCCCAAAGTTTCTTTCTGAATTTCATTCCAGTCTTTTAGGAAAAAAAAAAAAAAGGCTTGAATCTGGAGTTTTTCTTTTATACAGATACATGTGTGCTCACTAGGTGCTGAAAACTGAGTGTTTTTGTCTTGTGAAGATTCCTGCTACACTTAAGAAACCATGCTGCTGATGACATGGCTGTCTTTTCATACTGCAAAAGTGAATGTGCCTGCCTTTTCATTTATGAAATGGAGTCATCTCCATAGAGGTGAGCAGTTCGAGCTCAACAACTTTTTTGACTTCTGGCAGAAGTAGCAAACAGAATATTCCTATTGTGTGTCCTTACCTTAGGACAAAGTAATTTCTATCATATCCATCTATAAGGATATCAAACTGTTGCTTTGAGACCAGGATTTAATTTTCAAAGGCTTCAGACCTGCCATTTTCAAGAACTACAAAAATTCATTCTGTACAACTAATAACTTCCTCTTACAGTTCTTTTTATTCTAGCACACCCAATAAAAAGATAAAATCTATAACTTAGTCAAGTAGAGTGTTCCATCACAGAGTAGGTTTGAAATTCTACAGCAGGTCAGACACAGTCCAGGTTCTACCCTGGTAAGAGATGGCAAGAAAACTGAGCGAGGTTCACAACTCTCCATTCCTCATACTGGCACATATGAACTCGAAGTGGCACATGGTGCTACTGCAACCCTGGGAGAAGTATTAAATATTCTGAGCATGTGTGTTTGAGATGCATGTGCACTTCCAGTGGGATCTACACTGACGTATCCTCAAGAAAAACAAAGCTTGTGTGGAGAGAAAAGTCTAGTCAGGAGGAAAGGAAAAAACACTCCACAGAGAACTGACAGAAGCTTTTCTTTCTTTCTCTCTCTCTCTCTCACACACACATACAAACACTCTCCCTTCTCCCCTAAAAATTGATTCTACTGTCTAGCATAGCATGCATTTAATATCATATGCAAAACAAAAAAACATAAAGCAAAATAAAAACCAAGGATCAAAGGAAGCAACAGAAACAACATCCAGAGAAAGGAAGAAATGACAATTCTACTTGTGTTTCCTCTATGCCCACAATATCTGCTATTTGGAAGGAAAAAGGAATCAGTATTTTTTTCTTATTTTTGTGAATTACATCAAGAGCCAATTTCCTATTTTATTTTCATACTAACTTCTACAGATAATTTCTAAAGTTTTAAAATAAGATTAAATATAATACAGAAGGTTGCCTTCTGTACCTGCAATATTCAAACACTGTATCTTTAAGGTTGCCTGCTTATGCAACGAGCATTTGTTCATGGTGTGATGCATTATAGCAGCTTAGATGGCTATTGATCACTTTTTCTGTCCCTTTACACAGGCTAACATTTGTTTTGTGCCTAGACAATTCCGACCACAAGAAACAAGAAGCTGAAAGATGTTTCAACATCCTTCTTTAACAGATTATAGCTTTCCTGAGGGTATTTGATTGCAGTGTTGTTTTACACATACATATATTGATACATGCTTGTGTGTTTGAGTGTAAATATATATAAGTTTTTTTACCCACATCAAGCTATCCCTTATCTTTGTTGATACTCTGGGAAGAGGAAACACCTATACAGGCGTGCTACAAAAAGCTTCATGCTCAGTCTTCTCATAGATCTCCCTCATACCTGACTGTGCATAAATTTCAGGTTAATTCCTTCCAGTGTCACCTGAAGAAGACCTCCTTCACCAGTTTTCATATCCTGCACAGGGAACTCACCACCCAACTCAGGACCTGTGATGTTAAAAAAGGGGAAAAAAAACCAAACAAAAAAAAAAATCAAAAAACAACAAACCAAAACAACAGTCCAGAGAGAGACAGAGTACAGAAAGCGGTCAGCCAAGTCATGGTATGTGAAAGGGAAATATAAAACAGTAAAAACACAATTCCTATTGATGTGCATAGCAAAAGGATGCTACTGAGAATAGTGGGGAGCATTTCAGTGAGTCCACTCGCTAATGACAGCTTTCTGAGAACCATTAGAATTTTAAGTATTGTATTAAATTTCATTCTATAACATGCAGGAACATCAATGTCAGTTCATTCTGTATTCATTGTACTTCATATCAGGGTATTGTTTGTTTACTTTAAAAGCCGCATTTCATTTCTGCATAGTAAGACACTGCAATCACATAATACCACAGAGAGCATAGTCTTAAGCACAGATACATAAGCAGCACAAAGAAGGCTTGCATTTGTGAGCCACATTGCATGGTGCTGTTTTAAGCTTTTAGCAATTAAAAAGTCAACATGATTAAAATAATAACAATTTAATATAGGATATTAATAGGTGAATAATCTAGGCATTTTCATCTAGTTTCTTTTGCATTTTTCAGTTCAGCTGAAAAGTGCTTTCTTAAAACAATTTTTGAAAAATTCTCATTTTTTGCAGAACCACTGAGCTTTGGGGAATGGCTTTTTACACAACTCAAACACTTTTCAAATAGATTTTAAATACCACACTATTGCTCAATTCTTAAAATACCTTTCAAATACACTCTTGCCTTCTCTACCCTCAGTGAAAATTCAGTATTTCCTCCCCATTCTTGAATTAAACTGGACAACTAAACCACTAGGATGAATTAAACCGGTAAGAGGAAGAAAATGGTAGCTGCTCTAAACTCCGACAGCTAGTCAAGGGCTGAACAGTTAGGATGTTAGATACAAGCACAAGTCATTTTCTCAGTCATGCTGATGCCAGTTTTAAGTATAAAATGTAGATCACTTAGATACAGCATTAAGACACACCTAAAGTAGGCTTGTACCTCAAAACATTGCTCCCAGATTCCTACCATCCACTTGAAAAAAAGAATTGCAACAAAAATGAAACTTGAAAACATAAAACCACAGTAATGTTACCCTGAACCTGCAAACAGACCCCAGCAGAGGAGAAAAAAACATCTTATGAAGGCATAAAATAAGCCACATTCATGTTTGTTACTCAAGTACGTAGAGCCCCTGCTTCTCTCTGGGGAGTAAGAAAAATGGAAAATTGCCTTCCCAAGAACTCAGTCTTCCAAAACTGCAAATCCACTTTTTGACTCAACAGAAAAAAGAAAGGGGTGTTTGGCAAGAAAAAATTTACCAGTGTAATCATACTATCCTGTCCCAGATGATGATGCAAAACTAACGTATGTCCATACTAGAGAAGTAATGCTGATATAAAGACATTGCTTTGAGTGCACCTTTTGACCTGCACCAGTATGAGACACTTCAATATACAGCAAGTTTCTGCAAAAAAACCTGCAGAAAGCTGCAGATTCATCACTGTAAATTCAGTAACATAAACCAATCATATTTATTAGCCTCCATTCTCAACACAAAGTGGACAACACAGTTCTGCGTCTTAATGAGGAATATTTGCAGTGATTAGCCAACCATGAAGAGAAAGTGAAGCTGATGTTTCAAAATCTTTTTTAGTTATCATTTTACTGGCATCCTCCTCACATGTAACTGATCTTTACACAGGTTGTTGTTTTGGTTTTATCTGCATTGTAAAGAGGACAAGCTAAAGACAACAGTGTGCTACTTGCAAGTGGATGTACAAAGTTTCCCCAATATTTCCAAGCAAAAGTAGATGACGCTCAAAGGAGTTATTAATTTTAAAAAACTTGCTGATTGCGGTTTAAACAACAAATGTTCCCAAAATGCAAAATCTTGTACCTGGTTTAATGCTTTGCTGTCTTGCTGCTGCTCGCTCCATACTGTCTTTTACACAGTAGTATAGTTCCCGACACTAACAGATACAAGAAGAATAATACAATGTTATTTCTGCAAATTACTAAGGGAGGGAAAATAACAGCAAGATTCTAAGATTCTAAAAAAAGAACAAGCCCCATGCAGACCAAAAGCCTATAAAAGTTCAAGCCCACCTATTTACAAGTTGGTATTTATATTTATTTTTCAGATAGAGAAACTATTTCACAGCATTTCACCACACAAACTAATGGAGAATTCATGCCCTTGGCACATTCTAACCAAGCTTATGCAGTTTCTTACTGTAGAAAAAGCAACAAAACAATCCTTCCCTTTCTTTCAGCTTCCAGCAATCAATATAGCTAGTCATGTACATATTACCTATCTTTTTGTTATTCATATCAGTTTCCTTATGGCATATTCTTATCTTCATCTTCCTTCAACTCAGAGATTAAGCCATAATCTCAGGGCAAAATTCAAGAAAATTTTCTATCCATAGCCCAAGATACAGGACACAGAGAAGGTTGAGGTAGGCCTTGAGGAACAAACTTGAGGGATGGCCAAACTCAAAAGAGTTGCAATCAACAGCTCAACATCCAAGTGTAAACCAGTGACAAGTGGCATTCCTTGGGTGACAGTATTGGGTCCAATGCTGTTTAACACTTTTGTCAGTGACATGGAGAGTGGGACTGAGCACACTCTCAGCAAGGCTGCTGCCAACACCAACCTGTGCGGTATGATTGACACACTGGAGGGAAGGGATGACATCCAGAGGGACCTTGGAAGACTTTAGAGGTGGATCTGTGTGACCCTCATGAAGTTCAACAAAGCCAAGTGCAAGGTCTTGCACATGGGTCAGGGCTATCCCAAGTGACAACACATACTAGGCACAGTATCGATTGAGAGCAGGACTTGGGGATACCGGTGGATGAGAGGCTCAACATGACCCATCAATGCGCTTCTCCAGCCCAGAAAGCCAACCATGTCCTGGGCTGCACCAAAAGCAGTGTGGAAGGCACACCAAAGGAGGTGATTCTGCTCCTCTGCTCTGCTCTTTTGAGACCCCACCTGGAGTGCTGCATTCAGCTCTGGGACCCCAAACATAAGAGGGACAGGACATGTTGGAGCAAGTTCAGAGAAGGGCCAGTAAGACAATCAGAAGGCTGCAGCACTGCTCGTGGGAAGACAGGCTGAGAGTTTTGGGGTTGTTCAGCATGGAGAAGGCTCCAGGGGCCCTCAGAGGAGCCTTCCAGCACCTAAAGGGGCCCTACAAGAAGGCTGGAGAGGGACTTTTTACAAGGGCATGGAGTGATAGGATAAGCAGGAATGGCTTTAAACTGAAAGATGGAAGGTTTGTATCAGGTATTAGGAAGAAATTCTTCACTGTCAGGCTGGTGAGACACTGGAACAGGTTGCCCAGAGAAGATGTGGATGCTCCAATCCCAGAAGTGTTCAAGATCAGGTTGGATGGAGCTTTGAGCAACCTGGTCTAATGGAAGGTATCCTGCCCATGGCAGTGGGGGGTTGAAACTAGGTGATCTCAAAGGTGACCCTACCTTTCAACCCAAGCCATTCTAAGATTTTAAGATCAAAAATTATACAATTAACTCAACTCCTAGGGCATAGTTTTATTTAGGTTTTTCCCCATGAATCCACTGTAATATTTTTAATATCTTCACATGCCTGCCACCTCACAAAATATTTAGTAATAATGATGCTTTCCTTCTTCTAAAAAAAAAAAGCTACATGTAATTTCTTAAATTACTTTCTGATGTACAACTATCTTCAGGTAAATGACAAGGCACAATGCCAGCTTCAGATATCAGTGCTTCGAAACCGCGATTGCAGTTCAGTAACCAGTGCTGGAAAGAGAGTGCTATTCTTTGATTTAACACGGACTATAACACAAAGGATTTGTTTTTCCTGTGCAGTTATCCCTGCAGTATTGTGTGTATTAAACAGGATACATACCTTCTTTGTGTAGAACTTGTTCAGCTGTGTCTCCTGACCATTCCTGCGCCACAGGCACAGCACTTTTGTTTTGGGACAGTAAGTCATGTTGATGAGTTTCTCATACCACCAGCGTTCATACACAGTTCCAATGTTGCTTCTCAGCACAATACAATCATCACATACCTGGGAGCACAAAATATTACGTAAGCTTTCTAACATTATTTCTCTTATTTCTTCTGCTACTAGTTGCATTAATATTATTCTTGTCTCTACCTCCATGAAAAATATGTCTCCTGTTGTGTCTGTCCCAGCATGTACTACAAAAGTCTGCTTCTTGATGTGGCGGCTGCCACTGGGTTTCACAGGGAGTTCCCGTCCATTCTAGGAAAAAACCCACATGCAATCATTAAGGAACATTGAAAAAAAAATCCATTAGGTGACACGAGAAGCATTCTCAACAAATGAAAGAAAAAGGTATTTTTAACAGAATTTAATTAGGTGATTGGAGACAATTTTGGATAAAGCCTTAAGCAAGATACTCTAGTAAGTTTAGTTTCAACAAGTGTGAACATGAGAGTTATCACAGCATACAACAACATTCACGTGGTACCATACTCAGTACAGGATAGCGAGGTGTCTGAGTTCTGGTATCATTGCAGTAAACTGATCTGATTTTTCCCAGTTAATTATAAGATAACTTTTGAGTCTTTTCTGTGCAGAAAAGTAAGTTCCAAATGTAAAAACGCTCTGAAAAATTACATTTAGAAAAGCCTAACTTGTGTCCACCCTGGTGATGGTTGTGTTAAAAGCTAGATAGATTTATTAACTGAAGCTTTAGCCTATATTCTTATTAATCATTATAGGATGTAAAGTTTACTCTGTATGAATAGTGAAAACAGTTTTGTATAGAAACTGATTGCTACAAGTCTTATAGTGGCCTGGAAACTGACAGAAAACTGAACACTTCTTACAGTCATAGCAATCATAAAGGTTCCCACCAACAAAAAGGATATTAAGAAAACATTAGGGTTGCATAAAACTGTGGTACATAAGTGTCATGTTTATATATATTTGTATTGCAGCTCTAATTTATAACAGTGTAACGCTACAACAATATAAACAGAGCAATACAATCACCATCTAAATTCTATATTTGTGAAGGGCAGCATTTAATAATTCAATTTATTTTTAATATTTTATAATTAGTGTTGCAGAGAATATACATAAGATTTTTCAGGCAATTTACTTCCTCCACAATAGATCCCACAGGTATATCATTCAACACTGTTTTACTTACCAGACTGGCAAGTTTGTCTAGAATATCATTTATTTGCTGACTGTGCACCAATCCAATATGTGATTTTCCCATTAGACGACGCACCTTCTTCCTAATATCATTCTTGTTCACCTAGAAAGCAGATACACAGCTCCATACTCTTCTTATTCACAGGAGGCAACTCCTATCTCCCAAACATAACTTGGTTTCCATTGCTAAGAAGCAAAACAACTGATCTCCAGTTCCGTCTCCGCAGTACAGGAACCAGTTGCACACAGCCCACTTTTTTCCAGCTACTGTACAAGTGACGCTGTACCCAACAGATTTCCTGCCTACCCATGTGCACAAGCTGCAGTTCCACTACCCGCCACTTCCAACTACTGACATCAATAGCCTCAGCTCTCCTTGTTGCCACTTCTGAGTCCCATCAGCCAGACCAGCTTCTACACCTCTTCCTTTGCAAAGGCTCAATTTACTCAGCTGTGGAGCCCTCAACACAACATGGTCTCTTTCAGAATTCTCATTGTTTCACAATGTGTTTCCTGGTCACTAGGCTGTGGCTCTAACAAACCAGATGGTCTTCAAACAGCAAAAGATTCCTCCTGAAACTATAGGGAAGCTCAGAAGCAAAATATTTCTGCCTCAGTTGTCATTTCAAAAGGCTACTATGAATGCCAGCCATTGATACTAAGGGCTTCAAGACAGTACATTCATGTTTGAGCGCTGATTTCAAGCTGATCAGACATTCTTTTTTAACATACTGGATTTATGACCTTAACATTACGGAGCATACAACATACAGGCAAACTGCTTCCTTCTTTTGGCAAGAATCCTTTGTGCTTGAAAGAAAGCATTGTATTTTTCAAGATATATTAAAATTAAAGCCTACTAGGCTCTGCTATCTAAAACAAGAAAATAAATTAAAACACCAAGATGTTGGGTTTGAAGGATTATGCTTCCCTTGCTAGCACAAATAAATTCATCTCTCTAGTAACAGGAAGCCTTCCAAATTTGCAGTTTCTACTAGAATTTGCTCTTATTATCCACTGTTCTGAGTTCCATAAACAGAGATGCATGGTTTCAAGACAACACCCAAAAAATACACTGCTTAAATCTGAGCAGCAATCTATTAAAAAGAAAAAGAAGTCACCTTTATCATAAGCATATAAGCAATCATATTATGCAGCAGTGTAGCCAACAAGCGATCCTCATCATCCTCCAAACGCTTTCGATCGTGTTCTCCCAGGGAAAGATACCTGCAAGAAGAGCTACATCTGAAGCAGACTCACAGGCATTCTTCATCCACTTCACTAATGTGGATGGCAGAGGACAGAGCACTATTTGCAAAGCATATGGCAAATAAAACCTCTAAAAATACAAATTCAAATGGGCATTTTCCAGTAAAACACAGTGATCAGTAATTAAACATTTCTCTTAATTATTAACTAGTTGAAGCAAATAACATCTGCTCAGTGGGAAATTTGTTAGTGGTCCACTGGGCTTATCCATTTCCTGTTCTCTGCAGTCACAGCTCCATGACAACTACAACTGCCAGAAGAGGAACACATAACTCAGCACAAGAGCTATCCGGTGTTAGAGCTTAAATATAGCTGCAAGGCAGAAGAAAGCTGATGAAGAAAGTGCACCAGGCACTCTCTTTTTCTAGTAAGGTAGGCAGTTTGTGGAAAAATAGTTTTTATTTTGGCTACCAGATCTCATGTTCCATGATAGCAGTCCAGCTGCAGGTGGTAGACAAGAGCAGAGAATGATCAGCTATTAACAGAGCTGTGGGGAGGAAGAGGAAGTTTGTGAAGATTGACATCTTAGAAGCAGTCGAGCCTTAGGCAACCATGCAGATATTTCTAGAGAGTGGTTTCCTCATGGGTTTTTTGTTTGTTTTAACTACAAACTGTGAAAACACCTTTAAGTTGCTTTGCATTTTGAGAAGGCTCAAAATGCCATTTCTGGAAACATTTAATTCTTTCACTTTATGTCAACACACTATTATTCCAGAGTATAGTCATCCTACCACAGAAATCTCTTGCTTTACTACTGATCTAGTCCATTCCATCTGTTCATACTGTGATATGCTTACATCACCCATTTCTCCAGAAATACCATCTCACCATGAGAATTAAAAAACATGTATGTTGTAACTAAAGATAAGTACTTCAGTATCAGGAGCTACTGGCCAGCAGAGAGAGAAAAGGCTCACTTTGGAATAGTCAGGTGTAGTAACAAGGTTTACAAAGTGACATTTACATGTTAAGCAGAATTAAAATAGTTTTTTTCCTACTATTTTTACTATTTCAGCCCCAGGTGAAACAATGAGAAGGGAAAAGGTCTACTAAAGAATTTACCTGTCAATCATCTCCTGAGGTCCCTGGTCCATCCCCATTCCTTCTCTCTCTAACATCACAGCATCCAAAAAAGCATCTTCCCAGAACTGCATCTGGTCCCACAAAGTTGAACGCTCTTTGCCTATGCAATGTATAAAAATATTGAGCCTTTATTGCATTTACTCCAGTCAGACACTTTAGAATTAATTCCTTCTCATTCTCACTCCTTGAAAATACCATAAGCCAACACACAATGAAACTATATTAAAAAAATAAAAGAAAGGTTACTTAAAAACCACAAGCAATATCACAACTGAAGAAAAGTGTAAAAGAAAAGACAAGGCAAATCTCTCATTGTAATCAATGGCATAATATTTTTAAACCCTTACAGAAAAGTACCTCCCATGTCTATTCCTTAAGGGGTATATCTTCTTCCATAAACTGTTAACACCACCCAACAGACACAGGAATATCTCACACAGACACAGATCACAGCAAACACACAGAGAAGTGGAAAGATAAGATTATTACTCAGAGAGAAGGTTTCCATTGCAGCATCCTCTAACTGGTCCCAGACAGATCCTTTATCCCTACCTGCACCATTCCAAGCAGGTAGGAACGATAAATGGGAAGGATGAAAAACACAGGAAGAGAGAGCTTTTGATTAACAGTAAGTCCAGATAAAATACAAAAAAGCCAATGTACTTTTAATTCAAGGATACACTTGAAGCCCTTTAGTATTCTGAGTTTAGTAGCCCTCTGTTCAATGACCTAAGCTGAATGATCTTTTTTCAAGATCACTGATATATTTTAGCTTTCCATACATAGCTAAGTTCCTTCTCCCCTTCTTCACACAGTTTAAAGAATTCATATTCAAGAAGAGCAAGAGACTTGGACAGACTTCATTTTATGCAAACTACACCACTCACGCCAATATCCTCTTATTCAATTTCCCCAGGAAAACTTTGGCTTTACTCTGAATGGGTCTGATGTGCTTTCCCATTCTACCAGCATGGACAACAGTTAGAAGTTAAAAATAGTGTCAGGGAAAGAAAATTCCAGTCTGTCCCAGACATGGCTTTATCTGAACTTCAGCCTAAAAGACTTCCTCCCACAAAAAAAAAGTAGCTTACCCAAAAGTCCTTCATATAGATAGACACGCTGGTTCCCATCCTCTGGACCTCTCCCTGGAGTACTCCCTTTGCTATCCTTCACACTTTGCTTCAGGTTGTGAGACTTCGCCTGAAAATAATACAAGAGGTGTTGACAATTTAACTCTGCACCCTGCAGAGCTCTCTCTTGCGCTGTTGGGCTTAACAGATGCAGTTTGCAAGCTATACTTCAAAAACGCTTCTCCCACAAACGTTCACAAAAAAATTACTTTCCTCAAAGAGCAGGGTAATACACTTAAACATCCAGAGTCAGACAAAGAAAAATCAAAGAGAGACAAATAGAGACATCAAAACACAGAGGAGGCAAAGTGCTTCCCTGAAGGAAAATAGGAAAAACAAAAAATGCAAGCCCCAGACTAAAGGAAAGAACAGCTAAACCTCTTCTGTTATCCCCCATATTTCATACTTATGCATTCATAAAGTATGACGTTATACAAATGACAACAAATCATCTGGCCTGAAGGTCTGTGAGTTGGGACTATCCACCAGCAGGAACTGTGACAATAAAACTGCCCCATTTATTTCTCCACCACCAGGTAAACTATGGTGCAATACTTTAATTCACTGCACATCATATACACCCATCATCTTTGTTCTAAATCTCTTGCAAGGGTTCTAAGAATTCTATTTAGTTTCTATTTAGTTCTATTCTATTTAGTTTAGTAGAAAAACACAGAAAAGTACATGTTAAAAAGAAAGAAATTTAAGTCTTTAGTAACTGGGAGGACACCCTCTTGCAACTAAATAAGCAGACATGGTTACATAATTTTCATGCTTTCTGTAGAAATCTGCCATGAAACACAATGCTTTTGTTTGCTTCTTAACATTAGGAGTAGAAGCCCTGTAAAGGCTTTTACGATCTTATCAGGATTATAAATTAATGAACACAGTGAGACCAATCTTAAGGCACTGCAAGTTGTTTTCTTATTTCACTCAGAACTTGATTTAGCCAAATCGAGTGTATCATTATTCTCTTGGTAAGATATATATTAGAGGTTATATATGATAATCAAGGACTTTACAAAATGAAGTGCTCACAAATAATTTGGATTTTACTGCATACAGGTCTTCCAACAAGGCAAATATATTTAAAAGTTATGATTACACTTCAAATAGGACTAAAGTAATATTTTAAAGAAACAGAACAGGTGCTAAAACAAAAATGGATTACTTCTTTCCTCTATCAAACAGCTGCTCCTAAGAAACGGGGAATTTTCCTTTTAGTTAAGGACAGACAACGCCCACCAACGTCGTATTGTCCCTGAAAGGTAATCAAATGTCCATTTGGTTGAGAGAAATACGGAATGAATATTAAATATTACTAGAGTCTGTAAGGTGATGCAAGATGTGAATCTACTACTTTCGAAAAACCATTTATTGCACAGGAAATGAAGAAAGGTACGTGAATCCAGACAGAATTACATATTTGACATTGTAATATTATAAGTCATTGCTGGTTAACCCTTAGAACTGAATCAGAGATCCTCTTCCATACATGCACACACATTGAAATATTATTGTACAAGATCTATTAAAAAAAAAAAAAAGGAAGTCTGCAATGCCCTTACAAAGATAGAGCTAGTAGCAGAGTTTGTCTCAATTTCACTGTCTGACACAGTGCCTCTGGATCCTGCCAAATTGCCACCATTTTCCACACTTGGGCCATCACCAGCATTGCTACTCAAGTCACTGTCTGCTCCCAATGTCTCTCCGGAACTGTTACTAACCTGTGGAGAAAAAACAAAGCAATCACCTTCAACAGACAAAGACACTGTGGGTAGAAAACTTGTAAAATGTTTCTTCTTAAGGCACAAAACAAACAGTACAACTGAAGGCCACATTTGCCTTTTCTTCGTCATTATCTTTTCATCAAATGCTCCTGAAGACCATGTCTGGTTAGGTTCTTTTAATTTCCACAAATGGAGAACTCACAAGCTCTCTGAGCGAGCTGCTCCAGTGTTTGACCACTGTCAATATAAGAAAGTGTTTTCTCGTGTTCTGATGGAATTTCCTGGCTGTAATTTTTGTGTTGACTGCCTCTTGTCTGCCAATGGGTACTACTGAGAAAAGCCTAGCTCCCTTGCCGCCATTCACTCCCATCAGATATTTACACCCATTGATTAGATCCCCCCTGAGTCTTCTCCAGATTGAAGAGTCACAGTTCTCTCAGCCTCTCTTCTTATGAAAGATGCTCCAATCCCTTCAATAGTCTTTGTGTCCCTCCAAGGAAGTCCTTATCCTTCTTGTAGTGGGGGGTCCAAAACTGGACGTAATTCTCTGCTGCAGCCTCACCAGTGCTGAGTAAAGCAGAAGGTTTACCTCCTTTGACCCACAGACAATGCTCTTCCTAACACAGCCCAGAATACCACTGACCTTTTCTGCCATGAGGGTGCACCACTGGCTCACAGTCAGCTTCTTGTCCACCAGGATCCCAAAGTCCTTCCCAACATAGCTGTTTTCCAGCCGACTGGCCCCCAGTGTGTACTGGTCTTTGGAATTAATCTCCCCATAAGTAGCACTCAGTATTTTTCCCTTGTTGAACAACATAGATTCCTCTCTGTCCAGTTCTCCAGCCTGTTGAGGCCCTCTGAGTGGGGGCACAGTCATCTGATGTGTCAGTCATTCCTCCCAGTTTTGACCCCAATACTGACCCTGAGGGTACACGACTAGAGACTTGTCTCCAGCCGGGCTTTGTGCCACCTCTCACAATCCTCTGGGTCCTGTCATTCAGCCAGCTTCCCATCCACCCACTATTTATCCAACTCTTACTTTGTCAGTTCATCTATGATACAGGGGACAGTGTCAAAAGCTTTATCAAAGTTGAGGTAAACAACATCTGCTGTTCTCCCCTCATCCACCAAGCTACGTCATCTCACTGTGGAAAGCTATCAGGTTGGTTAAGCATGCCTGTCCCTTTGTAAATCCACTGTGACTGGTCCCAGTCAACTTCTTGTCCTTCAGGTGTTTGGAACAGTCTCCCAGGAAGGCTTTCTCCATCACCTTTCCCAAAGACGGAGGTGAGTGTGGCCAGCCCGTAGCTCTCTAGACCTTTCTTCTCACCCTTCTTGAAGGTAAGAGTGGTATTTCCTGCTCTCTAGTCTTCAGGAACCAATCCTATTCACCATGACTGTTCAGAGACAACCAAGAGTGGCATTGCAGTGGCATCAGCCAGTTGTCCCAGTACCTGCAGCTGCAACCCCTCAGGAACCACATGCAGTTTGTTGAAATGCTCCCTAATCTGGTCATCCTCCACCAAGGGCAAATCTTTCTCATTCCACTCTTCCTCTGTTCTCAGAGGCTTGGGATTCCTGAAGGCCTGTTTTACTGGTAAAAATCTGAGGCACAGAATGCCCCAACTCACTCACTCTCTTCCATCTGTCACCAGTTCCCCTGCCCCATTCAACAGCAGACCTACATTTTCCCCAGTCCTTTCTCTTACTGCTTATGTGCTTTTTCTTGTTTCCATTCACATTCTTTGCCAGATTCAACTGCAGGTCCCTATTGGCTTTCCTGACCCTATCCCTGCAAGGTGAGACAAAGAGTGCATACTCCTCCTGTGTCACCTGTCCCTGCTTCAACTTCTTTTATACTGCCTTTTTATGTCAGAGTTTAGTAGAAGCTCTTTGTTCATCCATGCAGGCCTTCTGCTGCCTTTGCTTGATTTCTCACTTGTTGGCATGGACCTTTTTTGAGGTTGGAAGAGGACATATTTGAATATCAACCAGCTCTTCTAGACCCCTCTTCTATCTGGGGCAGTGTCCCAGACAACACAATTTTTTTGTCCATTACAATGAACAATCAAGAGTATTATTCTTGTTAAAGGCTGAGAAAAGATACTGGAAAGCCAGATATTCACAGGCATGCAGCAGTATAGAGAAAAGAAAAACAAACAAACAAACAAACAACAACAACAGAGAAGTTCCTTAGGTTTTTATCCCTGGAATATGCAATATCATATAATCTGGTGGGGAAAAGGTTAATTCTTTTTTGCTAAATGCATTCCTGCTACCTTTTCCCTCTAGGCCCTATAGTTGAACAGAAAGCAAGCAGATATATTTTTATATAATTCAAATGGTTTAAGGTAATACATCAGAGAATGTGTTCCTATATTTAATGCATCAATCTGCCTTTTTTTGCTCTCAGGTTACCTTTTTTAACTCCTATTTTTTTATAGATGGTTTACACATACTAAGACATATTTAGAGAATTGTTCCAATCCACCAGTTCCAGAAATACACCAATATGTAGGAATATGTAACAGCAACAAGCACCATATATGAAGGCTACAATCTGCTAATAAAGAAAGCAGTGTATGTTCTGTCAGACACACATGCTTGCTACCCACTCAGAGGCTCTGAAAAGAGAACTCACAGACATACATTATGCACGCTGTTTGTGTGACACTATGCTGCCACACCACACCAAATGTAAGCATGAAACTCCCTTCCCCACTTTAACAAGCAGCCAGTCACATCCAGATTTCACTCTGGGCATATCCTACCACAGTGCTGACTTCAGAATCCTGGCTTGTACTTCGGACCATAACTGTTGGTCCTCCGCTGGGAATAGAGTCAAAATCACTCTTCTGCAACCAAAACACATAAAGGACAAGAGGAGTCACATTAGTTTTTACCACAAGGAGAGAACATTACTTCCCATTCTTCTGGGCTCTTGAGCCACATGCCTTATGCTTCCTTAGTTTATTTAGCCAAGCAACTACTGAGTGTCAAAAAGACCATGGTGTCCTGTAATTGAGTTCACAAAGATCAATCCCCTAGAGAAAGGGACAAGGAAATTTTACCAAATGAGCCTTTCAAGAATACTCAAACCCTCAAAGTCTTCCCATAATTAAGGAATGAATAGAAGAATCCTGTCTTTTACCACATAAATAAAGCAAGTATAGGAGCCACTGACCTGAGAACCTGAGGCCAAACTGAGGCCACTGTCTGCACTGATTTGGGATTTCTTCTCATCTGTTTCTCCCAAATCAAATTGTTTCACACCTTCTGGTCCTGAACAAAGGAAAAAGTAAATAATTACTGTACCAAGAAAAAACAGCATAGCAGAGAAGAGATGACAGACAGGAAGCAGGAACAGTACCAATAAAACAGATTTGCTTTCTCATTTCTTTGATTTTTATTTTGTTTTCTATTATTCCTTTGTACTGAAAACAACAAGGCCAGCAGGACATATCTGCTAGTCTTCAAACATTAGTTTGAATTTCAAATACTCCAAAGTCCAGGAGTGACTATAATTAAACAGTACCTTTCTTAGCCATTCAAGAGAGATAAAAGGACAGACAACAGTCAAGTAGCTTCCAGTTACAATAACACATGCAGAGCAGTTGCCATTCAACTCCAGGAAGCCACTTCCTTTAAATCTTTGTAATAAAAAGGATACCTATTTACTTAAAAGTCAGAATCCTTTTTTAAACAGGTAAATTGCTCGAAGTCTTGGACTGAGTTTTTTCTGTTGCCCACTGCAACTAAGTAAAAATCAGGCGACACGCGACAAGAAAATAAACAGTGACAATTGGTATTACCCAGTAAGTTTTTCAAGGAATAAGCTTGTGTGATGCTGTACTTCACAACATCCCCCAATTACACTAACAAATGGCTCTCCAGAGTTGGCAATCACATAGATCAGTAGAGAGAGAGGGAATCAGCAAGCTTTTAAGTCATGCATTCATTAACCCAACAATCCAAAAAACAAAGAAGGGAAAGAAAGGATAAAGAACTTTATGTTCAATTTCCCATGCACTTCTAGAATTGTATCATCTATTGTCCTCAGATGGGATGGCAGAAGGAAAAGAGAATGATGGAGAGGTAAAGCCTAAAAAGAAATTTGGATAAGCACTGAATAAAGTAAATAACAATGCAAGAAAAGAATGTGTTATAGGCTGTACACAGAATGTCAATATTCTCAGAAAGGGGGAGACTGAATGCAACACTTCTGCCATATCCATATCTGCCAACTATTCCAAAACAGAAAGACATGATCAGCTGCTGGAGTATTTGTATTATATACCCATGACTATATCCAGTATCTCTAAGCAAGCAATGCCACTATCTCTATAATCACTGATCACAACAACCTGGGGTTTATGAACATGTTTGTATTATATGTAATATTAGAGAGGACAAGAAAGTGAAAAGGAAAGAAAAACGGAGGGGAGGAGACAGAGAGAGAGAGAGAGAGAGAGAAGGATAATATACAAAGATTTGTGGGAGTGAGTTTGAGATGATATGTAAACTCATGAATAGCAAAGCCATAAGTGGGCTGTGCAGACCATACTAGCTTACTACTCAGCCACCAATTCTTCCTGTGAAGTGTTTACATTTGTTATAGTATTGTGTCTCTAGATCCAATGCCTTAGTTCCTGCAAATTAACTCATCAAAGACTCTAAGAACGAGAAAGCACAAACAAAATTTACTGAGAAAAATAACTAAAAATATCTTTTCTAAGAATTTGGAATTTTATTTTCCACTGAAATACACATTGCTTGCTTCTAGAGGTCTATTTCCACTCATTCAAGTGGTCATAATTTCTCATTCTGATACAGCAAAAAGTTTTATATCTCATTACTACAGCAATAACACTAAATTTCAGCTGTGTGTTTTAAGCAATTTAGGAGTTTCCTGTCCCAACACATAATTCAGATATATTTCTGGCAGTTTGACTTTTAAAGGAATTGAAATTGACTGAAGCAGTTCAGATATTTGAGCGCTGTAACTGAGTTTAAGGAGCACAACAGCCACAATTACGTTGTTGTCACTGTCAATTTACAGGCACTTACAAACCTCCGTTTTCCTTCCTTATGGAGTCATATTTCTAATACACATGGAACACTAAAACCTAAATTTATCCCTCCCAATGTAGGCACCTATCTGAAAAGCTCATTTTGGGAGAGCAGGCACGTGCATGTGCTGTGTGTCTGTCTCACACACTCCTACCTCACCAAATAGCAATTCACAATTTAAATATGGTAAGCTGTACTGCGGAGAAGCCCCATTCGCCCCATTCTCTCTGAACTTATCTCCAGATGCTAATTTGTACTTAACAGAAGTATTTAACTGAGGCACCTAAAACTAAGCAAACCCAGCTAAGTCAGAATGTCAGGAATTTTCACTTGGTTCATCTCAGCTATTAGTACTTCCCAAACTTCAGTCTGTAAATAGGCATCAGCTCTGTGAAGTACAAACTACATTTATGGTTAGGAAACACCTACCACAGCAAGGGTTGTCAGAAACTGGCCGTTGTCCTTTTGTCATGTGTCCCTATTTACAACAGTGACAACCAAAAGAGCAAAACCTTGTATTATACCTGCAGATTATATATATTCAATATTTTACTCATTACCGTATTTCAATAGATGTTCAGATTTGTGTGGATTTAGACTATTATTTAGACTCTGCAACAACCTCAAACTATTTCACTCCTTCTTTACCAAGGGATATAAGAAACAAAATCTGGTTGATTCCTTATTATGAGGCTATTTTCTAGCAGCCATCACTAAATACAATTCTTCACATACACCTTCTCTCTCCCCCTCAAAAGTATTTCTTGTTGCAAACTGACTGCTCATGGTTGATGCCAGGTAACAAAATTTGCCATCCCACAGCTTGAATAAACAGGGAATTCTTCATTCCAGTAACATTCAAACAAACAATATATCCATGTCAACAACTTGTTAAACAAGTTTTAAGGAAAGAGATGGAGTATCTTAAAATTCTTCCATATTTATCTGATTGGTGAGGATGCAGAACTCCCGCTTCCCCTTCTTTAAAGAAGGCAACATTCAGGAGAAAAAAAAGAAAGGGAAAGAAAAAAAAAAAGACATTTGAACACAAGTTCCTCGGGGCAAACAGATCTGTTTGGTCTCTCTAATGCAGACTTTGTTGACATACTTTGTTCTTTTATAAACAGTATAAAACCTGTGTGCCATAGATGCAAGCTCACCCTGCACCTGGGGAGTTGGCAGTTATGGGGAGGCTGGAGGAGTCAGTTTCTACATTTTTTTTTTATTTCCTTACTCGTTTTTTCCAAAGATTTTTGCTTTTTCACTTCCTGGTGCTTGTTCCACAATTCTACCCAAGATGCATTGAAAGCAGGAAAGAAAGAGAAAGAGTCAGCGGCTGGTCAGACAGGTGAAAATGGGGAAAAAAATTTCCAACAAAAACCCACCCCTTCACCTCAAAAAAAAAGAAAAAAAAAAGAAAAAAAGGCAAAATTTTATGACAACTACTGAGTGAAGGGTTAATTAACATCATTTTAAAATAAACCAATGTTAGGTATTGAGCACTGCATCATCTCTTAATAACAGAATTCAAACACTGGAGATAACTTCATACAGTTGTGGTGGTGCATCCCCCCTCCCCTCCTCGGGCTGCACTTTGACAACAGTGAATCAATTAAGGAAAAACAGCTCTTATGAACAAGCAATTAATCATCTTTTCTAAGAAAGGGATTTAAGACTGTCAGATATTTACTCCTTTAAAACATATGTATCACAGAAGCTCTAATTAACAGAAACATTTTAATGTCTCTAGTTTATATAACTGAAAGGAGAAAGACACAAAAACAGCAGCAGCAATTCCAAAAATATTAAAGTGTAGGTTAACACAATATTTAATTAATATTAGATCTTACAGATACCACAAAGTTTACAAGTTATTTTTGACCTGACAACATTCTCAACAAATGTTTGGCTCTGCCTATGAACCTGTCCTATATGCAAAGAGCTGAACTTCTCTGCATCCACTTGTTCCTAGCAGGGTGTAAGAGAATGGAAAATGGAGAACTAAAATGAGCAAGATACTAGGCATTTTTGACTCCAACTTCCAAAACTCAAAGTCACTGCACTCTGATCAAGTCAAAGAATTCTGTAAGAGGACATGCAATGCACAGAATGGCAAAACAGTCTGAAATTTTCTTAAAACTGAATTTGAAACTTAGCGCTGGGACAAAACAGTGATGAGGGACTTGCACTTTTCTATCACTCACATCACTCAGCCCTCTGAAATGCAGTCACCTGTTCTGTTCAGAAATGTCAGATCATTCCAGCTGCTGGCCTGCCGCCAAAGGAAACACTACAAGCTGACATGCTGAACTGACTCTAAATGTTAGGCACTGTCCTCTCTCACTAGCACCATTAAAGCTGGGGATGCTAGAGAGGAAGATCCTCTTAGAAAAGTGACAAAGGAAGGGAAAAAGAAGTAAAATGTTCTTTCACTCCTCTTCAAGAAAACTTCCTGAGCAACTAAAAGGTCACTTAAGTGTGTCAGAAACCCATTCCACCCTGCAAATAGCAGAAATAGGGACAAGACAGGCTCTAACAAAGTTCTATTGAGCAAAATATCCACTGAAAAAAAATAAATTAAAAAGTAAAGTGTTACAACTGTGGAGGAAGGCTCCAAAGTATTACCAAAAAAGATGTCAGGAGTGAGACAAATACAACAAGGTAGAAAAAGCTAGAAAGATGCCTTCTAGCCTACCAGTTTCTAGATCTGCTTCATGATTGATGGATGTTCCTTCAACTTTCATAGACAGACAGATGGATAGGATAAAATTGCTTAGGGATCCAAACAGCATCCTACAGGCTTATCAAGCTGAGCACACACTGTCACAGATAACAATCTCTAAGACGGACTGAATTTGTTTGTTAAAGGGCTTTGAAAACATCCGGCCTCTTCCGTGCTCAGTCTATATGACTTTACTTTCAAAATCACCAGTCTGAAAACTACAGTATCTGCCATTAAATTACTTCCAGCTGACTTGTCTGTTAATTCAGTGTAGAGCATATCCTAGCACATTAAAAACTAGATTTTACACTCAACTACTTAGTCAAAGAAGAAAAAGAAAACTTCGAATAAACTCATAGGGCATGAAATACTACGTCTACAATTTCGTTACATGACCCTGAACTAAATAGGTCAGCAGGTCCAAAAAGGATCTGATGCAAAGTATATAACATGATCTTATGTTTAAAAAAAGTAGCCAAAATAAAGTGATCTGACAGGATTAAACAATTATTTAAAAATTAGTAATGGAAACTTCAGTAAGCACTGATATTTTCATTATCAGTTATGGAAAGCAGGCAATAAACCAAACTGATCACTAACATAAAGGGAGAAACTATTAACTATCAACTTCAAAGCCACCAGTGTCCTAACAAAAAGACCAACAATGCAGATGATGACCACGAACCCCTGAAGACAAGAACTCCAGAAGTAAGGAATTTGTGATCTTTTAGGAAACAAAATATCAGAAGCATTGTCACAATGAATTTTCTAGCTAGGAATTAGGTATCAAAGCACAGTTAAGATCAAACCTCAGCTGGTAAAAATCCATCCCACTTCAACCTCAGAAACAGGAAACTGTGAACCTCATGGCCATCATTCCTGTAGTACAAGAAAACTGCACAGATTCAGCTACCACAGCCCTAGATCTGAGATGCAGTTTAATCACCACACTAACATACACTTAACATATGGCTACTGCAAACAGAGCTGTACATTATTTTACTCCATCCTTCTGAAGACTTCTCATTCTAGTATTTCCTCCTGTATCTAGGCCAAAAGGTTCACAGCCAAATTTGTATTTTGTTTATACAGTACCAAGAGATTAATTCAGAGTTTTGTTTACATATCAGAAACCTGAGGCTGTAAGTACCTTCCAAACTTCACAGAATCAAGGAACTGATAAAGTTCAAAGGGACATGTGGACACCATCTAGTCCAACCTCCCTGCTTAAAGCAGGGTCAGCTAAAGATGTCTGCCATGGACCATGTCCAGTTAGGTATTCACTATCTCCACAGACGGAGAATCCACCACCTTTCCAGGCAACCTGTTCCAGTGTTGGATCATCTTCACATAAAAACATTTTTTCTCATGTTTAAATGGAACTACTTACAAATACTTTGTTATTTCATCAACATGTAAATGTTTACCAAATACTCTTCCCTACATAAATTAGTTTGAATGAGAATATTTGCATTTCACTATAGAAGGAATTTCAGCTAAGCCATGACTAACTCCAGTCCTGTATATCCAAAGTTGCCTTTTTCTGAAGTTTCCATGATAGAACATAAAGCAAGTATAATAGCCAAGCAGCTTTAAATTATCTTCCTGCAACACAAGAGAAACTCCCTTTACTTCTAGATCACATGAGTCAGATGAACATGGAGACTACGCTGTTCTTACGGCAATTTCCTAAAGAGTGACTCGCATACCAGTTCGTGGTGAAAGACAAAAGTAGTTAGAAAAAAAGGCTTCAGGACAAACATTCAAGTCTTTTGAACTTTGGTCAGTTTTGGTAAAACCACATCCTTCTTGTAACTTAGCTCCATAGAAGACAAGTGGAAATCATCATAGCATAGAACAAACAATAAGAATGTACCTTTGCCTGACCTTGAAGACTGTGAATTGTTTAAGGCTGGCAACAGTATTTCAATATTCTGGCAACAGTAGTTAACATGGCATCTTAATTAGCACTTCTTTTGAAAAGCACTTCTTATGATGCTTCACAAACAGGAACTATCTGATCTCTATGATCTTCATTTCTATGAGGCTTTAATTTCATCTAAGGGAAAGAAGCAGTCTTAGCAATCCCATCAGAAGATCCCTCTTCATTCTTTAGAAGAACACTGTCCTAGAGCCTGGTTTATTCATAGTTGTGTTAGAAGCATACTTTCCTTTTTCTCTTCTATAGAAAAGTAATCAAGTATTCAGGGCAAACCAAACAAATAACTGAAATGCTGGAAATCTGAATGTGAATCTCTTTCAGCTTCCCGACAGCTTTTCAAATAGAGTGCCAGAGTAGTCTCTGAGCAACTGCCTCCACAGATTACCTCTTTAAACAAGAAAGCAAATCAAGTCAGAGGGGTTCAGTATCAGTTCAGGACTCAACAGCACCCAGCCTGCAGTTATTATGTGCATGTAAGAATGAATGTCTGTACTCCTGACATTTAACTGCTCAACTCACACATTCCCTTGCCTTATACCACATATTACACATATATCCTCACAGCACCACACTTTCAAAAGATTCATCTTTCACACAGTGATTCCATTAAAATGTTATTATAAATAGGCTGTAAAAAGCAACATCTAAAATTTAGTATATTTTTGCAGTTGACAAAAAATTTCTCATATGCTGATGTTACTTCTCATGCTTACAACCCACAGCCTGCTGGATTCAATCACAATAATTTTTTTTCTCCTCCTCCAAAAAAATCTGTAAAGCCCTTTTTAAACAAAACAGTTCGGAAAACTGTACCTCAAACTTCTTCCCAAGACATAGGGAAAACCTATACCATCTAAGAAAGTTACACAGGAAAATCTCCAGTGACCAGCCTAGCAGATGCTGTTTAGAAGAACACGCATTCTATTTGCTATTGCATAGAAGGAAAATCCATCAGTCCTGCTCACTGAAACTGTAACACTATAACTGAAATCCTTTTGGAAATTTTGTCGTTAACAAACAGCAGACTTTGGATCCCACTTATATCAGGATACAATCTACATAATTCACAGGTAGCCAGCAATAATAGAAAACCTTTGTTTCATGTTTCCCTTCCACAGTTGCCCTTTCTGAAGTCCTGCTGTCCCTGTTTCTCTTTTGCCATTTCCTGTTGCTTGAAAACAGCAATCACAGGGCAAAAAATAAAGCTATTTAAGGTGTAATGAAATATAGAAACAATTAAAATTAGACAGCTTCTGGGAGAAAATTGTGGTGGATAGTTTATCCAAGAGTAGAGTGAAAACACATATGATTGTTCCTTGTGATCCAAGGTGTAAATGAAGCATGTTACAGTAGCAATGTAGTGTGTTAAAATGGAGAGAATGCAAATAGAACTTAATGCCAAAACAGAAGTTCCCCCTGCACTTCACATGCACCTCAATACACACCAATGGAAGCAATAAAATTCTCTTCCTTTAGACTTCTTGTGTCAAACTCCCTCAGCCCTTTGCCTGCAGGGCTTGGTGGCTTTGGCATTAGCTGAGGTACTGGCAGCTGCATCGCAGGTTTTGGCTCCACTCTTGGGGATGATGCAGGATCCTTGCCAACTGGAGTGACTGATCCATCTGTTGGACTTCGTTTTCTCTTTTCTGGTTCTTTAAATAAAAAGAACGGTGTTGAAAGAAAATAAATAAATAAGTAACTAGAAAGAAACATAAGGAAATAGAAAATGAGAGCAGGACAAGAAAGATGAGACAGATGGTCTCACCTAAATCATTAAGCCTGGCACTGAAACAGCTCAGTGCCACATTTGTTCCCATAGGTCAACACAGCTTGCCGACAGTCTGACACACTGGTGGAAACAGTAGAGGAGAAAGCCAGAGCGCTGTTTTAGGGATACTCAGGTATCTCATTCCTGTATATTTGAAACCTAGGAATATTCTCTGACACAGTAACTCTAGCATCTCCTCTGCCAAGTTATGAAAAATTAAACAACTCTGCCTAAATTACCAAGAATAGGATTTATAGAAGATAAGTTCCTCTCATACTGCAGGGATGAAAAAATACAATCATTTTCATGGGTAACACTAAATGAAACTTCAGTTAGGGAAAAAAAAGCAACAAAAAACCTACCAGCCATAGCTCTTCCATCAGTCTCTGAGACCATGTCCCCAAAAGCAGTTTGGGCTATTTTGCTGTATCAAACCCCACAGTTTGAATTACAGCAAAACCTTCAGAATAAGACCAGGTTTTCCATTTAGAGCCTCCTGCAATCCTGCACAAACTATTCCAATACCTGATGGGTCTAACAGTCAAAACTTCGTATCTATTATCTAAATCTGTCATACCACTAGATCTTCTGATACCTTTGTTCGATGGACTTAAGATTCTGCTATCAGCAACACCTTTCTATTTGGATAAAAACTGAAAAGAATCAACACCTAACACTCAACAGACTGAACTCTTTGATCCTTCAGAGCAAAAGTGTTTTCCCAATTCCTTGTAGATCTTTTCAGAAACCTCCTCAATTTTGCAAGATGTGATGACCAGAACTGGAAGCACTACCTCAGTTGTGGGTCTGATATATCAAGATACCATACAGTAGCTCCCTTCCAAATGTATATTCACAGATACACACAGTGCCCCCCTTCCCAGTTTTTACAGACACAGTAAACAGCGGGAAGCTCACACACAGCTGCCATTTTCAGAGAGACTACTTCCTAGGATATACTTCCCAATCCTACTATTATTGCCAACTGTCCTTTTTCCTAAACACAAGTCCTTAGTTTGACCATATTATAACAAATAAAACATAACCACGCTTTATTAAGATTTAGCTTATCCTAGACAAATAAGCTATATCCATCATGTCCTACTCAAATGCATCATATGCAAACCAAACTATTTTAGGATTACTAGTTTATTACTATATGTTAAATAACATTAAGATAAGCACTAGTCTCTATAAAACATTTCTAGAAACAATAACTAATTTCAACTAATTGAAAACAAGTAAAACATACCAAACAGCTAAAATCTGACTACAAATTAAGATGTTATTCAATAGTGAGAAAAGTCATTAAAAGTTTGCATGAAATTTTGTCTATCATGACCACAATTAGTTTACTGGGTAAACTCTACTTACCATCAAATTATATAAGCTATTTGGTCTTCACTCTAAAACCACTGAGTTTTACATCACCCACTCCAATTTTCCTTAGAATCAGTGTCAAACTAAAACACTTACAATCACCAAGATCAGCCTATTCTCCATATTCAGGACTGTTCCACTAGCACTTCCTTACCTTCCTCAGCATTCTAACAATGACTGGAAATGAACATGGGGCATATCTAAACCAACTCATTTAAAAATCCCTGATGCACAACCCAGAGCACCAATTATAAAGGGTTTAGTAGATGCTACTCCTCTGCTACAAGGAAATAAGTAACTTTTCATCATTTGAGATTACAGCAAAGTCAGATACTAAGCAGAAATTAAGTTTTTTGTCATCTTTTGCTGCTTTCCTTAGCATGCATTTTCTTATTTTGCATTAAGAATCAGACTCTTAAGAAACAGCTGAAAAATAGAAAGATATTTTCAGACTTTCTTCTCTGAGAGTATTTAGTTGTATGAGAATAATTGTGTAGTGTAATGTGGTTGGTAAGATGTAAGTTCCACATTACAAATATCTCCCTCCCTGTTGAGGTTGCCTGCAACAACTTTCCAAGACTGTGGTTGGGACAGTTTTAGCTGAAGGTCCCCACTCCCAGAATTTCCACTTCAGCTGTAGAAGTGCCAGGTTTTGTATCTCACTGCAGAGTTTCCATTTGCAACCAAATATCAGTATGGCCATTATTTTGTTTTGTTACATGTGCGTAAGAAAAACAAAACAGGCTTCAAGCTTTGTAAGGCTTCGGTAACAATGGTACAATTCTCACCATTTTGAAAGTGTTGGAAAACCCCTGAAATATCAGAAGGCACAAAAACAGCTACCTTCCTAATAAGGATCTTGTTTGGTTCATAAATACTGTATTCTCATGAACGCTTTTCTCACCTTTATTATAGTAGTGAGTATGTGCTATCTCTAGCAGGCCAAAAACACTGGCCATGCCTCCCAGGCCAGCATTTGCATAGGACTGCTCCAGGCTTAACACAGTGCACTTCAGCAGGTCCAGCATGCCTTTATAAACCTTGCGACTGACCTCCTGCAATGAAAACCCCATTAGTGCTGCTATTTCAGACGTGAGAAAGTAATTCAAGAACATAAATTCCAAAACTGCTGTAACATCAGCTTTTCACAACTGACAAACACTTCCTGTGAATCGAGCCTCAGCAAACACTCAGTGTGAGGACCCTACTGAGTTCAGCACTGACCACATCCTGTATGACATCCTGTCGAGCATCTTCTTCTGACTGGATTGTGCGATTCAGCTTGCTCAGCACAAAGACACGGAGCTGCTCGCTCTCCAGCAGACGTCGCACTCTCTTCATGTTCAGCCAGCCAACACCTTGTCCATCAAGAACATTGTGAACCACCTCCTTCAGGAACTGCTGGTTCTCACTGACAGATTTAAGAAAAAGCAGGCAAAAGTTAGTCACCCTCTGCTTACTTTGGCTTGCATGAGGAAGAGAGTTACGGCCAAGGCACATACAGAAGTACCTTCCCTGTCAACAGTAGTTGACATCTACCTCTGCCTGCTGCTAACGTAACTGCACACAGCTCCAGCTCCATTCCATTGGTGTAGAATCCAGTATTTAATTTGTCCATTATTTCCTATAATAAGCCATAACCAGACTTTCCCCTAGCCCCTCTAGGTACCATTCTACCCTTCATCTTCACAGCACTTCTCAGAATCCACAGAAATCCTTTATGCCTCAACCTTCTTCCATAGCCCCCATATCTGAGCTGTAGGCTTTCTTTGAAAGAGGAAGTGCAGCACTACTAGTGCATTACCGCAGCAGCCTTGGCACATGTTTTGTGTGGCACATTTATTCAGTTTCTTCTACCACAGAGGAAAAGCTAAGAAGAAGGAAACTCCCGTGCAACCTGCTGCATTCCCCAGTCTGAACTGCTGTTACTGTTCTTATTTGTCTCCCAAACCCAGCAGATCTAAGTAAATTCACTCTACCCATGACTGCTACCTAAGAAGGGGAGGAGAAAGCAGAGGCACGGGTCAGGTAATGTTTACCTGCACCTTTCTAAGTCCCTTCCCAAGGTTGACAAAAAAGCATTTCATGTGAATTTATAGAATCCAACTACTTCATTGGACTCAGCTGATCCCCCTGCATGGTGTATTAAAACTCTGCTGGGCTAGATCGCCTTGTTCAGAACATTCAAAGAATAACTACTGAATTAAAATAGGAACATAGAACATTTTGGATCTCAGACATGATACATTTTGAGCACAGAAAAATAAGTGTGTGTGCTATTAACTGTAAGACCATCCATACCAAATCTTCTCATAAGATATGTCCTGGACAATAATATGTCCAGGTCTAGGGCCACAGAAAAGTACTATTTAGTTTTCAACAGCTAGACTTCTGAGAAAACACTGGCCAAGTATGAGCTCATTCTAACTACACTGTACACTTGAAGAGCAACAAAAAAATATTACCTGGAATTGCTAGTTCGCCCCTGAGGTGATGGAGATTCTCTTTTCACTGTTGGGCTGTGCTTTATGACTGAAGACTTCTGATCAACAAGGGCCCGTCTGTTTCCTAAAGAGGAGAGGAAACAGAATGAGAGGAAAGGGTGGGAGGAAAACAATCTGATCCCAGGATAGTAACAAGCAATGCTGAAGTTGGCTAACACACCTATTTGAATTACAGTAACAGACTTCAAACAAAATGGAAACTCCAAAAAAGCAGCAGCGTATATCATATTTTAGCATCACACATCGGCAGAAAACAGTAATGGGAGTAATGCAGAGAGAAAAAGAGAAGATGGTAATGGAAGCAGGAGGTGAGAGGCAGGAAAAGTTTGGCTGCTCTGCATGCAGTTCCACAACAAGAACCATCTTCAAATTAGTCACTGTATGTAAAAGCATAATGCATTGAGGGTGACTAGTATAGATCATGTGGTACTGGTTACCCAGCGAGAAAGATAGCCCAAAGTCAGGCATAGGGAATGCTGGAAATTGTTACATCATGCACAGCTCATGCTGTAGGGAACCCACCTTCATTGCTTACTGGGCCAGCTTCAGTAATAATCTCCATTATAGTATTTAACCCAAATACTGGGACACAAAATACACAATTAGTAGTGTACTGCAATATCTACACTCCCCACTGTCAGCATCAAAAGAATCCAACTACCAGCTTCTTCCCAGCCCTCCCTCAAAATAAAACACAAATGACACTAGAGCAGGAAGGATGTTTGAAAGCCCAAGACCACAAGGGCCAGAATAACTTATCTCAAGAAATAGTACTTGACCTGAAACTTGGCATCGTGGAACCAATGTATTGCATCTTCAAGGACATTATTGCACATATTGTATTTGAATGGCACTACAAAAACCATCTGCATCACCAAGGAAAAAATATCAATGGATGCGCACGAAATAAAAATTTAAAAGGAAGATGGAAAGTGGTCAAACAGCAGCAATGAAATGGAGTCCCAGCATCATTTCCCATTACAGTTATAAACACACACTTGGCAAGAACAAGTTAATGCAGCATCTTTGTATCTCTACAACAGAGACAAAAACATCTAGAAACCACTGAAGTGCCCAGCGGGAATCCCAGTGAGCCAGCATGCACATGTAAATAAACACACACACACACACACACACACACNCATATAAATAAACACACACACACACACACACACACACACACACACACACACTTGCACATGCATAAAACAGACTGAGCTACTCCAAGGAAATCCCATCCTCATATCTGCATAGTAACATTAAAGGCCCTACAGGATTAAAATAGTCAAGAAAAGAACACCGAAGTGCAGAAGATGAGGCACAAAGCATGAATGTGGAATGGCAAACCCCATCACTGTTTTCTTCCAATGCATGGAATCAGTCATTAACTTTACCCATGGAAACAACCCTGACATGAAGCATGTTTTTCTATACAGTACAGCTGGACATGAAAATATAACCAACTGGTAAAAGGTTGTCAAAAACAGCTGTGCAGAGTCTCTGCTAGTGTTTTCACCCTACCAGTCCTGTTACTCCTCATTTTACACACAGGGAATGATTACTTGTCTCAAAAACAAAGTCCAAAGCAGAAACACAAAATCCAGCTTTTGGTCTTTGTTTCTACAAGGTCAAAGGTCAGCAAAACATCATACCAACCTTCATCCACATCCCTTCCCAATTCCAGATTAAAGTAATCTTTACCGATAAAAGTGATGAGGAGGAAAAAATAAATGAAAAAGAATCAACACATTAAAACAAAAGCAGTAAGTTCTAATCAGATAGAATAACTCAAAAGGCAAAACAAAACCTCTCCTCCTTATAGCATCTGAAAAGGTGTCAACACTAAGACAAGCTCAAGCTCAGCAACCCCTTCAATATTACACCCAGTACAAGGATGACCAGGCTGTCTAACGCCCTATGGTGTGAGGGCCATTTGTCTAATGCCCATTCACACACGTTATCTGATAATACTGCAGACAAACAGGAGATGTTCTAATGAAAAGATTGTGCACATATGCTAGGGATTGATCTTCACTCTCAGAGAACTGAAGTACGGTTGTAATTTGATTTTCTATTTAGCAATCTGAAAAGACGATAACACTTTTGAAATTCATGTAATCTGCAGTCTCCATGGGAGGCTGGCACTTACAAATCCCCACTTACAAATGCAGCATCATCTCTCTAATAAATTATTTAAGGCTAAGCATGAAGACAGTGGCAGTACAAAAGTAGGACCTACCTCTTGGTTCCCATTCTTTATACTAAGTACTTAAAAATAAAACGAAACAAAATACACTGTGAATGTTGGTTTTGTTTTATATCTGTTAACTCAGCCTAGGCCAGACACTCGCCCATCCCAACATAGCCCAGTTGCTGGGAAGAAGACTGAGAAATATCAAGACAATTTACTGTCTTGATCCTTACACAGGTACTACCCAAACGACCAAAAGGCATCATTCTCAGGATTCCTGTTAGGAGTAGGACCTCTGACTGCCAAGACACAAGACCTGTAAAGGCTGTAGAAGACAAAGGGAAAAATGGTTACCTTTCAGGCTGGGAAAGGGAGTATTCTTGTCTCTCCCAACTTTGGTTGGTAGCGCTAAGTTGGACAGACTGAAACTTGTGCTGTGGTTTCTGTACAGGCTGCCTACGACAGAAGATAAAAGCAATTAAATGCCTACTGCTCACTGCACACACCCAAACATCCTATAATTCACCATCTTATTTCAGATCTTTAATGATTAAGTTCTACTTTATCACCCAAAAATCTCACAACCATAACATGACCTCATTTACGTTGCAAACACATCTGTAATCAGATTATTCGAATCATAAGGATAAAAACATAAGTCTTAGCATTCATGTCACAATAATTGATGTTGGATCTTCAATTCTTAAATGTAACAGCCAAATCCACCTGTCTTCCTGCACTTAAACAGATCATATCACCTTAGCTCTACCTTCTAGTTTGATCCACTTTTTGGGAGCAAAGGAATGGCTGGGCCACTTGAGAAAACAGGATGACAGAAGATCTCCAAAACATGTAACTCTGAAGTGTGGACTGTGCACTGTGTCTTGTGAAACGCTGTAAATCTGCCATAGAACTGTACTTTGAAATAGAACCTTTACATTTATTAGGAAAAAACATAAATTTTTCCTGGTACAGACAGATCTTAAGGACACCATAATATATCATCAACTGCTTAAGCCTGTAGACAGCCTGACAGCATCACATTTAGATAAAGGAGCTGATTAACACTTCAAGTTATTGAAGTGTCAGCATATTATTTCAATTTGCTTTGGTTCTTTGTTTTTTGTAGCCTTATTTTAGTAACAGCCATTTTACCAGAAACATTTCATATATTTTCCCAAGTGCTACAAACTTTTTTCACTGCTTTTCACTGTAGTGCAAGACTCAAATGGCCATGTCTTCTGTCACTCATTAAGAAATTCTAGATCAGTGTTCACACCTGTGAATTTTTTACTAAAATATAATTGAAAGTAGGCAGCCAAGGAATTGAATCTGGCACCTAAACACACAACACGGCAGCATGGAAAGCATACTACTGTAATTTTTTTATCCATTTCATAAAATTGCACAATGTTTTGTTTAAATAAAATTGAAGGAATTTCTAATCTGTGCCCTGAAGTGCCACACAATTCAAGGGGCTAACCACAAAACCAAAGTCCTTACTGAAGAACATATGAAGCAGTAGTTGTCAGCAGTTGTTAGCATGCCAACATGACTACTGGAGAGCTGGTAACAATTTGACAACCAACTCATTCTCTTGACTAGCCATCCCTCTATTCCATCTGTCTGTAAACTCTGCTATAATAAATAAAACTAGCCTAATGAATGCATTTGTACATACTTGCAAAAGACATGATGCCCCCAAAACCTTCGCTGCTGTTGTTGGAGACAGTAGAGTTTGGGGAGCTGGCCCTGGAATCTGAATCTGCATCAGAATCACTGGCCAGTTTTAAACTGTTTGGCCGGAGTAACTTCTGAGACCTTTAAAGAAATTAAGTACAATTGTTATCAGCATTCCCCCTTCCCGCCCCAAATCAACACATTATATGATTGTGGGAGACTGATGTTGTCTCATTCCAATCAGTTTCCACCACACTACCAGTACCTTTTGGGAAAAAAACAAACAAACAAAAAAAAAGGAGAGAACTGAAACATCTTTACATTCAGGCTTTTATAGCCTTTCATGGCATGCCGAAAACTTGTCTGCAAAAGTTGGTGGATTTGGGGGTGAAAGGGTTCTGGTTTGAAAGGAGTAACAAGAAAACCCATTGCCAACAAAGAACAGATAATTCTCATAGCTTCTACTGCTTACACAAAAGTCAGGAATTGAGGGACTGAGCAAGTACTTTTATTCAAACCAGAAGGGTTGACAGCATTTCAATATTAAATGAAAGTGATCAACAATACATCTCAGGAGACAAAGACATTTGAGCACATGAATGCTAAACTACATGAAGCAGACAGAAACCCCAGAAGTGCTGTACAGAAGGGCAGGAGACAAGGAGGACTCGCCTGCTTCCATTGAGATTCTGGTTAAATCTTGGGGTGTAGCTCTCTTCCTGCTCATCATCTTCATCCTCTGTAGGAAACCCATACTGTGGTTCAAAGTATGGATTGTCATACTCTCGCTTCCTTACCACCCCTTCTGAGGAGCTCATGCTGCCAGCTGCCATGTCACTCTCGCGACGATCCAAGCTTATCTTGGGAAAGTTTGGTTGCAGTGGCAAGGAAGAGAGATGGTTTGAAAATCCAGCAGCCAACTTCTCTTCTATTTCTGCTGAGTCTGCTGCCTCCTGTGGACCAGTCAAATCATTGATCTGTTCGCTAATTTGCATTACATACAACTGAAGGTCAGGACAAGAACAATTATTTCAGACTGGGAAGTCTACACAGACCTTGCTGCTTGCTGTGGGGCCCCCACCACATCCCCACTATCTGTGTCTCTAAACTAGGATTTTATATACACTGCAGCATTTGTGCGTTGTTCTAGGGATTTACTCCCCTGTAAAACAGCTCTTACTAGTAAGTGTTAGCTCATGGCTTTCCATTACCAAGTTCCCATTCTTCTTAAATGACCACAGATTCACGAGTTTCCCCACCCCATTCCCTGTGCCTCTAAAGACATCAGGTCTTTTCAGACTCTGCAAAAGCAATTCCTGCAGGCCCAACCTGGACCATTTCTCTCTGCTAATGCTGCATTTTTCAATGCACTGGAACTTTTTGTACAGGAATGGTCTGTCCCAGCATAAGAGGGTACCAGCAAACTCCACCTTGCTCAGAAAGTTCAGGGTGAGCATGCAATTTAATCTACACATGGTGTCACAGTCCTATTAGCTTTTGCCCTTCTCAGAAAAAAACACGTGCATTCTCCCATTCTTTATATCCTAATACGCTGATCCTGAGGCTGAACTCATCTCAGTACACACATGATTCACTCCATGGATGACAGTGCTGGGGCTGCTACTGGCTGTAGTACTGGAACTTGAACGAGGCTGGTTATTCTCTTGGGAGTTCTCACTGTCCATAGGCTGTTCATCAGGATCCCCTGAATATTCTTGAAAATCATCAAATTCCACTTCGCTAGCATCACCAAGGGCTGCATGAGTCAGGGGGTCAACATCTGCAAACACATCATTTTTCATTAAACATCACCTTCCTCAGCCTTTTGCCCATCTAAATAAATAGCCCCAGAAGACAAGGACTGCTCAACAGAATAAACTTGCATAAAAATTTAGGTTTTCAAGGCCTTTGGGAGGTCATCCATTCCAATTCTCAAAGCAGAAGTAACTTCAAAATTAAAGCAGGTTGTTCAGGGCTTTGTCCCACTGAGTTTTGAAAGTTTTCAAGGCTTGATATTCAACAGTGATCCTGGGAACCTGTTTAACTACAATAACCATGAAGTTCTTTTCCTTATGTCCAAGCAGAGTTTCTTTTGTTGCAGCTTATGATTATTACCTCTTGTCCTTGGGACACGGGAAATGTTTCGGGACTTCTAGATTTAGTTCACTGAACAAAGTGAGTGTTTATGCAACTTCTATATAAGCAACCACCACCAAAGCCATTTTTCCATCCCCACTAGGATAGGGTGATACTTTCAAGCTAGCACTGAGAACCAATATGCAGGAGCAGGAGAAATCTCACACTCTGCTGTCCATATTGCACAGTATTTACTGGCAGCAGCAGGTTGTTTCCAGATCTAGTGAACCAGTTTTGTTCAGGAGCACCTATTTCTGTTCTTCCTCTTTACAGTATCCTTTGGAGGAAGTTTATAAGAAGGAGAAATGTCCTTTCTCAGCCTACCCCTGGATATTAAAGGAGTATAGAAAACAGTTTTACCTCAGGGCAAGACCACAATGGAACAACACTTTGTTCTGATTCAGGGACTTAGGGGAGGAATTTTTCCCAAAGTGCTTCAGATGAATCAGGAAAGGGAAGCTATGTGGATGTTGTGAAAGTAAAGGCAAAAGTTACTCACTTGGGGTATCACCGTTAATATCACATTTCATCATCTCACTGACAAAGTCACCAAGGGAGGAGTAGGAGGAACTTGAATCGTCATAGTCAACACTGTCACTGCCACTGCCACAAGAGGTGAGAGAGAGAGATGAGTGGCAGCATCAAAGTAACAGCAGTCCCCGATGCTTTAAAGATGTGAATCAGCATTGTTTTCATGGACCTCCTAAAAATCTCATATTATAGTATCTATAAACAAATTCCACAAGCCAGCTTCATGAAAGGTCAGAGCAAAAAACACAACTTTCATGTACATGAAGAGTTTTGGGAAGACATTTAAAGTCTCTTAGCAAAGTTAATGAGGCCAAACATAAGTGAGTAGAGAATAGTGTATTAATTCACAAAACATGTATGCGTTTATGTAGGACAACTTCAAGGGCACTGGGAATCACAAGTAAAAACACATCCTTTTTACGCTAGTGATAAATCCCATTCTGTTAGAACCACTGGGTGCTGTGTAGAATGCAAAATATGTGCAAGTCCAAGCCTGAAAGATCTCACAGACCAGCAAGGAATGAAAGGTAATAAAACTAGACAAAAAACTCCAAGAAACACGGCCAAAAACTACTATATAATGTTTCCTTTCATTTTACTGAACACACAAGGTGATTACAGGTAGTGGGTAGTACTAACAAGTCTTGCATAACTATGGGTAGGGAGAAGAGATTTGAAAGAGTGGTAGGATGGGTGGGAGTATTTGTAGTACTGCAACAGAAATAACCAGAGAAAGAACAGCACGGAAGAAAAGAGCATTAGGACATGAGAAAATGAAAAATGTCAATTCGCATACAGGTCGCAAAAGAAAATAGGAAAATACGTATGGAGAATCACATTAAATTAATACACTAGCAAAGGGTTAAGAGGTTTGCTGTAATAACAGAGCAATGAGAAAATTTACTGCAGGGTCAATATTCTGCCCAGACAAGAAATGAAACAGCAACCTAGCAGGCTACAGGAAAAGGCTGCAAACAAGAAGTATGAGAGGTCCAGCAATCTGAAATAACTCTCACTCGACTGGCCATGTTCCCCACTAACCTGTCATCAGTGGGATCAGAATCTGTTTCTTTCTCTGCTGGTACATTCAGGGCTTCAGCCAGCTGTGAATTGCTGTCATAGACTCGATAGTGGATGGGCTGCAGCTGGTGAGCATACCACTTGGGTTTGTCACCAATTAGGGCTGGGTCAAACATGTCTGCACAAAAAAACAAGGAGAGTGTTAATCAAACTCAATTACTGGTGTCAAAGGCTTCATTCACAGTGACACAACCCTCTACTGAGTCTTGCACAAAGGGACAGTCTTTACTTTAAGAAGCCTAAAAGACTTCTACTCCATAATCAAACAAGAAAAGAGCTAAAATGAATTGGAGGACCAACCCGCCAATAGCAGGGCTAACTTGGGAGAAACACATGAGGCTATACACAAAAGGAGAAAAATGTTCTTTGAACTGGATTTTCATCCACAGCAGGAATAATATGGTATAAAATGAAGTCCTTCCCTAGAATGTCCATTTTTCAAGATCATACATTACATCCAAGTGAAGGAAAGGCAAGACCAAAACTTACTGTTATGAATTCTTTGGAAAGCATAGTTAGTAGGGTTGAGTGACCATTCACCAAAGTATTCTACTGCCTGTGTTCTGGAAAGCTTGTCTGCAAAAGGTGTTTGCTTCGGCCTAGAGGCAAGAAAAGAATTTGCCTGGAAGGCCACCACTGGTCGTGGGAAGAGACGAAGAGTGCGAGTATGCATTTGGAAACCTTGCAAAACATTTGGTGAGTTGAAGAATCTCACCATAGCAACCCTAAAAAGAAATAGAGAACAATATATTAGATAAAAATACATAGCATAACAAAAAAGAAGACAGAGAGCCCTTAAAAGTATGCCATAGACAATGTTTCGAACCTTTGAAGAAGGGTAACCTAACTCTTCTTAGAAAACAGCTTGAAAAAAATAAAAGAAAAATCCAAACAAACCAAGAATCAAGAAACCACTTTGTTTGAATTCACCATCTTAACACAAACGATTATTCTCGTGTCTGCTAGCTGAGGTAACAACTAAGTGCCCAGCCTTCTTTTTTGTAGTTCAAGGCTTGTGATTTAAGCTGAGTATACAGTATCAGACTGACAAATCCAGGTAAATTGGATGACTTATAGGAAAATGCAAGAAGCAAAACACCCCCTCAAGATACACAGTTACCCTCATGCAGGTAATTGATCTGAGATAAACACTGTAATTACTGCTCTTTTTCTCCATATGATGTCAAGTAGAATCTACAGTAGTACCTGACAGATGCTGTTTCACTCACAGAAATGTTTGAGCTGCCCTCAAGTGCAAACTTTTATGAAGACTCAATGTTACCTTCCTGTTCAGCCTCACCTGGTAGCCACATCGACAGAGTCCACATCATTTCCATAGATCAATGGGTTGAATTCTGTGGAGGGAGTAGACTGCAAATCATTCTGTGGTCTTCCCAGCAACAGTGGCACCTCCTGCCCCTCATGAAACTTCTCTAGGTTAAGAATGGGCTGAGTATTCAGACTCATGCTGGCCAGGGCCTATTGAAGGACATTATGCACACATTCAGCAAGAACAGTTATTTAAGGAACAAGAGATCAGAGCTACCCTGCCCTCTAGGCAATTGCAACAATTATGTATGCTCCATTAACTTGTCTTAAACCACCTCCACGCTGAGTCAACAAATACCTCCAGGCCCTCCTTTATGTTGATTGCCAAAATGATCTCCTCAATGCCGAAACAGTCCTGGAGCCAGTCAAGGAGTAGCACAGAATTCCACTTTACTAGATCATTCATGACATGAAAACAGATAGTCCTAATTGAACAACTAGTAGTACGGCACTGCATAACTCTACTTGTATAGTTATTTCTGTGTGCAATTTGAATATATCTTGGGAACTAGAGGCCTTGAAAATTGCCTTTAAAGGTGGCTATTCAACCAGTAATTTGATATCCCAAGATAATGTGGAGACACCTTTACACACACATCTGCTTGTATCCCTGCAAACCTCCACTTTCCATCTGAATGAAGTCTTCATCTGTCCATAAAGCTACCTCTTCAACCCTCATAAAGTCTTCAACGATATGTACTGGAGCAGCACAAGTGGTAAATCAGTCCTGGACACCCAGACCGATCCTAAATCTTCCTCATTTTTCCCATTTGCCCATTGAGGCTTCATTTCTTCATTTAAAAAATAAATATATTAAACCAAAACAAACAAACAAAAAAAAACCAACAACAAACTAAAATAAAGCTCCAAAGGAAAAGGGTTAAATGGAAAATTGAGGGAAAAAGAATAAAATAAAGAACCTTGTTGTCAGGAGTGAGCAGCTGTTTCTGAGTGATTGCAGTCATGCTAACCAGACACTGGAGGCAAGATGGAAGATCATATGATAACACCACAGCAGCCCATCAGAGCCAAGACGAACACATGACCACAGAGAAACAGATGGAAGGAAAAAAAAAATCTATTACTACCAAATATCACAAATGAGAGGAAAACAAAAGGGACCACAAAATAGACACATCTTAGGAAAGAGGTATGACTGCCCCACCCCCAAACATTCGTATCTGGCCACTTTGGAAACTGGCAAGCCTGTTGCCCTCACTGATGCAGCTAAGAACTTTCTACTACAGTTTAAAAGCAGATATCCTGAAAATTTTTTGTTGACTCTAAGACCCAAAGGCACACAAAATTGTTAACCTTAGTAATGTGGGCGACAATTTAGTCTTTTCTACTTTGTACCCAGCAGCACCCCTTCTTCTTTGCCGATGGCAAACCCTTAATGACAATGCCCACAGGAATACACAGGGATGGGAACCTGAATTTGGGTGAACACTCTGAGAATTTTAAATATGCTTTTTTAAAAAATTGCAATTTGTCCTTTTGATACTTGAGTTTGCCTTTGCACTAGTGAGAAAGTTTTGCTAAATAGTGCCTGAAATTGCAAGGGGGTGAGGCAGCAGTGGGGGAAGGTTGATCTAACAAAACTCCAGGCAACACATCACTTCCATCTGTGCTGACAGCAGGTACTGGGGTATCAAAGGTAACACACTTTGCTCTCCTGGTCTATGAGGAAAGAGAAAGAGCAAACCTCATCACATTAGTAACACACTTTACCTTGAGATACTGCATGCAGCGTGCACAAGGAAAACAGAAATAAAGAGATAAAACCTGCTTGACACGATCAGCCAGGATGACCCAAGCTGATTAATGGCTTAGCAGGACCTGAGAGGAGAGACTGACACCTCACACACAGATCTGTGAATGGAGGGGAAACAAAGATGATCATAGCTTGATGGATCAAGTTAGAGTTTAAAGCCCACATGGCAAATGTAAAGGAAGAATATGAAACTTTCTGCATCAACTGGAAACAAGTTAGCCCCAAACAACAGTAAAAACCAGAAACCATCTGTTGTGTACAGGGCATTTCAGCTTTACATTCTCTGACTTGCATTCTTATCCACTACAGCAGAAGAGCTGGGCAACACTACATATGCTAAGTTCTACTGAATCTGAGTCCTTTCCCCAAAGTGCATATTACCTGTTTCAGATGCTTTTTCAGCTCTGAAGCTTCTGGTTCTGGCAATGCTGGCAAAGATTCTGCATTTGTGGGAATGATCACCTAGAATTAAGCACAGCAAAAGATCATTTCCAAAACAGTGTCTCCTGAATCTCCAGCACTCCAGACACCAAAAAGACACAAAGTAAAATAATAATAAAAAACTCCCACAATCTCACACACAGACACCTGCTTTTCATTTCTTTATGGCTGTTATTGTTTACAATATAATAAACAGTGGAGTTACTTTATCATTTACCACATAAACGAGAAGTTTGAATCAACCCACACTTTCCATCAAGTAGATGATGTCATACACATTTTCCTTGAATTAGCCTTGCTCATACCCCTGTAAAAAGTGAGATACATAGCCCCATCTGAATCATGACAACCAAGGCTGCAGGAAGGCACTTAACACCCTGGGTGTCTTAGGCAGGGCTATATGACACAGTCTCACAATTAGTCAAGAAGAAAGTTCTATCATTTACTTGAGGATTTATCTCCTAATTATATAGCCAGAGCAATTAACTGAAAAAGGATGCCTTATGCAAAAGACATGGGGACCTTGAAACACAAGGAATGGAATCCTAAAGCTTAAGATGGAAGTAGCAAAGGCATACTGAGGCCAGGCATTACTAAATTCCCAGTGGATACACTGATGACAGCAAAAAGTTCCCTGGAAACAAAGCCACAAGATCCTATGGATGCCACTTACCCTATTGGTATCCAGGTCAATAAGCCATACGTCATCAGGCATTTTAAAATCCAGTTTGTAAAGGAAAAAACTTGCTGGAACACCAATGATATAAGGTGTAGGGGCTAGAAGCAACTGAGAGAAAGACAGACTTTACTAATGACAAAATCTGCATTTGATATCACCATGGTCTTCCCAAATATTTATTTATTGACTACAGTATGCTTATAGCAGAGTAGACAACACAAAAGGCATTGATAAATAAGTAATTAATATCATACAATAGAAGTATGAAAAAAAAAGAACAAAAGAAAAAAAGAAAGATAAAAGCTCCTGCTCAGAAAGCCTCAATTTTCCTCTAGGAGAAAATACATTTCCACCTCCCATGTACCATGTCCCACTTCCACCCAGGACATAATTTATATGGCTACATGGCTCTTTGGAAATAGCTTGCCATGTCTAATATGGTCCAAAAAAAAAAAAGTTCAGCATAAGAGCCTATCTGGAAAAGCAGGAAGACATAGACGAATACATCCTCCGCTCAAACTGAGTCTGTGCCATCATAAATAGGCACATGCAAGGACTTCACCCTTACGCTTGTAGTGGTAATTTGGTTTCAAAGTAATCACATCTCTAAGAAGTAAAATATAGACACGTTTTTTCAAACATATGTGGAAAATCTATGAGGTTGCTTCTGACAAGGGAATCAGCAGAGGAAAAAAGTTCAAATCAACTAAGCACAGAGCAGCTTGAGTCCAGTGGCTTGGGAGGCTAATTTACTCTTTAAATCTAGAAGCGTTGGTCATCTCCAAGGGGTGGTACAAGAACAAGCCTGCAGCGTGAGTTGCAGGATAGCACTGAAGTAGTAAGATGGCCTGAATTCTACCTTTCCAAGTAAAATAATGAGCTCCTGGGAAGAGCCAACTATTGTCAAAACCCAGGCTCCCAGATGAAGTAACACAACACTTCATATTTCTGAGGAGAAGAAAACACAGGCAATAGTTTCTGAGCTCTGAATCAAAGAGCCCTCAAACATCCTTAAATATGACTCTGGATCCTCCTCAATAAACTTTAATACTCAGTTTGGAGGAGAATGTGGGGGGGTAAATACTCATCATAATATTGTAGATCTGCGGTCATTCAGTCCATAGTGAACTACTGCTTTGAATAATTCTATTCACTGAATGCAATAGTCTATGCTCTGAAGATACCCTAAGTAAGTGGTGTTACCTATGATTTAAATAGTCACACTTAAGCAATGTTCTTTGCAAGGCAGACTTTGCTACAATCTGAGAAGACGGCGATAAATGAAATAAGGACTACAACTATATGAGTTTTAGACATCACAGAAACATCTTTTGTGAAAGACCCATAAAGGAAAAATATGTACCTGTTCTGCAGAAGCCATGCAGGTGGGAAGCAGAGGGATCACTGGGAACATGTACTCTAATGGGTAGATCATGGCCACAAAGGCCATCACAGACATTGAAAGTGCATTATAATCTCGGGACTGCAATACAACCTGCAACCAAAGAAATTCCCATTAGCACTGCAGCAACCATTGACTTCTAATACTCCCCTCAGGTGTGTACAAAGATACAGATTTTGTGATCTCTGCAGACTCAAATTCAATGGCTGTGAACTGGATAACTCTCCACTAATCTGTCTGAAAACAAGCTTAAGGGGTTTTTTTGAGTGAGAACAGAACTTTTCAAAACAGAAACCTCAGAAGGAGCTATTTCTTCCCCTCATCCTCCACAGACAAAATTGATTCCAAGCAGTGCAGGGAGACAGCTGTTCTACACATCCAGCCTACCCTGGTTTTGAAGAGGGCAGAACTTTCTACACACTTATCGAAGATCAAGTCTTCCCTTCTTACCTTGTGCTCCAGAAGGATGCAGGTCAACACCTGCAGGCAGGTATCCACTCCCAATAACTCCAAAGGCAGATGTAATGGAAAATCCACCAAAGTGAAGCGGGATGGATCAGGAAGAGCAAAGGTTAAAGCTGGCTGCAACTCATGTGGCAAGACTTCCACATCCACTCGCTTCTGCCCAGCAACGGGCATCGGCGAGCGGAGCAGCCGGTATATCCAAGCCTCAATCTCCCGCAAGTCGTGAAGCAAGGCGCTGGACTTTTCTTCCACCAGGAGGGAGCCTGTGAAAATCCGCCACATTGTATCCCTGGACAGGGAGAACGCCAAGGTTAACACTCCAAGAACTTCACCTGACATTATGCAAGGCTCCTCCAGAGAAAGGGTAAATCCACCACGGATTAAAAGAGGCAACTAACAAACATTCGATTACACAAAGGAATGAAAGATAGGGATTTAAGCTCACTGATACAACCCACAAAGTGAGGAAGAATAAATCTTCCTGTGGCAGGAATCAACACAAGTATGTCACTAGAGACTTCATTCACACATTTAAAAGATTCAGTCAGGTCCAGATCTCCGGAGAATACTCATCGCCCTCACATCTGAAATTCAGCAGGCACATAGGATACTCTCCTCTTGTCCAGAATTGTAGTAGATTGACTGCAGGACTCTCACTCTAGCAGTCTACAAACCTTTGCAAGAATAGGAATTAAACCTGAGATAATAAATATATGCCACATCCAAGATAACCCAGATGTTTTGGCATGATAAAATACCCTTCGTCATTCTGTCCTAAATCGCACTGTATCATTCTTAAGAGCTGAATAACCCATGGGAAAAATGGATCTATTTCAGCTAAATCTCTGAAAGCTGCGTGGAAAATATTTAGGTACCTTAGCAAAATAAGCAGCAAGTTTTCTACACCCTATGTTAGCAATCTGAAAACCTTTAGCTCACAGACAAGCTGGCCAAAAAGCACGTACAGCATTGCTCAGGGCCTTCAGAGCTTCAAAACTCAAAACTGGGTCTGACAAGGGAAGCATAGAGTCTTGTCCACATCAGTTCTTTATCCTGTAACACAGTGAAGGCTGCAAACCTTCTGTATTCATTCTCCAAATAACTTCAGCCTGATATATATCTTGAGTTACTGTAATAGATCCCTTAGAAAGCTATGGGTTCAAATTAGAGGTTCTATCTTACAGTTCATAACTTTTTAAAAAATAAAGAAAAGGAAAAAAGATTATGACGCTGGAGGCTTCATAAAGACAGAATAATTAGAGAAATTTGAATGGCTCAAAATAAGAGCAATTTGAGATTACGCTGAGTACATGATACAATTCTCAGGAGCTGTGATGCTTCTCATCCTCCACTCTTCCTTCAGCTACTTGTCATGCACAAGACATTAGACTGTTAAGAGGCGTGCTCCACCTTTTGCCAGCTGTAAGGATTCAGTTTCACCTTTATTCTGCCACCACTTCAAATCTATTCTACTTTTCCAGGTCACCACTAGAAAACCGCATGATAATTCAAACCTGCTGCTTTACTTTTCCCAGAGCGATATGCTCAGTATTCCTCCTCTTACCATCCTCATCTATCACTTAATTATTCTCTTTAGAATTATGTCCAATAAGAGAAAATTTTTCAAATACCACACATCATTCAAACATTGGAATGCTCTACCACCCCTTCCAAAATATCATATGTGCTCACCAAATTCAGGAAAATCATGAAATTCAGTGGGTTTTTTTTCCTTAACAATAATCCAACTAAACTAAGTGACAAAATAAGCTTCCTTAATACATACTTCCATTAGGGAGAGAAGTTTTGCTCTGATGAAATAATTTATTCTCCACCAGTGCATTCAGGTGGTAAGTCTGCTAACACAGGAATCAGTCATACTAGCCCAGAACACTCTCCTAGAACTATTCCAGTACAGTAACCCAAGAAGTAGGCCACTGTTCTATGAATAGGACACATTTCCCATTTCATGCAAAATGTAAAGAGCTTATAAAGATAAAAATTATAATAATACTGTCATTTTTCTGCTTCTGACAAGTTTAATTTGGAATGTACCAAGCTACTTAACTCACATTATGTACTATCTCACACTCCTGTCCCTCAAATTGTTGAGATAATCCCCTGCTTCTCCAGAGAGTAATTTCATACTTTTTCTGTTCCGTTGGCATATTGGAAAGGAAAATACCATCCCAGAATGTGGCTGTCAGGCACAGTAGCAGACACACATCTTTCACTGAAATACATAAAAACATTGTTCCTTCCATACCCTACAGTGCAACAGTTTCTGTTATACACCCAACACTATAACAGCAGATATGTTAAGATTACTGCATTACATTAAATATACACCAAGTTCCTGTCAATTTGCTGTTACCAACAACCATTCCCATATGTTTCCAAGACAACTACTTTGTTTTCTACCTCTCCTCCCTCTCTCCTTCAAATATTGTACTTTGACCTATTTCAGCTGATCCTGCTTCTCTAGTCTTTTCTCTCCCACGCTGAAGTTCAGACTGTTTCATAAGCTTGTTAAGCACATTTTCATCATTTCCCTCCTGCCCAAGGAAATTCTCTCTGTTATTTCTTGGCTGCTTCTAATTTCCCAGAGAATCAGTCCTGACATACACTACCACAGAACTTAAATGCGAAAGCAACAGTAACAGCATCAACACTCAGCTGCAGTTGTCAGAAGGGAAGAGCCTCCTTAGGTGTATCAAAAATGAAAATCATACCAGATTACAGAATCAGAGGGAAGTTTTAAAGACATTGTTATAAAAATTTCCTTTTCCTACTGCAAACCTGGGTTAAAACAGTGAAAAAGGCCAACCCTTGGTGTTTGGCTGCTTCTGCAGCCACATCTGCAGCCACAATTTGCCATGCAGACAACTGCAGCACTGAACACAAATAGGAAAAAGTTCTTCCCTCTCAACGTACCTCTGCACCCCACGAGGAATCCCCAACTTCTTGCCCAACAGTCTCTCACTACAGCAGTCCACAAGTCTCTTGAGGGTGTAGAGACACTCACGAAAGGTGGAGAAGAAGGGATAATGACTAAGGATGCACAGAGAAGTCAGAGTGCTGTTCCGAGAGCGATGGCTGCCTTTGGCCAGGCGCTTACTGCGCGGGGATCGATTCACGTCGGGGGTAGACTCTGCACTGGGAGCCTGCAGTGAAGAGCCGCTCTCTGAACTCTCAGTGCCCACTTCCTCTTGGGGCGCTGGGGCATCCCCAGATTTAGGGATCTTCTGGCCCTCCCGAGCTCGATGTCCCCCTGTGCCTTCTCCCTTCTCCTTGGGCACTCGCTTCTGGAAGGAGCGGTAGAAGTTGACACAGATTCCATAGCGAGTAACCCCTGTATCCTTGTCTGTGAGGGTGAAGACAAAGGAAGTGTCATCCCGGAAGCTCATGCGCTTTTGCCGCACACTCAGGCACCCTTCTGGCTGGCAGAAGAACACAACATCGGGCGGGAGAGGAAAGTCTGCATGGTCTTCCAGAGGGTAGCGTCGCAGCAGTTCAGGAGTCTGAGCAACACTATCGCTGCTTGGGTGCCTACAAAAGAAGCAAACACAAAAACCCATACGTAATTGACTAATACCAATCAAAATTTTTAGGAACTTCCCTACTAATGTGTCAGGAGCTTGTGGACTCATCTTCATCTTTGTTTCCTCTCTTCCCTTCTATTCAGGAAAAGTGCAGCTTCTCAGTCACTAGCCACAAAGCTCACTCACTAGCACAAGGCAGAAAGTTTAAGTAAAGAAGGCTAAGTCTATACCATCATTAGCAAGGAGCCTGTTCAAATTTGACCAAGAAAAGGACTTCCAGGAGTATGGTGTTCCCAAGGAGAACACTGTATTGTCATGTTTCTCTGACTTTGACTATCAAAACTAATTTAACTGCACAGGTCTCTGGGCAACACCTTGGTAGGAAATACATTGTCCCTCTCCAAAAATACAGTCAAGGAAAAGACCCTGGATTTCAGCCATTTATGAACAAGATTAAAAATTAAATGAGAAAATCCAGTATCAATTCCTAACTGTGAGAGCAAGAATTTTCATGGAAAGAACTCAGATGAATAGTGGAATGACATGGACCTCATCCTAAAAAATTTTCATTGAAAAGTTCTAGCAACCACAGCTATATATGCATTTGATTTTCAGGATGGATCTAAAATATAGCTTACTATAAAACCTGGGTGGTAACAAGCAAACCTATTTACCACTGTGACTCACTAATCTTTGTACCACAAATCACAGAACATGAAGACAGAAAGGCAATACTGTTGTTTCCTAATTTTCCAATAAAAGAACAGACTCTTTTCAAGATATTAATCTTTTACCTATTTCAAAATACAAATGACACTTGCTTTTCTCATATAAGAGATGTGAAAAACCCAAACAAGTAGTAATAGAATGTTTGCAATTTACAAAGGAAAATCACTGGCGTAAATAGCTCTGCTGACTAATTCTTCCAAACTAATGTTTTATTTAAAATAAGTAAAAATGCTTTCATAATAAAATTGGTAACAAGATTTATACTGCCTGTACAGTTAGATAGTGAAATACTGTATGAAAGGAAAAGAAATACTAAAATGCTTTTATATGTTAATGGATACAACTAATGCATCATCTGCTGAAGAAGAAATGTCAAATAATGCTGGTACTATTTAGAGAGTCTATTAGGCAGCAAATGGTAAAAAAAAATTACATCAACAAAGTACCAGTGCATGTATCACCACTTCATGCCTTTGCAATAATATTAGCTACAAGGACTGAGTTTTCTCAGACATTAAGACAATTTGAACCTAATAAAAGGGAATAGTTCCAAAAAGCATTGCTATTTGTGACCAGTGGATAAGAAGATGTAACAGTAAAGGCCACATGGAATTCCTAAGGACTTTGTAGTAGAAGCTACTTCAGTCAGCTCCATCTCTCATCACAGGCATTTGCTGAAGTGCCAAATGAGACAGCAAACCTCTGAGCAATAGCAGTCTAACCAGCACGGGCTGGCAAAAAGTAAGAGAATTGTAGGAGTCCAGGAGTGATACTAGCAAATTTCTAAGTGAGAATGTCAGACACTATAAGCTTCACTGGAGGAGGCAGTTAACATTTCTTCCTCCTTTTTCTAGTCGGTGACACACATATGGAAAATTTGGTTGGTTTTCTACAGACAGTAAGAAGTATTAAACTGTTACAGTATTCTGTCCATAAAATGCAATAATAAAATAACTGTTAGTCAGGATTATGTAATTTCCTCCACTTAGCCTATTTAAATATTGCATTAAAAGTATTCTGAAAAGAAAGCGAGAGGTACAGCAGCAGGCTGATGTACATGAACCACTGTTACCTAGAAATGAAAGCAGAATAGACTTTGGGATACACCCAGTGCATAGATTTGCAGAAAGCTGCTGCATAAACTTTGAATAAGGAAAAAATAACATTTACTGAGCACCTATATATTTGACAAACAGAACACACATCAACCCCACATTTCATATGTGCGTTAAGTAAATATGCATAACATTTTATCTATTATTAAGACTTTAAAACCAGAAAGCATTCATGCCATTCCTATGAGGATAAATAAGTATTAGAGGGAGAAACAGCCAAGTAAAGCAAGTTCCAGATTTTGTTTTTAACTGAGTTTATGGACTACACTTCAAAAGCTAGAAAAGCAGTATTATTTTACTACTAGTATATTACTAGCAATAAAAGTAGTAGAAAACTAGTATTTTACTTGCATTTAGCTTTCAGTGTTTTCAATCTGTTAATCCCTCTGTCCCAATGCCAGTAAAAGCAAAGAAGTTCAGACACACAGACTACCGGAGAGTGACAGATACATTAGCTTTTCTTAGTCACTGTTTGCAGACACTTGAAAAGAAGTCTAAAGACCACAAGTTAAAAAACTTTGTCTGCACTAGCATCTTTCAAGAAGTGCCCTGGCTCAAGTAGGTGCTCCCCTTAGGGTAGCATTCTGCACACATTTCAGACAGCACTTTCTGAGCATCAGGCAAAGCTTCATCAGTGGATGCAAGGCTATTTATCCCCACTCCACTGCCCAAGCAAAAGCTCTGCTGTGACTGTTTCACATTACCTGGCTCCAATGATCACAAGATAGTCAAGTAGCCGAGAACAGATTCTCTTTTTCTGCACCATTGTCCTTGATGCCCCTCCCTATGTCATCTCAGAGAATTTCTGTTCATTGATCCAGTGGTCAGTTATCCCACCAGCTGTGATCGCTGCCTTGGGGAACAGAATCTGCTTGGAACTGTCTGCCAAGTCCAATCTATAATCAAGAAAAGCAAAAGTGTCAAAAGCACAACCAGGAATATCAAATACGTACAAGCAATTTCATAACCTTAATTACATTCCCCAAAAGCCTCACTGTTCTGTGCAGTCATGGCCATCCACAGATCTCTACCTTCATGCATATAAAAACACAGCCATACGCCCACAAAAGCAGAGAGATGAAAAACACACCAAAAAAGTATAAGAGTATCTCAAGAATTGATGGTTGGAGTTGATCATCTTAGAGGTCTTTTCCAACACAAACGATTCTATGATTCTATTCTAAGGGAGAACACAGACTAACAAAGCAGCATATCACTGGCAAAGAGCTACTCATTGAATGGTTTGTGTGTTGCTTAGGCAAATCCATAAGATCCCTACAGTGCTTGGGAAAGGAGCTTCAACTGGCAGGACTGAAAAAAAAACCCCACAACCTGAACTTTAGCTGGGTGATAAACAGAGTAACTAAAGAATGGGTAACATCCCAAGGAGTCCAATTTGATAAAGTGTATCCCACCATCCTAAACCCATAAATTCTTGCTGTCAGCAAGAATGATCTCCACAATCCCCAAGACTGTGATCTCTAACACTTTTTCTGTGAAGATACAGAACTGAAGTTTTACAGAATTGCAGTTTGCAATAGCAAAAGTGCTTCTTGTAAATCATACTGGTTTTTTCACTTACTTCATTCAATTCCATTTATCTTGTTTAACTTTACCACTCACTCCTGATACCCATGCCTCCCAAAGCTAATTTCTCTGTACATTTTATAACAGAAAGATCCTCTTGGTAAAACTAAGATTTTACTGCAGCATTACTACTTGTCAATAATTATGCTCAACAGATATCCAGAATTCAGTAAGTACTATAAAATAATTCTTTCCAATACCACCATGTATACTTCATAGAATTAATGAAAGAGAAGGGAGAAAAATACAGTTTTAAAAAGTAATACAGTTCCACTCTACAGTGCTCCCTGAATACATTTGAAACCAACCTGAAAACAGAAACTTTCTGAAATGGGAAGTTCTCAGAAACTCAAAGAGATGCTCAGAGTATTCTAGAAGTTTACTGAGCATTCCAATGAAAGTTTTAATAGAGTTATTTTATATTAAAAAAATTTGAATTGATTGCTTTTTGGGGCATATTCAGAATAAGGTTTCCATTTCAGTTCATGTTTATATCCTAAGGCCATCACAGAATTATTATTAGTGTACTAAAATCTTTCAGTTCTGCAGCATAAATGTTTCGATTTTATTGGTATAAAAGTATAACATATTTACTAACAACCTGTAACTCTCAGCAAAATCAGGTAATTTTCTTGCTGTTTCTCTCATTACTTCACAAGCACTGTAATTGTCAGCACCTCAGAGTCACATTCAAAGTCCAGCAATATATTTGGGTTTTTTCCCAGTCTTTTGCATTGCAAGAACAGAGCAGGGAAATTTTATTCATTACCCCTCCAAACAGCAATAAGAACACAAACACACAAAAAAGCATGTATGCAATCTATAAAAAAGGAAAATCATACTAGTGGGTAAGTATTAATTAAGGAATAATAAGCTGAAAGAAACTTTAACCCTCACATATAAAAAATCCTACATTTTGTGAAATGTAAATTATCTTCTCTGAACAACAGAGAAAATACAGATATAGGAAGCAAAGTTTCTGTTTCTTCATTTTAATGGCATTATTGAAAACATTGTAGAATCTGTCCTAGATTCTACAATGCTCTTGATCCTTGATATTCTGCAAATATCTTGGCACGGAAAAACTCAACAGGAACAAGATGAAGTTGGGATATCAAGTGGTCCTTTTTGTTTCCAATTTGAAGAACTACTTTATTTGTTTTCTTTCCAAATAGCTTTTCCCAGAACTCTTTATGGAACAAACTGTTCAATTACAGAGGGTGGGCATAGTAATAAGTTATCACAATGTAACATAGAAGTATGACTTTGAGAAAATTCTGCTACTTAGTGGTAACCAAATATGTTCTTCCTCCAAAACAGAGCCCTCAGTGAGGGTGGAGAAAGTAAACTGCGTTTGTCTTATGACTGCAATTCATTACACATATTTCCCACAGCTTTGCAAATGAGTTAGCAAGGTATGCATTATGAAGATTTCAATTAGAAACCACAAAATTTCAATAATATCTCAGCAGACAAGTACAAGGAATATATGAAGGGCTTACAATGTTCCTGGAATGGCTGAAGCTACACCCCAGTGACACCAGACATTAAAGTTTCTGTCAGTTTTTTAAAAAATATCTGAGCACTTTTCATGATTTCTGCTTTCTACCACAACACAGGGAGACCAGACCGATGCAGATGTTGTGCCAGGGCTTCCAGAGACACCTTTACTGATTAACTGTACTTAACAACACAACAGTTACAGTGAGACAAAACAGGACAAAGGCTTTTTTTTGGGAAGATGAATTTTTGTTGGATTGGAGCAAGAAATAGAAGAATTAGAACCAAGTTTAGTGGTTTTGCCTTCCTCGATTCATTCTCTTGCTTCTTCAGAGATCCAGTAGTGGCTGATGACAGCACTTAAAGAGCACTGCATCAGTATTTGTTGGAACTCATCTTCCTACTCCTGCTTGGAATCAGACACCACAGTTGATGATCTGTATAAAGCAACACAAACAGGCATCACAGTCCTGCCTCCCCCTCCCTATCTGCCAAAAGCTTGCCTTCAGGCCAGTGTCATTCCCTTCTCTGCGCTGGCAGAAGTGTTTGTGCAGCTACACAGCAAAACAGACTGTGGAAATTATATGGACTAAACCTAACACACTCCTGTCTCCTGCCTTGCCACTTTTGTTTTTACTAGGTGATTTTTTATTTTTTTTTAGTTATGTCACCTAGTGGCCCCACAAATGCTCATGCAGGCACAAAGAAAAGGTAGGAGCAAGCAGGTAAGAGAATCTGGAAGACTTGACTGAACATAATGTCATCACAGAACTACAGACAGCACCTCTACAGGCAATACAGAGGTAAAGTAGTTTCTTTCTCACAGATTTGCTATCATCCTTCCAATACCTCCTAGATTTTAGAGAATAAGCACATTAGGATAGTAATAGATCAAACATCTGAGAGATACTTCAATTTTTCCTCCTTCATGTTTGAATTTGGACCTGAACCAAGAGGTTATCTTGACTCTGAGATGGTACAGGTTTTGACATTGATGTATCAAAACGTCTCTCTCTCTCAAACTGCTTTAACTTTAGGTTGCTTTCTCTGGGAAGGTCTTCTGCAGTGTCTTTCTCTTGCAAGCATATTGGAATCAGCCCTTTGACAGCTGAATCCTCAAGCAGCACTTGAGACTTTCTATAACTTCAACTCTAGAAAAGGAGAAAAATGAAGGCCACCACAGAAACATGCTGTACAAACAGATCACATCTCAGACAACACCAAAACTGAAATAAGGACTTATATGGATGGTGAACAAGTTGGTGAGAACTAACACTACCCACACTGCAGCAGCTGTCAGCAATACTCACTAGTAAAAGTTGGCACTGTAGCCTAGACACAAAGACAAGAGGCTAGAACCAGCACAAAATCATGGTCTACCAGCAACTCAAGACATGAAAAAGTCCATTACTCTGCATTTTGAAATTCCCCAAACACCCACATTTTAGGTTGTAGCACAACTTCTAAGAAGACAATCTGCATGGTATTCTGCAATTCAAAGCCCTCCCAGATATAAAAGTCTATAAGAACACACACACACACACAAAAGCACCATGCCACACAACAGATACGGCAGCATAAAAGAACCACAGCAGACTTTTTATCAGTTTAGAATCATCTGTGTCAGACCCATATCCTGCATTACTCCCAAGAGACATGAATCGTGCTGCAACCCTGTTTCATCTGCCCTTGGAATCCTCAATCATTTTTTAAGTGTCTTCACATTCAAGACACAAATGTCGAGGAACAAAGCAATTTAGTCAAAGAATGACTTGAACACAACAAACTGTTAATGCAGCTTGTGTCACTGTATGGGGTCTGGCCAAGACTGAGTTCATTTTCCCCATAGCAGCTGTCCCAGTGATGTGCTGTGTACTAGTAACTGGAGAGATGTTGATAACACACCAGTATTTTGGCTACTGCTGAGCAATGCTAGCACACCACCAAGGCTGTCTCTACAAAATCCACCCCCAGCAGTGGCTGGGGAGTGTGCAAGGCCTTGGGAGGGGACGTAACCAGGACAGCTGACCCAAACTGACCAAAGGGATAGCCCATATGACAGCTTCTCAGCAATAAAAGCTAAGAGAGAAGAGAAGAAAGGGGGAGAATCCATTATTTAAAACATTTCTCTTCCAAACTAGCCACTAAGCCTACTGAAGTTCTGCTTCCCAGGAAATGGCCAGAGCACTTGTTTCTGGGAAGTAGATAACAAAATTTCTTGGTTTTCTTGGCTTTCATGACTGCAATCTTTGCTTTATTAAACTGCCTTTACCTCAACCCACAAGGTTTTTCCATCTTATTTTCTTCCCCTTGTCCTGCTGAGGAGGGGCATGACAGAGTGGCTTGGTGGACAACTGGTATCCAGCCAAGGCCAACCCACCACACTCACCTGCAGCTGTTTTCCTCACACAGAGGCTTCCAGCTTTGATAGTCCAGGCTTACACCAAACTGCATGATGCTCAGCAGGTATTTACACCAATGCTTGCAAAAATGATATGAAGACAAACAGATTCATTTCCAGCAGGAACATGCTAAGTCCTACTTTCCTTGTAACTCTTCCATACTTAAGGACGGTACCAGAAAGGCTTCTCCTTCCATTATCTCCTTTTATTTGTTAGAAGGATCATACTGCACAGTTTATCAGTGCATGGATACTTTCAGAATATAAATCAGCATCATACAATTCAATTTGCACACTGACTGAATAAAGAGCATAGAGTGGGACATTAATTTGTAAGAGAAAAAAAAAAATCATGAAGGAGACAGAACAAATTAATGGACAGAAGCCACATGAATTATGCCTCACTGAAATTTCACCTTGTGAAAGACCAGATTTCCAGTCACACCCAAAAGGAACTAAATTTTTAGTTTCCTTGGAACATCTTGAATTTCTATTTACTCTCAGCCAAGACAGTCTGTACTGAATTCAGCTCTAATAGCCACTATGCCTGACCTTAGTGCATTGTTTTCTGTGAACTTGAGACTTAGCAATCAGACTAAACTGAAAGTTGAAACAAACACAAATAGGGCCAGGAGTTTCAATGCCCACTTTTGGGTTGATTTATGTTTCTTTTTCTCAAATCTCACACCTTGGCCTATCTGCTAAGCTATGAGAAACAGCTGTGAGTACCTCAGGACCAGCCAACCTCACCTGTGTGGGCAGGAATTCAATTCACTGTTGAACTGGATGCAATCTGGTTTGAAGTACAATATGAACTGTTCATGGTAGCTTTGACCTGTCTTTAGACATTTTCATTGTCTTTATGGAATCTTTACCACTGAAATTTTGGTTACTTCTTCTTCCCAGTGTGTTTCAAATGATCCAGACATTATCTCTCGTATAACACATGCTATTTTTGCCTGTACTAAGCTTTTAAAGAAGCAGACAAGCAGTCCTCTTTTCACATGAGCCATTTTTCATTTTCTCTGCTTAAAAACTATATAAAACACTGCTAATAGTTTCATACTTTAAAATATGCAACATTCTAGGAAGCTCATTTTTGCTATTATCCAGATACTACAATGTTTCTGCTAACACAAGAAACACAGATGACAGCAGAGATGAGAACACCTCCCCTTCTCCAGAACTTGACAGAACATGGAACAATTTCTAAAATCAGACCTGGATGGACTTGCTATACTGGTGCAGCTGCTTTGTGTGCTACCATCCACCTTGGCAAGGCAGCTGCACATGCCAGCACCATGACTCCCAAGAAGATACTAGCACTTTGGAGAAAAAAAAAAAAAAAAGGCATTTTCAAAAAATTGCAAGCATGCCTAAACAGACAATGACATTTATCTAGTATGGCTAGCCTACACTATAGGTGTGGTTCTATAAAATGCTTAGGGATAGTTCCAAGCATAAGAAATCACTCAGTAGAGAACAAGACTGCAGGCAAATTCTAAAAGCACCCTCCCTGGAGCACATACATCACTTCAACCAGTAAGAGTTCCTTACAGGTAAAACAGGAGATGCACCCCAACTATTTCCACTTTCCATCTATCGATAAATCTTGAGGGAAAGGACAGCACAAGCCAGATTAAAGAAAATTAAAGAATGAATGGTGAAAACAGGTTTTCGCAATACAAGAAGACTTCTTTTGAAGTCCTTCTGAATAATTATAATGATTTAAAGATTTCTTCCTTTCCTTCTAAATAACACTATCTCTTCGGCTTCTGAAAACAGTACTGACAAAGCCAAGATCTTTAGCCTCCACATTAGTTTTCCAGAGCAAAATGGAAGTAGTGTGTACCGGGGTGCTGACAAATAGACTGAAAATGTCCAGAATTAGTCCACAAAAAGAAGTATCATGCCACACAGACAGGAACCTTTTTGCAGCATCACGGAGTGAAGCTGGACTGATTCGGGTTCCTGGTTGCCATAGTGACAGATTTCCCTGTCCTTGCCATATGTCGGCCCTTCAGTGTTGCTTCCTCTCTCCTCCTTGCTTCAGCCAAATGCTCGGCTAAAGCAGCCTGCTGTACATGCAAGCTCACGCAGTCACCACACATGCACATGCTGTGAAAACAGACCCACAGGTAATCTGATTCAGATCAATCACCATAGCAACCCAATCTTTTAGTCCCTAGATTTTAGCCTGTCGGGTATATTTATAGAGCAGCTGCAGCACTCCACCCCCTCTGCTCCACTACCAAAGCCCCCAGCACTGCCCACACTACAAAAAAGCTTCACCCAGACACAAGGACTGCCTGGAGTCAGCGCTGAAAAAGGGCCCTCCTGGCACCTGCAGGTCCCAAGCCAGATGACAGCACAGTATCTGCAACACGCTAAACACGTCCCAGTAAGTGAGGTTTCCCATACCCACAAATGCTACAAATACAAGAAGTCATTCTTGCCCACGGAAAGCTGAGTACCAACCACAGCTGACAAAATCCACTCATCCAAGTACCCACAGGATGCTTCCACGGACAGGCAGTGCATTGCACAAAAACAATGTGCAGAGTGTGCCAGCACAAACACACAATCCTAACAGGAACTTGCAGGCAGCAGCAGAGGCAAAGGAGTGGTTGCAGCAGCACCTGCCCCACAGAGGCACAGCTGTACCCACCAGCAGGAACTTGAAAGCCATGCACAAAATCGAGACCCAGGCTTGAATGAGCAACAAGAGATAAGCATGTGATGAGGAACGGTATGCAAATACTGTTATCCATTTTATTCCACTACTCCCTTAGGGAAAACCATCAACAATAAACTAATGCAGGAAAAGCACACACTTTTATAGTACTCCACTTCCTAATAGGAAGGAGATGACAGATTTTAGCCTCAGCCACAGGACATTTCACACACTTCAATTTAGATTAAAGACCTTATTCTCCTCCCCTCCTTTACTGCGTGGAACATCTCTCTCGAGATCCTCCCTGGGCAGGATCATTGTGCAGGGCACGCAGAGCACCACTCACTATGGAATCATAGAAAAATTCTGGCATAAAAACCCTCTGCCAATCTGGCCAGTTCTCCTGCTCTACACTGTTTGAATTTAAATGCTTCTCTTATTCAAAAATAATCTCCAGAGATTTGCATGAGAGAAGAGTAACACAGGGCCAACTCTTTTCAAGTCTGTCCTTTTTTGCCCCTCCGTGTGAAACATCACAATCAAAAAATACGAGAGCCTTCTCATTTTCTCTACCTCATCAGCTTCACTGATCTTCAAATCCGCACTCATACACTTTGCAAGGAGTGGGGGTGGGGGGAAGGAAGGGTAAACCAAAACCCACACAATGCCCCCAAACCAAATTAGCCTCACACCTCCTGCAACCACTACAGCATTATATTCTTTTCCAAACTAGAACTGCTTTTGGCTTGAGTTTTGAGCTGAGAAATGGTGGCCCTGCTTCTGAGTGCAGCCTAGACCCCAGCACTCACAAGATGCTTCCATTCCCAGCTCTCTGCCCAGTTCCCATTTGAGCAGTAGGCCATAGTTCCCATAATGCAGGCACTAGAAGGTGTTTTCCAAATGCCAAACTGTGCAAATGTACAGCCATAAAAAAATTACCACAAAAACAACAAAGCATGTGACATTTGAGAGAACTGCTGGATGCAGCTGCAACTGCTAAATTATTCAGCGCTCTCCCTTGCCACGGCGCCTCCCCCAGCCACAGTAAGCAGCTCTAGGCCAGGAGAAATTACTCATGGCACCACCACCACCAAATACAGGCACATTCAACTCTCTTTCCTGGAAATGGGTCCCACAGACAAATGGGATCCCAGCAATAAATTACAGCCATTTGTAAGACAGAAGAGGTGGAATGCTCACAACCAGTGTGGAAACGCCAAAACATTATTCAGGATAATGTGAACCAGAAGATAAAGTACTTGAAATAATCCAGTCATTTGGCTGTTGTTAGCACCTCAGAACTCAGAGCCTCACATCTCTTTTGCCTCCTATTAGAAACACTCAGCTTGTCATTCCTTCCCTCTACACACCTTCCCCTTCTCTTCCTCAACACTGGGAGATCAGAAATTCCTACTCTCAAACTGATCCTACTATTAATTTTGGGGATAAATCATAGTACAAGCTGGTCAAAACTGAAAGGAAATAAAAGAGACAAGCCCATTTTCTCTCTACAAGAGCTCTGGGGTGTGAGAAGCGCGCATTTGGCAGACTCACCCACACGTAAACATTGGGGGAAGCAAGCTCAGAGTGAAGAAAGGACAGGAACCACCTCAAGCAACTGCTGGAGCCAGCAAATGACAAAACAAGGGTTTCTGAGAGGACCTTCCAGACATCGGCAGTCACCACAGCAAAGGAAGGAGGGAAAACAACCCTGCTGGGAATGTCTTAAGACTGCTAACAGGAGAGAAGGGAGAAATCGGGTGGCCTGGAGGACAGAAGAAGCATGCCCAGCTCATGGCTCCAGCAGAGCAGTTTAACTGCTATCAAGAGGAAACAGACACGGCAGCAGCACAGCTCAGCGTTTGTGGGTGCAACAAATTTTGGTGGATACTGGTTTTGATTCTTAATTATCCACATCACAAAAAGCACTTCTCTCCTCCCACTAGCTGATGACATGGAAATAGGCAGAGGCACAGCTCCTCATCTCCTGTCACAAGGGCCTTTCCAGAGCCAGTAAAGACACCCAGGCACGCAGAGATCCAGAGAAGCTGGTGTCAAAGCTACGGGCAAGAAGGAAATCAAAAGTTTCACACTGACATTGGGAAATTCAGTTAGGATATAATGGGAAGCAGGACACAACCAGGGCACTGATCTTGCAGATGTGACAAAGTAACAGGATATGAAAAAAAAAAATGGCTGCTCTGCTCAAAAGATAACACACAGCTCCTGCAGGTCATCAGATACCAAATCTGACAGTAACATATCTCTGTCTCCTGTATAAAAAAAACAAAGTTAATTCCCTGATTCTTACAACTGTTTAGAGATTGGTTACAAACAAAACAAAAAGGAGATATCTGACAAACATTACCGGATACATCAAAGGCAACATGATGACCAGCTCTGTTTTGAGGGATGCCACTGCTTTGAAATAGTGAAGGAACAGAAAAGCACAGAACCTTGCTCCCTACTGCTACGATGATGCATTATTTCTCACAGAGACCCAGAAACACAACAGTCTTTCATTTAACTGCAGTGTCTGGGATCACAGCATGAGAACTGCCTCAGCTTAGGTAACTTAGGCATATGCAAGCAGCACTTCTTACTTTTAAATACCTGCAAGGGTCCAGCTAGCAGCAGGGATCTAAAGTGAACACAACCTCCCACAATTCAGTGGTTTCTGGGCACCAACAGGCACAGCCACCCCATCTGGGAGCTCCCCAGTATGAAGATATGTCAGAGCTCCTGACAGTACATGGGTCAGTTCTTCAGTTTGCTTGGTCTGGGGTTTCAGCTGGTTATTCTAGTTCCAAGACACAAATCAGAAGCATGTTTGTCAATGGTCAACAGTAATTTTCATGTGGTTTTAACAGGTTTAAAGAGATCCAGTCACAGAAAATCTACTTGCACTAAAATTATTCTCTAGCTCAGGCAACAGAGCAAAGACCAGCTGAATTATACAGGTTTGATTACAGAGTGAACAGTAGGTTGATGTAAGTTTTTCATAGGTTTCAAGGTAGATAAGGAAAAGCAGCAAAGCATTCTGTCTTCAAAAGAAATATCACAGTTATTCCACAGATTAACAGATTATCCCACTAAAATACATTCCTTTCTAATTGATGCCTCATGATGCTCATTTTTGTTTCACTTTGTATCTTATTAGGTCACTGACAATGCTTTTACTTCATGAAAATTTATATCTTGAGATAGATAAAAGCTGTTTAAACTGGGGACATGACATTAATCTTACATATCAAGCCCCTTCATTCTTTTTTCCTAAATCCTTTCCTCATTGCTCCAAATCCTCAATCAGAAGCTGTATCTGTATTTTCTACCAGAGCATTGAATAACTACGTCAGCTGCCTGGAAATTTAATACAGTATACCTTAAATGCAGGCACAACAGGGCCAAAGGACATTTCAGGAATTAATCCGGGTTGTTACATATGCACTGCCTGTCTCCGATTCCTTCCTAATGGAAAGTAAGTGAATCGTTCACCTCTATACTAAGTTTTGACAAAAGTATCAATTACTTGAGTATGATGGCACTACACAGCCAGTTAAAAAATGACAGTGTGAAATGACAGGGAAGATACCATATTTTACACCATTTGTTCTCCCCTCTCACACACTAAATCTCTACCAATTTTTCACCCCAAAAAAGAAAGCCATTTCTCCAACAAATATGGAAATACTGGAAAGGAGTATCAGAGAAAATTTATCAGATGAAGTGCTGTAAATTAAAAACATTGAAGAAATTTATTCTCTTAGAATTTAGCAGAACTTATGACTTTCTAATTTAATACTCAAAATTTTCATAAATATTTGTTTTTTCAACTGGTTCATCACAGAAGGTATTAAATAGACCAGACTGAACATCTTGATAGATGTATGCCTAGTATATCTTGTCTATACAGACCCTGAATGTTTGATGTGGTTTGAGGTAAGAGGGGAAAAGCTATAAATTATGATCCTCTATGCCCCTCATCCCAAGGCAGATAAAAACAAAGCCAACACTAATTTCATTCAGGAAGATTACATGAACGAGTGTTTTAGTAAGGCCTGAGACGCACTGATCCTCTGCCATTTCTACTGAATCATCAATCCTGACACTCACATACCCAAAAAGTTACTTGGCTAGGTGGGCAAGGATTGATTGGTGTTAAACATCCTTGAAACTTTTACTCCTCTGATCCCAAAATCCTTCTGAAACAGACGGAAGTTGGACTCCATACTCTCAGGCACATGGTGTGACTCTTGGGGATGGTTCTGTGAATGGCTGAGGAGCTGGACTCAATGATCCTTGAGGGCCCCTTCCAACACAGCACATTCTGTGATTCATTACACACACACACACACACACGCACACACACACACACACACACACACACCCTGTCTGCTTTCAAAAGAGTTACAGAAGGGTATCATGGTTGAAGTAGAGGTTTGCCCAAACTTTAAACTAGAAGAGTTTTCTTTTTTCTTTTTTTTTTTTTTTTGCCAGTTTCTACACGACCTTTGTTTCAAAACCATTCATGGCTTTGGCACATAACATACATCCTGGAACTGTCTAGGCCATGTTATGCATTTCGTATGGACAACATTCTTTCAGTGAGGACACTGTCTTCCTTTTTTATCCATCCAGTAAAATTAGAATTGTTTTAAAAGCAGTAACGTTGTGGAAAACAATGCAGTAGGACTCTGAAGCTCACAGCTTGAAACCTGTTAATTTGGTAAGACCACAGGAGTCCAGGCTTGCAATATAACTGCAGCACCACTGGACAGAAAAGTGCAAGATCTTTTAGTGAGGACAAGGCTATATTACTCTCCAAACAAAAGCATTCTAGAGAATTGCTGATGATTTTGCATTTTATTAAATACACAGTGAGAATACTTAACGAGTGTGCATTTAATTCCAGTGTCTATTAAATTGTGTGCAAAAGCTGTGTATTTTCTAACAACACAACAGTAAGGCAAAAATAGTATTTTATAGCTGGAATGATCTATCAGTTCAGTGTTACATAACGTGCTATGAGGGGATGGCCAGATTAGATCCTGTAAAAACTGCATTTTATCTATGTTGGATGTGAAGTGCTCTCTCGGATGTGTCAGGATTGCAGATTTTCATTAGTGCTGAAAACAGCAAGTACTTCTTGTGCCCAATCCAAAACAGTTTCCTAGGTTCAAGCAGTATAAAGTCCAAAAATAGAGACACTTCCCAAATAACCTATATTTGGATGACTTTGGTTTGATTATGTGACGCTCAGGACACCACAATACATCTTCCCTCCCCTTGCTTGTGTCTACAAGTAGCATCCCTTTTGCAGATAAGCAATGGTGCAAGGAGCACAGCAAGGACACTTGAGAGCACACGAAGAGAAATGCTGACCCAGAGTTGTACTGGATGTAGAGAAAATGGCTGGCTTGTCTAGGGATAGCACAACACATTGCCAGATCACCGTTCTACCCCATCTCCATGGGGCTGCAAATTTGTAATGTATGTCATTTTGCATATGCCTGAAAACAGTGTGGTATATGGGGGAGTTCAGAGGGAAAATGGAGAGAAGAAAGACGAAACAAATCAGTTTCCTTCAAGGCTTATCATTTCTCAAAACACTTCTTTATCGTGACTCCACACAAACAGTGACACAGACCAAGCTTTCTTCCCCTCCTCCGCCTGACAATAAAAGCGAGCAACACAAGGTGGTGACACCCATTTCTGAGGGGAAAATGCTCTTGATTTATAGTCGACTTCATAAGAAATTGCCCAGTATAAAGTGGATTTCCTATTCTATTGTCTTGGGGAGTAACAGGATCTGCTATTTACAAACCAAGGAGTAAAAGCACCTTTCCAGTCACATTACTGCAGCAACCCCTTCACAAGGCTGCACACCTCACCCTTTCCAAGGCGATCTGTCCGCCCGGCGCCCTTCTCCCTTCCGTCACTGTTCTGCCCGCTTCCCCTCGGCCGGGAGCGAGGAAAAGCCGCCGGGAGGCCCGGGACTGAGGGTGACAGCCCCGTGCCCACACCGCCGCCGCCGGCCGAGCCCCCTCCCCGGCCAGCCACGCCGCCATGCCCAAAGCCGGCCAGTCCCGGCTGGAAACCCGCAGCCGACCCCGCAGGGGCTGCTGCCGCTCCCGCGCGGGGACAGCTCCGACAGCGGCCGGCTGAGCCCCGCGGCCA